>NW_020769358.1:2390877-2402266 GCF_900518735.1 Pseudonaja textilis | reverse complement strand
TTTTATATATATATATATATATATATCTCAAGAATCACATCACAGAAATATTCGTTTTTCTTTTTAATCTGCAACAGGAAAATTAGTTCAAAATCCAGCTGTTTATATGGCTGAATGGCTGGTTATGTTTTTCTTCTGAAAGAGATTATTTTGCACTCTCTGCAAGGAACATTAAAAACCAACCCTCCATTTTGCCCTTATTCCTTGTGCTCATTACTGCCGTGGGCGACTGTGCAGTCCAGGGAGACATTAAGCTACAGTAGATGAAGGGGGATCCATGGTCATACCTTGAACTGGTCCAACAGTGGGTGCTTCAACCCTGGAAGCTTTCAAGAGACGGTACAGCCTTGTTTGAAATAGTGTAGGGTCTCCTGCTTGAGTGGGAAATTGGGCTAGGACATCTCCAAGGTCCCTTCTGTTATTTTGGTCTTCCTGAGAGGTTCTTACCTGGGCCTGCTCTTCCGTTGGGGAGACATGGTGGTTGGAGCTCTGGAGAAAGAGGTCCTTGTGGTGCTGAAGCATATGCAGAAGTATGGCATAGCAAAGGGTTTGCTTTTCATATGCCAAAGGGCTGCAAGGAATGATAGAAAATACACAAAATGCCACTTATAGTAGCAGTAAGGAGGATAGAATGCCGCTAGTTTAATGTTTCCCAAACTCAGTTTTGCTCAAAAGTTTGAAGATGCTCTGTGCAACTCAGCCCTCAGCCTCCATTGCTTTATACCTAACGAGACTAAACAGGCTCATTTTCTTGAATGGAAAAACCCCAGTGATGATAGGGAAAGAAATGAATGATTTTGCTAACAATCACTTTCCATTTAATAGCAGTAGCGCTTCTACTTATATGTTCTGTCTCACCTGCGCCAACGAGGTAAGAAGCCCAAGTTTCCAAAGGAATATAAACAAGCAAATAAGTCCAGTAATGATAGGGTTAATTCTTTGAAGCAGGCAGTCTCACACACGCTGCCTGCCAAATCCGACCAGATAAGAGTAACATAAATCACGCAGGCTTTCAGGAAACAGAATGCACCGAAGCTCCACAGAAAAACTCACACTAAATTAACACGTTGTCCCGAACAAGAACCCAGAGCTAACACACCCACTTTTATTCCCTGTGGGGCGTGTCAGTCTCTCATCTCAGTCTCTGATTTGTCCTTTCTTTCTGCGTTGCATCTCATGCTTTTGCCTGCGTCTTTGCCTCGCATCAAACCAACGTTCCTCAGCCAGAGGCTCTGATACGTCCTCCTGGTTATCTGCCGACACCTGAGGCACAACCAGGGAGGAAGGTCTTGCCGAAAAGTCCTGGGGAGGAAGGCAATTCCAAATCCTCTAACAAAGCAGGCTCATACCTCAGAGCCAAATCCTCCTCTTCCTCATTGTCCAAGTCTGTGTCCTCTAACAGAGCAGGCTCAAACAACACTTATATATCGCTTTACAGCACTCTCTGGGCGGTTTACAATGTATACATTATTTGCACATTTGCCCCCAACACACTGAGTCCTCCTTTTATCAACTTTGGAAGGAGGGAAGGATGAGTCAACCTCAAGCCCTATCAGGATCGAACTCCAGACGGTGTGCAAGAGTTCACCTGCAATGTTGCCTTCTAGCCACTCTGCCACCATGGCTTCTTTTGATCCCAACAATAAGAAATTAGGATAGTTGACTTTTTTTATTGATTCTTGAGAGTTATTATGATTAGAGAAAATACAAAGAATCTACTGTATGTTGTGGGAGATGCAATTTTAAGGTAACCAACTTTTTCACAATGAAAAGGAGGACACAAATAAATTGAAGAAAAAAAAACAAAGCCACTTGCTCACGGCGCACTCTCTCAAAACAATTCTCCTGTGGTGGAGCGCATGCGTCTCATCATCGCGTCTCGCCGCACTGTACCGAGCCTTGACGAATCGTCTTGTCAAATACAAATACGTCACATCACACACAACGTATCGGATCGGCATCGATCAAATTCGGAGATTTACAAATTAGTCTTCAAATATCAAAATGGAGGACATGTAGGAGGACACTTTTCGAAGGAGGACAGAACTTACCTTTAGGGAGGACTGTCCTCCCTAAAAGAAGGACGGTTGCTCACCTTAGCAATTTAGAACGTCAAATGATGCCATATTTTGTTGTTATCTGAGGTGCATCTCCAGAGGCCCATTTAAATTCCAGAGCCAAACATTAAATGATCACTTGGTCTAATCAAGTGATCCTGTAATACATACACACACACACACACACACACACACACACGCACACAGTCTCCTTCAGGAAGGATAATTAGATGATTAGACTATTCAAGGTGAATTAGATGGCAACTCAGGAGGAGTTAGCACCATGGAGATATCGAAAGAACTTCTTACCGGAATAGGGTGGGGCTGAAAACAATGGCCAGGTTTTCCAGGGTCATTTGATTCACATCACTGTTTGCAGCCACCTTGGTGAGAAATCTAATGAGGAAGCAAGCTAGGTGACTGTGGGCTTCCGGAAGGCTACTTAATAGCCGTTTTAGACATCTTGTTTGTTCTGTGGTGCAGTTTTTGTTCGCTGTGAAAGATGGGACAGTAATGATTAACAGAGAAAGATTAACATCGGTTAGAATTTGTTCAGTGTTTCATAAGTGTTGACTCTCAGGGCATGGGCTCGAAGGCCTTGCTGAACCGGGCTTCCCCCGAGGATGGCAGCTGGCACGCAGGGGCTCCTGGGAGCATTGGACACAGAGGAAAGGAGTGAGACTTCGTTCTGTGCAGATGCCTTTAGAGGGAGGATTAGGGGGGGAATTGGCGACCAAGGTCCATGTTTAGAGAGAGCACTGCTGGCCTTTTAGATGATGCAAGGCTAAAGGAAATGAACGAGGGTTTTTTTTTAAAAAAAAGACAATTTAGGACAAGACATAATCAAGGGAAGATGGATTCCATACTGGAATTTAAGTAAATGTGATATGCCTGTAACAATAAGCTAGCATGCAGAAATGGGCATGAGTTTAGATTCTTGTTTGTGGCCCAGAAAAATATTTTTGTTATGAAGTTATTGTTACATGGGATTTCCAAATAGAAACTGTAGCCTTGTTTCATAAAACACCAGATTTAACGTAGTTGAAATTTAAGGAGGATTTTGTTGTACATAATTTGCAGTTGTGTTGTTGTTTTTAAAGGTAAAATTAATAAAGCTTTTTCTAAAAAAAAAGAAAGAAAGAAATTTAAGGAGGAGGAGGAGGAGAACTGTGAAGCCTGGGTGTTCTCTGAGCTTGGGGATTATCTTGCAGACGTTTCATTACCCAACTAGGTAACATCATCTGGGATAGAAGGGAGAGGGGCTTGCCAGGAGGGAGGAGGAGGAGGAGGAGGAGGAGGAGGAGGAGGAGACATCATACTTTCTTGGATCAAATAAAAATAAGAAGGCTCTTATGTACTTGCTGTACCTTCAAAAACGGTCCAAATGTCAGTGCACAGATCTTCCGGGAAAACAGCAGTTGGAAGCTGATTCAGGAATAGTTTAAGGAGGCTGGCAACAGTGTTGATATCTCCTTCCTTAACAAGATCAACCTCTTCTCCTTGATCATACTTTAATCTAAGTGCCCCGATTTTGGCTGCTGATCCACTGATCCGAAAGAGGCCTGTGTGATTTAGCCCTAGGAGAACATGCAACATCCTGAATGTATATTATTAGTAGTTAATACCTTCTCCAAGGGGATCCATGAACAAATAGAAGAGAGGAGTGAATTTGGAGGAACCCCAAGGCTCATAAAATTATAACAAATCTAATTATACTAGCTGGATATCTGTACTTTGCTACGAAACTATGTGGTCGGGCTTAGTTTTGGGGGAGGAAAATAAGGGGGAGGAATTCTGCCTCTGCCTACCAGCATCCATCGGTATTCATCTGGCTAGAGTCCTATCAGTATGAGAGAGTTGAGGGCTGTTTGGAAACTGAAAGAGTATTTGCTATGTGAGCAAGAAGGAGACAGCAAGGAGCCTGGGCTTGGCATAGCTCAACTGTTCTGTACTAAAGCTGCTTGGTGCTGCTAAACTAAAACTGAAACTGAAACTCCTCTCCTCTGCTTATGTTTTGCATTTGGAACAGATTTCTTTCCAGGTGGGGAGGAGGAGTAGAACTCCTTAGCATCAGAGCGTGTTAATAAATAATATAGGAAATACTAATGCTCTGATGGTCATTTAGAGAAATCCTTTCTTAGTGGGCCCCTAGAAGCCAAATTTCAAGTTTGTAGGCTTTACGGTTCTGGAGATTTTGTGATGATGCATGAGTGGTATTTTGCTTTTATATGGAGAGATTAAGGGAAGAAAGGACACTGCCTAATTTTGATTTTTTTTTTAAAGGAAGGATGTTCTTTAAAAACATTCCCTTCTACACATTTCTTACATGAGACAGCAAAATGCAATACAGTGTTGCTTTCTTCTTCTTCCTCCTAGATAACACTGTGATCAAATCAAAACTAAATATAGTAGTTAATGGTATTTGGGCACTGTGTTTTTATTTGCAAACCAAAACCAAATTGTATTCAGCCTCCATTTCAGGTGAAGATACCCAAGATTACCTGGCTGGAGGCATCATGTAAATTATCATGGCCCCAGAAGAAAAACCTCCTAGAGCAGGGGTCTCCAACAATAGCAACTTTAAGCCTGGAGGACTTCAACTCCCAGAATTCCCAGCCAGCTGGCTGGGGAATTTCAGGAGTTGAAGTCCACAAGTCTTAAAGTTGCCAAGGTTGGAGACTCCTGTTCTAGAGCACCTACGTTTATTCATTTTTCATGTTGCAAAGAAGAAGGAAAAAAACCCCACAGTATCTGATGCAAAGCAGGTCTTTCCCCTGGAATATTATTACAAAAACCAGCTAATCAGTCCCAAACTGGCAAGCTCACTGAAATTGTGAGCCCAACTCAAAATACAATGCATAATAGATTTGCATATAACCTACTTCCAGATCACACGACTTTTTTCCTCCAGATGAAGCTGTTTCCTTTTTTTAAAAAAAAAATCCTTGATCTGTTGGTTCTTACTGGAGTGATGCAAAAGCAATGAGTCAAGGTGACACTGGAGATTAGAGCCAAGGTCTTTGTCATGGTCAGTTGGGTGGCAACTTCAGCAAATGCATCACCATTCAGAGGGGAATCTACTGTATCTCCAGAATGGTTGGGGCAATGCCAACCAGCCTGAATTTACTTAGTCTGACTAATAGGATTGTCTCTACAGTTAAAGGGAAAAGCTACCAGCCGTGGTGGCGCAGTGGTTAGAATACAGTATTGCAGGCTAATTCTGCCCACTGCCAGCAGTTCAATCCTGACCGGCTCAGGGTTGACGCAGCCTTCCATCCTTCCAAGGTCAGTAAAACGAGGACCCAGATTGTTGGGG
The DNA here is from genome assembly GCF_900518735.1 of Pseudonaja textilis. The sequence goes on along the minus strand of NW_020769358.1, from coordinate 2,396,893 downwards.
GGCCAAAAGCTGACTTTGTAAACTGCTTCGAGACGCCTGTAAAGCCCTGTGAAGTGATCGATAAGTCTCAGGGCTATTCTTATTGACATGCAACCTGCCCCTTGCTTCTAAAACTGGACTGAATTCAGCTGCCACCTTATGCTGCTTGTGTTTCTCTGTTGTGTTGTGGCAGACTGCCATAAACTGTAGGGGGGGGGGATGAAGGGGTGGGATGCTTGGGAAAATGAAAGTAAGTGCAGTCTCTATTCAAGATCAGCCTTCAAGATCTTTTCTACTTTTCTATTGCTTTCTACTGCTTTGCATCTTTCGGCTGCCATGAGTAACGGGGGGAGGAGGGGTTGCCTCTTGTGGGAAGAGAGCTGGAGGTGTTACATTCTTGTCTTGTATAAATGAGGGGTCGGGGGGCGGGGAGTATAAATTCCTGCTCTTAAGTTTCTATTTCCTTGCCTAGCTTTCTTTCCTTCTGCGCAGCTGCGAAGTTTTGTCAAAATATGTCAAGGTCAACGGACAGAGGCCTCATCACCACCTGAAGATGCCCACATGATCATATTCAGAACTTTTCATTGGAAGAGTCTTTTGGACTTTGGGGGGGTGGGAACAATTCCATCCCTTTGTATATGTGATCTGCGTGCCAAATTCCTTAGATTCAGAATTCTACCTGTAGCTTCCACTTTGAATTTCAGTAAAAGAAAAACTTTGCTCAAATCTATGGAGTCTGAGTATTTCTTTCTTGGATTTTGAATGGAGCACAGACTGACAGTCATCCAGGTGGAAAAAGGAGGGAGCTACATATCTAAGTACACTTGGACTGACCATTATGAAAACATCTTGCCTCAACCTCAGCTATATGGGAGGTGGGCAGGGAGAGACAGCTCATGGAGGGAAGGTTGAATTTAGGGATTTGGGCATGTGATTCTCAGTTCTGGCTTTGCGTTGCTGCAATACACTTGACTTGTAATAAAACTATACCTTTCTCAACCAGTGGAGCCAAGGATGGTTTCCATTTAGAGGTTTACATTGTGGCAGGTCTGACGCTGATACCTCCAGGTTTTTATAGGAGGAAGTAGGCTTCTTGTCTATCCAGAAATGCCCTGAGAGGGACAACTTCCAGGTGATAATAATCCACATTTGATTGTTAGAGTAGATCCTTGAATTTGTTGATTCTGTTGGATCTGGATAGAGTTGGGGTTTACCTGACAACTCAGAACTGTCTATGGACAGTCATTGCAGAAGAAAAGATGTCCAGAGCCATGTTTCATCAATGATATTGAATGGACATCATCACCAGCAATATCAACCCCCCAAGGACATGCCTTTACCTGACCAAGTGCATTGCGTTGAGAACTTCCATCTGAAAGGAAGAAGATGATCACGGCCAAGTGTAATCATGAACTTACCAAACTCTTCTAAATATTCCACTGTATGTTGGACAACTAGAGGAACAGGCTGTTGTGTTGCATCCTTGATGATGATATCAAGGGGAGAACCAAAGATTCTTTGAGGTTCTGGTCCAACTTTGTTTTCACCGTGCTTCACTTTTACAGATGACAATGATTGCTGCCAAGAGACATAATTGCGTCAGTTGCTCTTGCACCGTAAATTTTCAAAATTTATATAATGTCTGTGTTATAACAACAGGGTTATGGAACTGAGGTTGTGAGCCTTGAAAATTGTTGGCCATGGATTGATGTAGTGGCAACATTAACCGAAAGTAATTGAAGGGGGTGGGGACATTTGTTGGTTCCACTAACTTGAGCAAAGATGTTATGTGCCTTGGAACCTAACCTTCCCCCAGTCAATTAATATTTTAAATTAAATAACCTTACAGCGTAAGAAGTTTCAAGTTTTACTGCACTTATTCCTGCACCCCATCCTTGGTGTAAAATGCAGATAATTACTTATTCCCTTACATTGATCTGCCTTCTTGCTTGATTTGTATGCATACAATTTAGGACTGTGGACCACATGCAAGCTTGTTGTTAATTATAACAGAAAAACCTTATACTTCAGCAAGCATGCATGTCGGGTGGGATTAAATCAGTCTTCCCTAAGTGTTTCTTGAAAAATAAGATAAATTACATGCCTACAGGATTACAATTGACTAAACAGAGATCCCAAATAAAAGATCTTCCATTGTTTGCTGATGCCAGTTTTGTTGTTTCATAGTTTGTTGCTTAGCTTATTCGTCATCCATGTTTCCAAAACTGCCCAGTTTCTTGACACCTCTTTCCCACTCACCCCCTTTGGAGGGAAACACAATATTTGCCTTGCTCCAGTGACAGTTATTTCACTAAGCCTCCAAGGATTTTGATTCTGAAGGCACCCACTCAAAATAAAAGAAACTTATTGTGCAGACCATCCATTAAGGGTTAGGGAGAAAGTCAGGGTACCTCTGGGAACTTCAGAATAATGGAAGGGACCTCTATACCATTTCAGGCAAGTGGCTTTCCAGTGTCTTCTTTAAAAAGCCCCAGGGATGAAGCCCCTACAACTTAAGAAAGGAAGCTGCTCCACTGGTCAATTGTCCTCATGGTTTGGAAGTTTCTCCTTCATTGCAGGTTGAGGTTATTAAGAAAAGACTGGACAGCCCTATGTCTGGAATGGCGTAGAAGCTTCTGCCTCAGCAGGTGTTGGACTAGAATGGCGTGCATAAGCGCACAATCATGCCTAGCCTCCCTCTCCTATGGTCCCCAATTGTTAGTTCCTATTCCATGTATTTATTCTTATGTTTATTCTTATTTCTATTATATTGTAAGCGTTTGCACCAAGACAAATTCCTCGTGTGTCCAATCACACTTGGCCAATAAAGAATTCTAACTGACAAAATAAAATTAGTAAACAAATAAAATAAATAAATAAATAGAAGATCCCCCTTCAACTCTGTTACTCTGATGTCACCCGATGTATGGTATCTTAACTTTTTCACTAATCCTTAAAGAATTAATTGGTGGACTCTGGACAACACATTTCTTTTTAAATGGAGCGGAGGTCGTCAGAATCTGTTTTTAAAATGCTGCCTTTTGACAGAACGATTTTACGGGGCTCTCGTTCATTTCAGACCCTGAATGTGGATTGAGTGAGAATGACAGGCCAAAGTTCTCTAGAGAGTTTCCATGATTGAAGAGAAACTAGAACTTGATTGTCCCCATTCCTAGTCCAACACTTTGACCGCTCCTCCTTTTTTAACCTCTATAATTCTCTCTTGAGCACCAAGTTATAGAAATGAAAGCCAGTATATATGATTCCGTTATTACAGACATGATTCTGTGCTGGAGCCAATATTACCTTGATGAGCAATATTAAATTGAAGTGAATCCAAACATTTAATTCCATTTAATTCCATTTATTTAATTGTTTCTCAGGCTTTGGAGAGCATCCTTCTGTGAACAGAAATTGCTTTTCTGCATGAAGCAAAACATCTGGAACCAGCCCAATAGATTCTCCTCTCAAGGCTGGGATAGCGAAATAAAAAAAAAAAACTGGTATTCACATTCAAGGGACAATTCCAGGGTTTAAGGTCAAATCTCAGTTGAACATTCGTCATGTGAATTTCCAAGGAAGCCCAAGTAGAACAGACTGTACTGTAATGCAATATCTCTCAAATACTAAAAAAAAAAAAAGGAAAGGAACTGCAGCTGACATGTTCATCATGATTAACTTAAAGTTAGATTTTGATCATGGATAGGAGTTTGACTCTCTGACTGTAGTATGAAAAAAGGGATACAGATTATCATGATGCAGTAAAGTAGAGTAAACCTCATTGCCTTTTAGTAATGATTTGAAATAAATCAAATCCAAATCAATAAGGCGTATTCCTAAGTAAACCTTCTTAAAATCAACGCATGAAAGACAAAAGATTGACAAGAGGGGGGAAAAGGAAGAGAACATTTATAGATAGTATCCAAGCAGGACTGACAAAGACCAACCCTGGGTTTTCTTGAAATAGGTCAGTCACTTGCAGCAACCTTCTGCCCTTAACTACTCAGAAGGTATTTTTGCAAACCCTCAGTTAAGCCCAAGGAGTTACGTTCCACTTACGCAGAGGGAAATGGAGGCCCCTGTCCCCATGTTAGGTCTGGACCAGAAGTTCTCTCAGGCGAGAAGACCCACAGGCCAACCATGGTGTTCCTCTGCCCGTCAGCAGCTCAGCGGGGCTGGGGCTTTGTAGAAATTCCTCCTTCCAGGTAGGCTTGGCAGGTGCTAAAGTAAACAGACAAAGGCAGTCCTCAGCAGCACCAGTTTTCTGCTTAGGACACTCTGTAACTACTGAACCCTTGGACAGAAACTCCCTGGGATGTCAAAGCTAAGGAGGTTGCCATGGCATCCTGCATACACATACACACCAGGAAGCCATGACTTCCGGCATTTCTCTCTGGGCAACAGCAGGCACTGACAGGATTAAGTGGAGTGGCAAACTGGAGAGCCTTGGTGCATAAAAAAGGCAGAAATGACTCCATTGTGGGGACCTTTCCAGAGTCTTCCTTCTGCGAAGAGGCAACCCAAGTTTTTAGATCTATAGTTTGTTAGGGAAAGGGAATAGTTGGAGTCAGAGGAAATCTTCTGGGGCCCAGGACCCGGAATTTGGGGAACGCCAAGTCATCAGGTATATACAGTCCTTCGCAGGAAACAAAAAGTCAGTTTGGAGGCCATGATGGTATGATTTAACCTCTGCCAGTTCTTTGTGTGCGTTGTTTGGGCTTCTTTGGAAATTGATGCTTCGTCTCTGGATGATGGTAACATAACCACAGGTCACACTTGGTTATCAGGCATTATGTGTGCATAAAGCAGAGGTCCCCAAACTTGGCAACTTTAAGACTTGTGGACTTCAACTCCCAGAATTCTCCAGCCAGCACAGAATTCGGGGAGCTGAAGTCCACAAGTCTTAAAGTTGCCAAGTTCGGGGATCCCTGCCTTAAATCCCACCAGCCATGAGACTTGCAGTGAAGGTTCCAAAAGACAGCAGAGGCATCAGGGGTCAACTCCCCCTTGCCTTAATCTCTCCCCTTTGGGTCATCATCAAGGCCACATTCCATCAGTGACAAAACTAGCCTGAAATTACACTCCTAACTGCCTGGATAGCAATAGCAATAGCACTTAGACTTATATACCACTTCACAGAGCTTTCCAGCCCTCTCTAAGCAGTTTACAGAGTCAGCCTATTGGCCCTAACAATCTGGCTCCTCATTTTATCCACCTCGGAAGGATGGAAAGCTGAGTCATCCTTGAGCCTGGTGGGATTCGAACTGCCAAATTGCAGGCAATTGGCTGCAGCAGAAGTAGCTTGCAGTACTGCACTCTGACCACTGCGCCACCGAGGCTCAAATAGGCCAAATATTTACACGTATATTTGTGAATGTATAAAGTGTTTTACTGAGGAGACTTTAAGACAGGCGCACTCAATAACTGCATCCAAAGGGACAATAAAACAGATATATGCAATGATACGCAATAAAGAAAGTGCAAAATAGGATAATAGGTTTAGAACTCGCATCTCCCCAGTCTTGCAAATCAAAGCAAAGGCCAGCGTAGAAAAATCCTGGGGCCTCTTAAGTGCCCTCAGTGAGGCTTGTGAGAACATTGCTGAGCTCCAGGATTTTCTCCGAAGCCATTCTCTCCAGAAGAAGATCATTAGCCGGGCCCAGTTCAGGCCATGGCATTCGTGTCCCAGCCTTTTGGGCAGAATCACCACCCCGAAGGAAGCTTCTGCTGGTAATCATCCATCATTTGACAACTCCAGAACCTGTGGATGTGGAGGAGCTTTTGAGCATTTCACGTGTTGCTCAGGGGTTCTGTGGGTGTGGCTTGGTGGGCGTGGCTTGGTGGGCGTGGCAGGGGAAGGATGTACTGCAAAATCCCCATTCCCTCCCCACTCCACTAACCTGCTTTCCAGCTCCGTTCTCCTGGGCAGGGCAACCAAAGTTGACCTACAGTACTGCATTCTAACCACTACACCACTGAGGCTCTATGGAGTATCACTCCATGGCATGACGCTCCATGGAGAGGACCTCCCTGCCCC
>NW_020769358.1:2378364-2390477 GCF_900518735.1 Pseudonaja textilis | reverse complement strand
TTCAACTCCCAGAATTCCCCAGCCAGCATGTGCTGGCTGGGGAATTCTGGGAGTTGAAGTCCACACACCTTAAAGTTGCCAAGGTTGGACACCCCTGACTTACATGAATGGACAGCTGGAAGAGAACCAGAAACAAGCAAAGAGTCACGTAAAAGTCTCTCTGTGGTGGACAGTGGAGAAATTTGCACCGTAGGCTTCATTATACGGACAGGTTCAAAAGGAATTGCTGTCCTGGTTATTGTATGCTCCTTGCCTAAAGAAATAGATTTCTTCCTCACCAAACTGCTTTTTTTTTTACACACCTATTCGCATCCATGTTGTCCATGCAATAAGAATTAATTTGACAACAATGAGTATGATCAATATGAATGCCACTGAGTAAGCTACATGAATTTACAATGGAAGCCCCATTTATTTCTGCAGAGGATTCCATAGCTTACCAGCAACCCTACGGTTATTCACAAAGAATCATGGAATCCTAAAGCTGGAAGTGACCTTGAAGGTCATCTAGTCCAGTGGTCATTAACTGGTGGGCCAGGGACCACTGGTGGTCTGCAAGAAAATTTTGGTGGTCCATAGAAAAATGTCCACCCCCCAAAGCAATTAATCCAGGCTGTGTGAGAACACAAGGCTGTGCCACCCACATGGCCCTCCACCCACTGGGCCCCACCCTTCAGCCAAGTGCAAACCTTACCTTGAGTAGAACCATGCGAGCTGGAACTGGAAGGTAAGAGCAACGGCTGGGGAGGGAAATCCGCCCAGGGTGGCTTGCTGACGTTGGTGGGAAAGTCGGTCCCATATTCCAGAGCTGCAGTAGTCACAGGACTGGCCCTTTGGTCATCCCAGAACAGCTCCTCCAGTCCACGGCAGGCCGGTGCACCCGGGAGGAGGAGCAGCTGCTCCGGGATAACCAAAGGACCAGTCCTGTGACTATTGCAGCTCTGGAATACGGGACCGACTTTCCCATCAATGTCAGCAAGCTACCGCCAGTCAAAATTCATATTAGTGGTCCACAGGATTTAAAATTATGAGTTTGGTGGTCCCTGAGGACCAAAAGTTTGCCGACCCCTGTTCTAGTGTGGGGCCCAAGGCAAGAGTCCTTATGCCATCCTGGACAAGGATTTGTATATAGTGCTCCTTCTTCAACCAGCTAGTTGGTTTATTGGAAGCCTGTTTAATGTTAAACGAAATAATAAACCATTTTGGAACAATCTGGTCAGATTTAGACCAAGTCAGATTTCAAGGAAAATTTCAAGATTTCTTTGGAAACATTAGAGATGGATTTGTTTTTCTTCTTCTAATGTAATGGAGCCTCGATGTTCTTAACCAGGAGCTTTGCTACATTGCAATGTTATAAGATCCCTAGGGAAATCTTGTCTTGAATTTGTAAAAATAAAATAAAACCAATATTTCAGTTCTGCAATTGGTGGTTTCTTTAATAAATTGTATTTATTCCTTGGCTTTATAGATTTCAGTTGAATCATTTTAACAGTTCCTAATGCAAGATGCAGTAACCTTTTTTTTCGCCATCCAACATCTTCATTGGTATTAAATGCTACATTCTTGTGCTGTTTATTTCATAGATCATGGAATCTTTTGGCAACTCACCAGATTCCTCAGAGAAAACAGGATCTTCGGTCACTTTCACAACACTCAGGGTGGTGTATTTCCTCCACCACCCCTTACCAAGCGATATTATTAAGATTCCTAAAGAGGGAAGAAGTACTGTGCCAACTTGGACAAAATTAAGTACAAATATTACATGTCAATGAGTATAAAATACATCGGTTGCACCAGAAAATACCTAGCAAAACTGTAGTAATGATACAAGGTGAATGAGAAGAAGAACCTCATTCAGGAGGCTGAATATACCGGTTCTAGATCCCAACGATTTGCACACTTGCCCCGGCTTGCACACTCAGCCTCGTGGGATGCTCGCCAAGAGAAGCTCCATCTCAAGAGCTCAGCTTCACCACACCTTCAAAGTCTCTTGGTCAGTTACAATCCGGCATTGTCACTCCTAGGCACAAGCAGCGTGTGGCTAATGATGGGCAATGGCAAAGCAGAAGGCCTCGGCGTGTTGTTGGAACTTAAGCTGCCACGGCCAGGACTTGATGTTTTGGCTCCAAGGTCCAAGTGTTTGGAAAGAAGTATCAAAAGTGTCTTAAAAACCTTTATAAATAGATGCAAAAGTTACTAAAAGTCTCGGTATAAAAACAGCAGCAACTATTCCCTTTACACTCGGGAGGCAGCTGTGGAGGAATAGGAGTTTGGGCCAACGGTAGGGTTTGTCCCAGGCCAACAGGGAAGCACAGCCACCAGGAGGAGAAGTCCTCCGGAGAGCACACACAGGCCACTGAAGTAGAAAGCCACGTCATAACAAGCAGTCCAGTCATAAAACCAACCTGAAAGAGAACACAAAGAAATGCCAGAATCAGATCCAAACCCTCTTTATCTCCCACCCATCCCTGCCATTAAAGAATATTCCTTCTTCCATAAAAAGGCCACACCAGAGCACAACCAGACCAGGGAAGGCATGATGGCAGTCCTCCAATATTTGAGGGGCTGCCACAGAGAGGAGGAAGGGGTCAAGCTATTTTCCAAAGCACTCCAAGGCCAGACAAGGAATAATGGATGGAAACTGATCAAGGAGAGGTTCAACTTGGAAATAAGGAGGAATTTTCTGACAGCGAGAACCATCCACCCATGGAACAGAAGTTGCCTTTGGACATTGTGGGAGCTTCATCACTGGAGGCTTTCAAGAAGAGACTGGACTCCCATTGGTCAGAAATGATGTAGGGTCTCCTGCTTGGGTTGGGGGTTGGCCTTAGAACTAGACAAGGTCCCCTTCCAACTGTGATTATATGTCAAATTTAGTTGCTCAGGAAACTGCCAGTGAAGGATGCCAGTGTTTTGAACCCAAGTGATTGACAAGCCACAATTGCAGCCAATGGGTCTACCCTTGCCGGGTGTTGTATCACAGAGGTGGAAAGGATTACTGTATGGAACACAAACCAGGATACGAGTTTTTAAGGCTACTGAGAACACACCACTCTGCTTTTCCATTGTAACAGAATAATGCCACAACTCCACTAGCAGGCGGCCATTTTTGAAAGGAAGGAACAGCATCTGGCTGAAATGCTGACTTACCTACGACTGGGGGTCCAAGGCTGTTCCCAAGCCCAGCGAAAAACATCAATATGCCATAGGCGTGGGTCAGTTTCTCGATCCCCACTGTCTGGGTTGTGACATAAGGGAAAATCGACCAGTTTCCCGCCAGGAACCCTAAAACCCCCGAAAGGATTGCCAGAGTGCTGTAGCTCTGGGCAAAGGGGATTAACACCAGGGCTCCCGCCATCAAGATCAACGTCAGGACGTAGAGATACAAAGCGTTGATCCAGTCTACATCCGCCAAGGCGCCCAGGGCCAGCTTCCCCACAGCAGTCATAATGCCGATGATGGAGATCAGAGGGACGACGCTGTCCCCCTCCGTGATATTTGAGCTCCTCGCCACGTCCTCCATGAGCAAGGAAGGAGGGAAGCTGCCAACGTCGAAGAGGAAGATGGCAAGGAAGAGGGCAGAAAAGACTTTGTTTTGAAAAAGGCTCAGGGTGTCCTCCCAGTACTTCAAATACAGGCCCCATTTCTGCTTAGCCAGTTGTTTGCACAGGTAAGTTTGTTCTGCCACTTTCTTCGGGTAGCTGTCTGCCTCTCTTGAGGCGGCCAAGAGCAGCTGGCTGTGAACTGGGAGTCCGTTCGCTTGGTGGTTGCTGAGTGGCCCCTGGTTCTCCCCTTTCCCCTCACTCTGGGCCTTCTCGGGTGTGGTGGCGTGTTCTTCATGGGAGGCCTTCTCTTTTTTGAGATAAAGGAGGTATTGATCCGGAACCTTCTCCGGATCGGGCTTCTGGACCACCGGCAGAGGCCTCATCAGGCTGCCACAAGGTAGGATGTTTAGAGAGAGAGCCCCAGTGATCAGCAGGCAGCCATCCAACCCATACAGTTCAATCAGCTCTTTCTGTAAGGCAGCATAGATGAAAAGGCCAATGCTGGAGCCTGCAAGAAGAGAAGAGCCGGTCAGTAGATGCGTGCTGCCGTCTGCTGTGCCTTGGCTGCCAAGTGAATAAATGTGATGTAAAAATTATGTAAAAAGCTGCAGAGCAAAGCAATAATACCCAAAGCAGAGGTGGGATTCAGCAGATTCTGACCAGTTCTGGAGAACCGGTAGCAGAAAGTTTTGAGTAGTTCGGAGAACTGGCAAATCCCGCCTCTGACTGGCCCCGCCAACCCCATCTCTTCTCTACCTCCCAAGTCCCCGCTGATTGGCTGGGTCTTCTTTGGTTGCCCTGCACAGGAGAACAGAGCTGGAAAGTGGGGTAGGGATAGAAAGGGGATTTTGCAGTATCCTTCCCCTGCCATGCCCACCAGCAGAACCAGTAGTAAAAGTTTTTGAATCTCACCACTGATCAAAACACCAATTTTCCAGAAAGCAATAGCAATTAGACTTATATACTGCTTTGCAGTGCTTTTACAGCCCTCTCTAAGCAGTTTATAGAGTCAATCTATTGCCCCCAATAATCTGGATCCTTATTTTACCGACTTGGGAAGGACGGAAGGCTGAGTCAACCTTGAGCCTGGTGAGATTTGAACTGCCAAATTTCAAGCAGCCAGTAGCCAGCAGAAGTAGCCTGCAGTACTGCACTCTAACCATTGCACTACCGTGGCGCTCTCTCTCTCTCTCTCTCTCCCTCTCCCCCCCCTTCTCTCTCTTCCTCTCTTTAATTACCCTTTCAAGATCTAGCTCATCCAAAGGACCAGCAGCGCCTTCATGATAAAATTATGGAAGTGGAACCTGAAACTGATCAGAAGTAATAGTTAACCGTGATAAATGCAGACTGACTTTGGGCATTTGGAGGATATAATCTCAGTCAACCAAACTACTGCATAAAGTCATTCCAGCCTGAGATCAATATCAGGTAAAAGAACCTACCTGTGGAAATGAGACCCAGTGCAAAGCCTCTACGTTTGTCAAAGTACTGGCACGTGATTGTGATGGTAGCTGTGTACAATAAGCCACATCCAAGTCCTACAGGCATAGAAAAGCATATGATCAGTGCCCCAGAACTCCTGGCTAATATTTCTTTTTTCTTTTTAATATATTTTTTATTGTTTTTCAGTATCAAACACAGTGCGGTTGTTCTGGCATCACTCTACCATACATACAAAGATATTACTAAATCATTAACATTCATATTATTAGTACAATATTCACAATATGGGTCCATTTGTCGTAATTATTTTTGTTCCGACCTTCCCCTCTCTTCTGCAACAATTGATAAAACTTATTCCAAGTATCATAATATTCTGACTCCCCCTTATTTTTCAGTTCTAGAGTTAGTCTATCCAGTTCTGCACAAGCCAGAATTTTTCTTATTCTCTCTCTTTCTGGTGGTATGTTTTCATTCTTCCAATATTGTACATAGACTATTCTCACCGCTGTCAGTTTGTGTATTATTAAATAAGTTATGCCTTTGCTGTGGCTTTCGGTCATTATATTCCTAAAAGGAATAGTTCTGGCTTAAATTGAATATGTTCTCCTGCCATTTGCTCTACCCATGTCTGTTGCCAATATTTCATTGCTTGATTACATGTCCACCACATGTGGAAGTATGTACCTGGTCAATCCTTACACTTCCAGCATTTTGGTGATAAGTTTCTAAACATTTCAGCAAGCCTTGCTGGAGGAAAATGCCACCTGTAGAACATTTTGTATACATTTTCCTTGTATGATGTAGCTAAAGTTAATTGCCTTTTTTTTCCCCTAGAGAATTTGCCGTCTAGCCAATTCAATGTTACGTCTGAAATTTTTGGCCAATGCCACCATCATCTGTTCCTCCAGCTTATAGTCTAATAGGGACTAATATATTTAATTTTCAATGAAAGGACACAGGGAACCATTCTGGAGGGTTCCCTAAACACCTGCACTGTTCACCTGAATATCAGGCAAATTCTGGCGTGGGGTCTTGGGAATTCAGCCACCCACCAGGGAAGATTAGGGTCCAGGTTGAAAATCCCCTTTCTAGAAGATGCCTTTAACTCCTGAGCATTTGATTCTCTTGCTATCTGGTGGGGACAAAGGGGACCCTGTGAATTTCCTTACCAACAATAATTCCATAGGAACAAAACAGAAAGTAGATATTGGGAGCAAAGCTGCTCATCATCAGGCCTCCTGCAACCATGAAGCTACTGAAGATGGTCACTGGCCGTGCACCAAAAGCGGAGACACAGGTGCTGCAGATGGGACCTTCAGCGGGGGACAATCGGGGAGGAGAGAAAAACACGGGCACAATCTTATTTCAAATGTTTAAAAGGAGCCGGTCGAGAGATGGGTTGACCTCTCTTAAATCCAAAAAGAAGATCTCTCCCTCGAGGTAGTTTAATGATTATTGCATCCTTTTTACACCAGGAATGTTCTACCACCAACTAAGCCTCTGAGGACCACAATGGAGCTGTGGTGGAGCTGCACCATGCCAAACTATGCCAAGCCCCCTCCGCTCTGTGTCACAGGTCAGCAAGGATATTGCCCTAAAGGGAATTATCTGGCTAATGCTCAGGTAACTGTGCATATATATAGGATTATCATCTATGGCAGTGGTTGCCAACTGGTGGGCCACGGCCCATTGATGGGCTGCAGAAAAATGTTGGTGGGCTGCAGAAGAAATGGCCCCCGAAAGAAATTAATCTGGGCCGCACAGTTCTCGCGTCTCCCAGCTCTTCGAGGAACCCTGGAGTCAGGTCCCTGAGATGAATGTGCCAACCAGCTCCCACACACAGTAGCGGCGGCAACAACAGTCCCCTCCCCCGGCGCCCACTGTCAGCTCTCCCCATTAATTCTCCAGCTTTGGATTGTTCCCGTCTCTCTCTCTCTCTCTCTCCTTCCCCCTCCCCCCACATGCCCACCTGCAGGTAGGCAGGGAAAGGGACATGGGGCCTTGTGCAGCTCTCAGCTCCTCCAGCCCTCGCTGCCTCTCCCAACATCAAAGCCTTGGAGACGCTGCGGCGTCTCCAAGGCTTAATATAATTTTTTTAAAAAAAATGTTATGCTAAATATATTATCTTTTTTTAAAAAAAAATTCATATTAGTGGTCCGCAGGATTTAAAAGTATGAGTTTGGTGTTGGCTGAGGTCCAAAAGGTTGGCGACCCCTGATCTATGGGCTTAACCAATAAACCCATCACCCAATACACACATGAGCAACTGGTTCCTCCCACTCTCTGCCTGTCAGCAGGTACAAAACCCTCCATATATTTTTCCTTCCCGCCAAGTGTTTAGATAAACTCCCATTTGCACCATCCGATGTCCTGTGTGCCTTCCCAGGGACCAGTCCAACTGAGGACCGCGAGGCTGATTTTCGATTCAGAGGACTGTAGACTTCTTAAACTGAACCAAACCATATGAGGAGATGGCACGATTTAATTTGCAACTCTGCAACAATTTCTGGGGGGGGGGGGGGGGGGGACAAAAATTCCTTCACTTCCAACTGTCCCCCTTCCTCCTTTGTGGTATCTCTACTCTTGCTATCTTTCTCCACCGCTTTGCATGAATTAAAACAGCCAGAATTGACTGTAACAGAAATCAGGAGGTGGAGATTGTCTCAAGGAAACTCAACAGAGAGTTGATGGGAGGATAGACGAAGAGTGAGATCTGGGACCCAGTGACCAGTTTTAAGCCTGTTAGAAGTTTCAGTTTCCAGCCTAATGTATCATTTTAATTTTAAAAAAACTCAAGACCAGTGATGGGATTCAGCCAGTTTGCACCAGTTCAGGAGAACCGGTTGTTAACTTTCTGTTCACCAGTTTGGTGAACTAGTTGTTGGAAGAAATCATTAGGGCAGAGAACCGGCTGTTAAATTATTTGAATCCCACCACTGCTCAAGACCAAAGGTAATCCGTAAAACAGAGAGCCACTAAGTAGGTCTTGTGCATTTCTGTGCCTTTTCATGACTTGGCACCAGGAGCCGACGGCTAAACAAGGTTCACCACTCTTACAACGGCAAACACCTAGAACTGTTCATGGCTTTGATCTGTTCATCATGGATTATGCTTTCCCATGAAAGGATTTTGCAGCAGGGAAATGAGGTGGGGGAGGACACTGAGTGAGTTAGATGGGCGGGAGCACCACCCTAAACTCCCTAGGGCCCATCAGCTTGGGATGGACAAGCAGAAGAAGCTGAAGAAGGGCCACCTTTGTTCTTTGAAGCAATGCTGTCCATGTCTGCTGACTTTGGGGAAAGTGTCTTCAGGTTTCTGCAAAGCCAATTTGTCCAGGAAGGAAGGCGATGTCCATGCATGATGAGGCAGAAGCAGTCCAACAACTGCAACACAGGGGAGCTCCAAGGAAGAACTTTCCCTTGTTAAAAGTGGAGTCCCTTCATCCACCCCTCCTGTCTTGGGTCCTCTTGCCTGAACTTGAGGCTCAGAGGGGTTTAGTTCTGGGAGTTGAAGTCCCCATGACGGAAAGTTGCCATGGTTGGGAAGCCTTGCTCTAGGGCCTCATGACCTTCCCAGGAGAAGCATCTCTTGGGGACCTTAAAACCCCAGCTCCCAGCCTTTCTCTACCAAGTCTACCAAAGAATCTGAAGGATAACAAGAAGCAACGGATGGGAACTAGTCAAGGAGAGAAGCAACCTAGAACTAAGGTGAAATTTCCTGACAGTGAAAACAATTAATCGGTGGGACAGCTTGCTTTCAGAAGTTGTGAGTGCTCCATCACTGGACGTTTTTTAAGACACTGGACAACCGTTTGTCTGAAATGGTACAGGGTTTCTTGCTTGAGCAAGGGTTGGGCTAGAAGACCTTCATGGTCCCTTCCAATTCTGTTATTCGGTTATTCTGTTGAGTGGAGGCAACTTCCTTCCTCTCTCAGCGTTTTACAAGCAACGAAGGCTGATGTTCTTCTGAGAGTCACACTTCTCTCTGCCACTCATGGGGAGGGTCTATTCCCTCTCTTTTTCTTCTCCCTCAACTGTTCTTCCTGCTTTTCTATTCTTCTGTGCTCGAATTTTAAACCTACAGGCTTCCAATACATTCGCGTTTCCACTTTTGAATCTATTTTTACCACAAAGCAGTTACAAAAAGACCAGCAACCATCTCCTTTGCTGTGACTCACACAACTATCCAACAAGCCTTTGTATTTTTTAACACCTTTAAGGTATGCAAAGTCATTGTGATACCCTTATAAAATACACCAAGGTCAAAATAATTATTTTAGATACCAGAGAAGTTATTATCACTGTTAGGAATATAAGTCACCTAACAGGTATTTGGGATGGAAATATATAAACCAGGATAAACATTTTAAAACTGTCTCTTTAAGAGCATGCCAAAAACTGCAATTGGGTGTGGTTACTCAAGCAGCCATAAGATGGAGCCAGAAACCTGGGTTGTTTAGCCTTAGTTTCAGAAGAGTCTCAGTGAAGTGAGTGAGTCTCTATTTCCTTCTGTTGGAAAGTATTGCAGTTCCTCCATTTTTCCTAATTGACTGCTATTTCTGGATTTGATGTAAGTCTGTTACTGAACTGTTTTTGACACTGGACTTCGTTATTGGATTATCCCTGGATGAAAACTGGCTGATTTTACCTGTGAATGACCTTGGACTGCTTGTTTTGGACTTTGCTTAACGTTTCTGGAAGTAAAAACCTACATTTACTGTACAGTGTATCTGTGTGCTGTATATGTGTACTATTCAAACACTACTATCAAATACGTCTCCCTGTATGTACTCATTCTCCTAACGGGGAATTACCTCAACAATCACCTCCAATGGGTATTGTCAAAAATCACCTCTTATCAGCCCTGCCCTGCATTAAGGAAATTTGCATATAGATACAATTCTGCCAGATCGTTTATTCAATCTCTTATTACTCAACTCTGTTCTACAAATAGAGAAGCAATTATTGTTTCTCCTGTAATCTGCATTTGTATATCTCTATTTTTTAGACTGTAAAGTTTTAAAAGCATTTTCCTTCACTGCTTCTCACACATGTATTTAAGCTTGGCTTAAATAAATACATTATCATCATCATCATCACTATAGTTTTTTTTTATAAAACAAAAAAGACAAAGTAGTTTACGATAATTAAAGTAATATTTAAAAGCAATTGAAAACAAAAATCCCATTATTAATCCCTGTGCTCCCCAATTTCCTTACAAATGTCTGTCCTGCAGAATTTTAGAGGACGGTTTTGGAAGTAAAAACAGATTATTTTTTATGAGCCATGTTGGATATTCTTACATTTTATAGTTCTTTGTCCTTCCACTGAATTGAGTCAGGTTAAATGCAGGCATGTTGGAGAGTCAACAGCTTATAAAAACCCAACTCTGCAAATGCTAACTTCTATTTTAATTCTTTTTGAAATTAGTGTAATTTATTCCTCTTGTGGTGAATACACAGAACTGAACTATCTAATTTGCGCAATCCTGGCCTTCAATTTTCCCTACACAAAAGATGCTGTGTGTGCAAATATTACAGTTCTAGAGATTCCCTATTTCTCGCATAGTCTACTCTAATATGTAAAGTTAGAAACTTGCCAAGATACAATAGCTGTTTCTATGATTAGAATGGAAATATATATTTGTGTTATTTTTCAATCCTAACTGCAGGAAAGGGGCTGCAAATTTTAGCCATGGGTGCTTCAGTTATTATGTGGCTCTCAGAAAGTGAAAAACCACAAAATTGTTCCTACTCTTAACTGCCTGCTAAACTGAAATAGAAAACAATTCCCACATAAACCATTGCCAATGTGTTTTCTCGTGCTATAGCATGAACTTGAGTAGTTTATCTGAAGAGACCAGGCTGATGGCGGATATATGATTATTCTTAAATTCCTTTTAATACATTTGCTGGATTGCAGCTGTAAGTCATTTGGCAGTGAAATGCCACTGCAGGAATTGATCTTCTCACTGAAAGAGATGCCAGCTCCTTTTACAGTGGAGTTTTAGTTCTTTAAAGCAAAGGTCTTGTAAATCAGAGGTCTCCAACCTTGGCAACTTTAAGACTTGTAGAATTTTAACTCCCAGAATTCCTCAGCCTGAAGTCCACAGGTCTTGAAGTTGCCAAGGTTGGAGACCCCTGTTCTCGTTTATAGATATTAAAAGCTCCTCTTTGGAAACCTTTCTGCTTATCACTCAGGGAGACAACTGGGAGTGAGCCTGCTCTTTCCCCAGGCCAGGTGTGTCTCTCTCTCCCTCCCTGCTGCCTCTCCCTTGGGCAGGACTTTCTCAGCTGTGCCTTGAGAGCCAGCGAGGATGGTCAGCCTGGTTGCTGGGAATCATTTTGGAGCCCCTTTCACTGGCTTGTTGCTCATTTACATTTTGCATCACTTGGCATCTCACAGGTGCTTTTGGAAAAGGCAAGTGGACTTCCTTGGGTTTGGCTTGAAGACGTTTCACTTCTCATCCAAGAAGGTTCTTTAGTTCCTCGGTTCTTCTCAGAACTGAAGAAGCCTCTTGGATGAGAAGCAAAACGCCTTCAAGCCAAAACAAAGGAAGTCCACTTGCCTTTTGTCAAAGCACCTTTGGGACACCTGTGACCTGGATGCCCGAGAATCTCCATAGACATAAATGGACATCTTAGAAAGAGATTTAGCAGAGGCTGAAGGCCACCAACTTTGGATTTCCCTGGGACACACCGGCATTATAAAACCATTTCGTCTTCTTTTAAGATAGATCCATTTAACCTGAATTAAACTTCCCATATTTTTCAAATGTTCCCTTAAAGGAAACAGCTGGTCCTCTGAGAAGTCAATGCACTTCCTTTGACTCCATCGCTGTTGCTTCTTTACTTCCTCTTTTACTGCTGCTTCTAAAGGTGTTGGAAGGATCCTTCCTCCACCATTCCTGAGGACCAGAGTCCATATTTATTTACTCATCATATGTCATCCAAGCCCCAAGAGACAAACAGCCCAAGAAAGAAGGAAATAAATGAAAAAGAGAAGGGGGAGGGGGAAGAGAGAAAGAAGGTTTATGGGGCAGAGGGTCAAGGAGAGCAGGACTCTTGAAAGAGTCCTTCGCAGGTCTCTTGCGCTTGGTTTTGCCCAACTCCTCTTCTGTCCTCGT
>NW_020769358.1:2345351-2366435 GCF_900518735.1 Pseudonaja textilis | reverse complement strand
ATGTATGTATGTATGTATGTATGTATGTATGTATGTATGTATGTATGCAGTCCACCCCCACAATGTCAGGGTTATCCAAAAAAGACACTTGCCACAATTCCAGGGCGAGTTAGGGGCCGTCCGGCTGATCTCTAAAGGGAGGCCTGGAGGATGGATCTGTCACTTCTGAAATGAGGGGAGCTGCTGGAACAGAAACCCCCCTCCCTGTGTCTTGAGCCCCCTGAAAACATCTGCCACAGCCCTCTAAAAATCAGCACCAGATGGTCCACAGGCCTGGCTGAGTTGAAAGCAAACCAAAACAAAAAGGGTTTTAGTTGCTTAGATCAGGGGTCTCCAACCTTGGCAACTTGAAGCCTGGAGGACTTCAACTCCCAGAATTCTGAGAGTTGAAGTCCTCCAGGCTTAAAGTTGCCAAGGTTGGAGACCCCTGGCTTGGATGGAGTCAACCAGAACAGCTGCAGGCAACAGGGCTGAGTTCAAGCTCTCTTTTGGACGCAGGGGGTATAGAGAGCAGGCTATTGTTCTCCTTGGGGTGAGGTGCTTGGTCCTTTGCACACTCACAGGGAGGAGGGTTTGTAAGCAGCAAATGGGAGCCACCTGCTCTTCCTCCCAACAGCTGGCTTGTGTTGGGTCGTCGTCTTCTTCGATTGAACATCTCCACCCACCTATCCCTGCCGGCAAAACTCGGCTGGCCAGCACAGCTGAGTGTCTTCCCTCACTTCCTCCTCTTCCTGTTGATAAACACCACTGAGGATCTGGAGGTGCAGAATGTCAGCCAGAGAAATCTGCAAGCGGCTTCATGCTGGCGTTTGGCTGCTTTCCAGACACACAAGAGACGGAAATACAAATGCAGACGGTCTCTCTCTCTCTCCCTCTCCCTCTCTCTCTCTCTCTCTCTCTCACACACACACACACCCCTTGTTTTTTGTTTTGTTTTGAAGCTGGATCATCTGGGACTGAGGTCAGCTGAGTTGAGCTGGAGCCTGCAAGAGATCCAGAGGCCACTCCAACAAGAGGCAGCGGCAGCATTCCCACCTCCTGGTGGAATCTCTTCAACCCACATGCAGGGTGTATCAAGGGAGAAGAGTGGGGCAGGACTATCCCCAACCCCCACCCCGGGCTGTGAGTCCTTCCTGGGCTGTCTGCCCAGAAGGGGGTCTTTATTAAGGTCCAGTTGATAGGCAGTTCTGAGTGGCTGCCCTCCGCCAGTTGGAATGGGGTGGGATTTTGAATGCCTCCTGCTACAGCCACACTGGCCCCATTTTTGAAGCAGATTTTTGTCTTTGCTGGTTTCTCTCCCCGCAGCGAAACCCCTCTGGTTCATTTTCTGAGAAAGATCCTAAGTAGCCAACCGGCACCAAGGATCTACAGGCTGAGGCTCAGTTTAAGACTTTGTGGACTTCAACTCCCAGAATTCCTGAGCTAACATGACCGGAGGAGGAATGCTGGGAGTTGGAAGTCCACAAGTCTTAAAGCTGTCAGGTTTGGAGACCCCTGACCTACCCTCTTTTCCATATTCTTTCTTTCCAAGGACCCCGGGACGTGGAAGAGAGTAAAACCATCAGAAAAAGGGAGGAGAACCTCAGGTGAACTTTTGATTTTCCTCAGTATTGGTTCACAAGCTGCTTTTTAGCACCTCTGGAGATTCAGTTCAGTCGCTCTGAAGCAGCTACTCACCCCGTCTCCAATTTTGTCTGGTGAGACACCCTGGGTCACCTTTTCCAACTGAAAATCCACCCTCCACGCACATTTGCAAAGGGCCGTCAAAAGGATATTTGAACTAACGCTTTTTAATAAACATTGCATCCAGGAAAGCTTTCTTGAGCTTAATTGGGAAGTCCTTAATTACACTACAAGAATTAAGGATTAAGTTAGGCCACCGTTAACCAAAAACAAACCCTCAGTTCTAGGTAAGGTTATTAGTATTTAGGTATTTAGGTTATACCAGGGCGTGGGAACTTTTCGCACCGTAGGCTTTTTAAGCGAGCTGACATTTTAAAAGAGCGCCGTTTCCAAAACAGGCACTTGGAAAAGAACCCAAGCGAAATGCATCTGATTTCAACAAAGCTGCATGACAATCAGCGTAACAGTCTCAGTATAAACAGGAGGAGGTGCATCCTCTTAAATGTTTGGAGGAGACAAAGTCTCTTTTGGGAGGAGAAACCCAAATGTAAATATCACAACACGTCTTACATGGGGTTCCTCTTGGAGAAGCCGCAATGATTGCAAATGCAGCTCCTGGTTTGCTAATTCCGTGATGTCTTAAGCAAGGATTGGGGGGGGGGGGAAGCCAGGTTTGCACCCCCACCCTTAATGATCTCAAAAAAATAAAAAAAACCTTGAGGGGGAGGAATGGTGGTAAAGGAGGAGCCCACAACTGAATCAGAGGCAGAGAAAGACATTTAGGAAGGGCCCGCCCTCATGGATCAGGCTGCAAATGAGACATTGGGAGATTTGTACCTTCAGAACTTGGCAAGATTCTGCTAATTAATGTAGCTTTACAATAAAGTAGAATTAGCTCACCTTGTTGTGTTTCCTGCCGGGTCTTCTGGGGAGGCTGGCAGGACTCCCTCCCAAAAACATAGCTTCTGCTTGAACATCTTCTCAGGGTCGCTGGTTCCACCCTCCAACTGTTGGTACCATTCCCCGTGGGGTCTGGCTGGAGCCTGCTTTGCCGTACCTGGATTCTTTTGTTCTTCTGTGTCCTGCACTCAAAAAGAGTGCGAGAGAACCACCCGTCTGGGCCTTCTCCTGGCAGGCAAGGCCTGCGCTCAGCCTGACTTCCGCTCAGCTGTATCCATCGCTCTTCATAAGGCTTCACGGCCAACGCCTTCCTGAACCTGTTCCAGTTTGGCTGACTCTCCTTAAACCACCCTCTCTAGAATTGGAGATTTGGGGTGCCGGGGGGGGGCGGGCAGGCAGGCTTGACTAACACAGGATAAAATGCAGTGATGGCTTCTTGTGTTTTGGAAATTGCACTTCCAATCCCAAAGCCTACAACTGCGTGTGCTTTTCTGCAACCACACCACCAAGCCGGCTGACACTTTGCCATCACGTCCCACTGCAAGACCTTTTTCACAAGGACTGTTGACTGTTGCTAAAAATCAGGTTATTTGCTGCCCTACACCTGCGCATATAATTTTGGCATTCCAGCTAAATAACTTTTCACGTGTTTTGACTTAAAAAAAAAATCAATTATGTACATTCACTTCTTTAACACGGTCAGTTCAAATTCCATTTATCTGAGGGAGTATCAGCCATCCTACCTGGTTTAGTGTTACCTGTAAATCTGGCAAGTTTCTTCCTTATTGAGAGGAAATATGGATGAATAAAGGATATGAGACGGATCCTCGGGAAAACAGCCCCAATATCCTTCTCCAAGGGTGCATCAATGAACACTTTGAGTCTTTTCTGGAGCCTTTCATGCATCCACTTACTGTAATTGTCAGG
The DNA here is from genome assembly GCF_900518735.1 of Pseudonaja textilis. The sequence continues at coordinate 2,362,985 of NW_020769358.1, read as the reverse complement.
CCTTGCAATCCACATAATCTTAAATTGTTCATCAGAATAATTGTGAGATACTTTTATCAGGCGCTTTCTTAAAGTCAAACTATATTAAGGTTATGGGATTCTCATACCTGACGAAGGAAGTTACCCAGTCAATGATGGTCTTATCAGCAGACTGATCCTGGTTTGTATTTCATGCCAGGATACTCATTACTTAAGTATTAAAAGTGAGCTAATTAACTCTCTAGTACATAGGTCCTCATCCCCCAATCTGCAGACCAGTACCAGTCCGCAGCCGGTTGGGAACCAGGAAGCGCAAGTGGCAGTCGAGTGTGTGAAGCGCCATTTGCACACACACGGGGTTAGGTTGTGCGTGTGAAACCATCCTGTCCCTCCTCCCCCGCCACTACCTCTGCCACTCCACCGAATCAGAAAGGTTGGGGAACGCGGTTCTAGTAGACTTCTTTCCAAACTCTCGGGAAAAGTAAGGAAAGCGTGGTTTAGGCCGGGGGTCTCCAACATTGGCAACTTTTAAGACTTGTGGACTTCAACTCCCAGAATTCTCCAGCCAGCACAGAATTCGGGGAGTTGTAGTCCACAAGCCTTAACGTTGCCAAGTTTGAGGCCCTCTGATTTAGTAGGACACAATCCGATGTTGGCTTCTTTAAGCTAGGCTTCTTCAAACAATGCGCCACTTAAATGGCATTTTGTGGCTTAAAAGTTCTAAAAGTTGAGAGACAATAGGAGAACAAAAGGAGCCACTGTCTGAGCAGTTCAGAAGAAGGTTATGGGGTTTCCATGACCATTACAGAAAAGTAATTATGTCTTTCTGCCGCTTTTGGTGCCAAGTGCCTTTCCCTCCGCAAGCCAAGATAAACAACCCTTTTTCTACCTCAGCGGCTTGAAAACAGGCAGTGCCAGTTTAGCCCAAGAGAACAGAGGCTTTTGAACTGCACCTAGGAAATCAGAACTGTGTCCCAGGAGCTGATAGAGCCGCTCTAGGCATTTTCTCCATGAAAGAAAACTCAGGTAAACCCAATTGAAGGGGTGGTGGGGTTAGGAAAGATATCTTTAACAAAATAATCAAAGAAAAAAAATCATAGCTGGGCTATTTTACAGGAGGGAAGCTTCCAAATCTGGTTTGGCCAAACAAAAGGCAACCAAGCCAAGCCTTGCAGCTTCTTGGAAAGCGCCGAGATGCAGCACCCAAGGAAGGAATGGCTCATCCCCCCCTGTCCCAAGATCAACCTATTTGGGTTATGTTTAAATGAAGGCTTTGGCTCTTCAGTTGCACGACTGAAACAGCCCCTGCCCCTCTCCAAGGACGGAGACCTCCCAGCGCCACAACTGAGGCGGTGATGGGCGCAGGATAACTCCACGGATGCAGGTTCACTAGCTCTGCTGAAGGCAGGTCACCACGCACAGCTCTGGGACTCCAAAGAAAGGGGTGTGCAGCTGGGCGATCGCAGGGAGAGCCCCGAGCTAAGATTCTGCCCCCAAATCCCACTCCTGGCTGGCCCCGCCCATCCTACCCCTCCCAGGAGTCCCCACGAGGCCTGTTTGGGATGCAGGTATGTGCAGGGTGCGCACGGAGGATCGGGGAAGGCAAAAAACGGGCCTCCCCGAAGTTCGGGAAGGCTGGAAATGGGCCTGTTTCTGGCTTTCAGAGAGCCTCCGGAGCCTGGGGAGGCCGTTTTCTCCCTCCCAGAGGCTCGAAAAAAGCCTCGGGAGTCCGGGAAGGGCAAAAAAAAAACCCTCCCATGGTTCAGGAGGCCAACTAGGACACACCCACCATGGACAGCCCACCCAGCAACTAGGCAGGGAACCCTTTGCTAAAATTTTTGGACCCCACCCGTGTGTGTGTGTGTGCGTGTGTGCGCGCGCGTGCGCGTGGTTTTTTTTTTCCCCAAATGTTGAGAGCGGGGAAGTCTTGGAGAGGATGACAGAGTGAAACAGAGAAGGCACAAACGCTAATGGTTGTGTGTCTAAGATAGATACGGACTTTGCGCAAGATTTTAAACCACAGAACGACCCTCTGCAAACAATACACAGCTCCAATGAATTTTCTCCAAATGTTTTTTCCATGCAATCTAATTCTCCTGTTATAAAAAAACCAGCATGCAAGATACTCTGATGGTTTTCATTATACAGTAGCAGGAATCGCATGCTTGGGGCAGATTGGTGACCATGTTAAAAAGGCAATGGTTTGTGACTGCAGCTTTAAAGAGGAACTTTAGTGCTACCTGACACCTGTTCTTGACACTCCTGTGGCACTGGAGACAAGCCTTCCCTTTAGTCTGTTTTCAGCAGCCCAATGAATGGATGTCTCTTGTCCAAACCTTAACACCGCATGGGGGAAAACTGTTCGATTGGACCACGATATCTCCAGCCTGCCAGGATCTCCTTTCTCTTTGCAGGTGGCCATGCAGAAACCCGGGAGGACTAAGCCAGGCTCACCTGTGTCCAAGGGCTCATCTGCCAGCCCACCAGCAGGCCCCTAATTCTCCCCGCCAGCCAAAGCAGCTAAAATAACCAACCAGCCAACCAAAGCTGAAGTCTAGCCTTACCTCTGAGCCAAGATGCCTGGCTCTCTGCTCTCACATTTACACACCACGCACTGACTCCCTCTGATCCTTCCACTGTATGTCAAACACTGTGCAAATTCACCCCAGTCTGGCTCCTTAAAGTGACCCCCCAAAATACCTTTAATGCAAGCATCTGCTTCTAAAAGCCAAAAAAACAGAAACGTTGAAGCATTGCAATTTGGTTAAGATGTTGGGCTTGTCCGCTGGAAAGTCAACAGCCCTGATTCGAGTCCTGACGGGGTGAGGTCACCCTGTTACTCACCCCAGCTCCCGCCATTCTAGCCTCTTGAAAGCATGCAGGCGCGAGCAGATGAACAGGTACCAAGGTAACAGCTTCACGCTGGCCACAGGATGACAGAAGCATCTCTCAGGAGACGCAAGGCTCCGTCGGCTGAGAATTGGAGATGAAGCACCTCCCCTTAGAGTCGGTCACGACTAGGCGGGGGAAAACTCGTTTCAACCTGTGCTTAAGACTCTCAAACAAAAATTAAGACGCAGCAGAAGGGCTCAACGAATTCAAAGGGACTATGCCTCCCATGCCTCTAGTTTCCATTTCATAAAGAAAAACATGAAACTGTGTACAAACGTTGCCGGTCCGTTTTTTGAAGCCTAGACTTCAATAGTATGGTTAAGCACCTGAGTAAGGGGCGTTTAAAAGTTAGCAAGTAGGAACCGCAAGAAAAGGAGGAGCGGGGCAGAAAAAAAGAGACTTCGTTCCACTGCAAAGTGAAACAAACCATTTATTTGTGCTAAATGAATTGAAAGAATGTATTCCAGAATACATTTCTTTATACATTGTACCGGCTTATGCTGCTAAATACGCATTTGCTATTGTCAGCTAACTTTCTCTTGATCCTTTTTCTACCAAGCAATACGACACTTTTGGCTGTTTAACCATATGCTGCTATAAATGAGCACCTCCCATCTGCTTTATTTATTTATTTTCTTCCAAAAAGGCTAAACATCGCGGTTTAAACTTTTGGAGAGGAAGGGCCACACCGTAAAAATATTTTAAACAAGGGGGAAATCAGGCTTTTTTGTTGTTTGGGGTTTTTCTTTCTTTTTTTTTTTTTGTTTTTCATAAAAACTGCTTCCCTACAGCAGAAAATCAGAGAACAGCTGTAGACGGCCCCGAGCGTTATAATGAAGCAGCAGGATGGGTTTTACAAGGGAAGAAGGGAGAGAGGGAGGGAAGGAAGGAAGGAAGGAAGGAAGGGAGAGAGGAAGGAAGGAAGGAAGGAAGGAAGGAAGGAAGGAAGGAAGGAAGGAAGGAAGGAAGGAAGGAAGGAAATGGGAAGAAGAAGGGAGGGAGGAAAGGAAGGAAAGGAAGGAAGAGGAGGGAGGAAAGGAAGGAAGAAGGGAGGGAGGAAAGGAAGGAAGAGGAGGGTGGGAGGAAAGGAAGGAAGAAGGGGGGGAGGAAATGGGAAGAAGGAGGGAAGGCGGGAGGAAAGGAAGAGGAGGGGGGAGAGAGAAAAGAAGAAGGGAGGAAATGGGAAGAAGAGGAAGAAGGGAGGGAGGGAGGAAGGCAGATCCATACGTCTTACAGGGTCTGGCATTTCAGACAGTACCAATACACTGGATAAATGGGGAGTGGGGGGGGTGGCTTGCGCATGTATGCTTTACTTGAGCCTGGAAGTTAAGGGACACAATTCGAGAGGTGAGGTGTCGGGCTTTCACTTTCGCACTAAAAGCTGTACTGAAATGTAGGGCTGATTTGCTGCATACGCTGGAAACACACCGCCAATACCTGGGAGCCTGCAGTGTACAGCCCATATGCCTCCCGTCGCAGAAGGCCAGATGTTGTGAAGAACCGGAGAGAACCATCCAGTCTCAGAAAGGAGGAAGCGGGGAAGGGCAGGGAGGGAGGGAGCAGGTTTAAAGGAGAGGCTGTACGGGGGAGGCCGCAATACCCAACGCAGGCGCTGGTGTGCCAGCCGCGGCAGGCGCGTACATGGATGTTCCCGTATCAACACTGATGGGTTTGGGTTGGCTTGCTTCACGCGGAGGTGGCAGATCTCACCCCGATGGCTGCGTTTTGGAGAAAGAGAGAGAGGGCGCTTCTCACGCAGACGGGGGAGGGACCTCCCCCCCCCAGGGAGGTGGGCGGTGCTCAGCCGCCGCCGCCGCCCACCTCCTTCCCTGGAAGGAAGCGCCTCGGATGCGGGTTCACGCGCTAACGCCAGAGGAGGTCCTTGGGCAAACTGGTACAACACAATGAAACGGTGGAAGCCTCGACAACTTCAGTGCAAGTCAGTCAACTCTACATTGACCATGGTAAGCCTTTGGCTTGTAGTAAACTGCTCCGGGGGATGAGAGTCCAACTCTGAAGGCAGGATCGCTGGCCGGGGCACTAGGGCTGAGGGGAGGGCTGGAAAGGAGCCGGCTGAGGAGGGGGAGGGGGAGGCGGGGGTGCCGACGGCAGCGGGGTCTGCGTGTTCGGAGAAGGAGGGGGCGTGGGGCGCTTGAACTTGTCCGGGCTGTTGCTTCTTCGCGGCAAAGGCCTCTGCGGGAAGAAACAAACAAAGGTTGGGAGAATGACAGCCAGGGCCAGAATCGGAGAGATGCCCTCACAACTGGCACACGAGAGCTCCTGGAAGAGCGAAGCCCAACTGGGACCCCTGGCAGGGCTGCCCAACTCCGAGGCTCCATCCCAGCAGACTGAGCCGGCCAGGGGAAGGAGATGGTTCCTGCTAAGCCTGAACATGTCAAGGCCAATCTTGCTGCTTTCTGAAGGGGGCCATACAAGCGTTTTCCACCGTGACACCTCGCTGCCCCTCGTCCCAATCTATGACTTCCTGCCACGTTCTCTGCAAGCAAAATTGGGCCGGAGCACTCCTTAAAACCTCGCCTCGGTAGAACAGGGGTGGAGGGTCCTTCTACACTGATCTCCTCCTCTGTGCCCCCACCCCAATGCCCCCGCCCCTCCGTGGCCTCGAGAGAAGATGGGCTTCCGTTCTTGAAGGGCTGGAGGCAAAGGAAGATGGGGAGCTGGAGGCAAGAGGGCTGGGGTTGATCACGCATGGAGGAGGAAGAGGTTACTTAATAGGGTAGATCATTGAGGCAAAGCCTTCGGTTCCTTGTTGAACTCAACACGTTGCCCCAATTCAAAATTATTTGCCAAGTAGAAAGCCCTCATCCGTTGCAGCAGCAAAAAAGGAGTCCTGATGCCTTTTTGTGATTTTAGAAAACTGGGCAGTGAAAGCTTAATAAACTAACAACAGCAAAAAAAAGAAGAAGAAGAAGAAAAACTCGAGGTAGCATTTATGATGATAACACTGATGGTTGGCCCTGAACCTGAATTAGCCCGGAACAATTCAATTTGCCAAGGATGAGAGGCGAGGAAAGAAATCAACTCCGCCTTTTTTTCTGTTCTTTATGGTTTGGGGGTTTTATGGGCTTGTAGATGTTTAAAAAAGGCTTCGTGATCAGGGAACTCTTTGACCTTTTGTTCTGGGGAGAGTGCTAGGGAGAAGCAGCAACTAAAAGGCGTAGCACAAAGAAAAGGAAGAGCTGCAGAGCACACACACACACACACACACACACACACACACAACCTAGTTCCTAATTGAGGGGAAATCAATCAATCCAGTGCAGCGTTTCTCAACTTCATCGACTTTAAGATGTGCAGATTCCAACGCCCGTAATTCCCCAGCCATGACGAGCTGAATTCCACCCAACGTAAAGTTGCCGTCTTTGAGAAACATTGCTCTAGTTTAAAAAGAGAAACGTGGGCTTGGTAGCATCCCAGTCTGAAAGAAACCAGGAAACAGAAGAACTTGAGGGTGTGTGTGTGTGTGTGTGTGTGTGTGTGTGTGTGTGTGTGGAGTTAAGGAACTGTCGATCAGGGGGTCTCCAACCTTGGCAACTTGAAGACTTGTGGACTCCAACTCCCAGATTTCCTCAGCCGTTCTGGGAATTCTGGGAGTTGAAGCCCACGGGTCTTCATGTTGCCAAGGTTGGAGAGCCCTGCCGTAGATACTCACCGTAATGCTGTGGGAGGGTCCCATATGCTGCACGTGAAGGCCAGGAGAGTTATAATAAGACATGCCAGCTCTGGTGAGTGAAGTTGGGGGAGTGAAGCCAACGGTGTGACTTGCATACGAGAGACCTGCAACCAGAAAGCGAGAGAAGGCGTCACAACGGAGGGAGGGGCAACAACTTCCCCGTCCAAGAGGAAGAAGGACAGGTAGGTAAGAAGTCTGCAATTTTGTTGACAAGCTACTGGTGCTTCCTGGTCAGGCCGAAAGAGGTGAGGCCATTGAAGTGCATAAATAGATAGCTTGCCCCAACCTAGAAGTTTCAAAGCAGGAAATAAAATTGTCTGAATTGGAGAGTTAATGCTAGGAGTGGCTGGGTGGTAAAATCTGAATAAAATGAACCTTTAAAAAAAAATATGAGACTAAGATGTAAAAGGAAACATGTCGAGAAACTATAAAATCTCTTTCTGAGTTACGCAAATGATAACAAGTGTTTGTGGTTTTCAACAAATCCATGGCATAAAAATGCCTAAGCTCTGTTTGTTGACTAAATTACATGCCCAGATTTCAATATAATCTGTCTGCTTTAAGACTGCAGAGCCTCCACTCGCTGGTCCTAGTGGAAGATTAACTACATGCCCAAGCAAGACGCGCGTGCGCCAAAGACAAAAACATTGAATTTCCCATATTTCTTACCTGGTGAGATGGGCCTGCTTGAACTTGGAGACGGTGTGTATGGAATTGGGCTTGACACAGTGCGAGGTCTTAATCCTTGCGCAGACATTTCATTAAAGTATCTAAGAGATACAGATCAATTCATTTTAATTTGCCACAAATCAATTTCCTTACTTTAGGCTTTCTTCTAGTTTTTCTGGATGCTTTTCTAAGATACTGGAGGAGCTTCATGATAAACTTCGTACAACTGACTAAATAAGAACATTTTTTCATCCTTCACAAGGGTATTTTCTAATAAAGCAGATTGTCAGGATTTTAAGGCATATTAAGCATTGTACATGACAATCCTAAATACTGCGTTACACTTTTACACAAATGCGTAAGGAATACGGGCAACAAAGCTCATTTCCAAAATGCTTCAGTGCCAAAAGCACAGAATTCTCCCCTGGTGCTGCCAAATGCAACTCATCCCACCTTCTTCAAAGAGAATTGTCCGCTCTTCGGAGGAATTCTCTGCAGATTTCACTGAGGTATCCACTCAAACTCACAGGCTGGCCCTGCCCAGCTTAAGTGCACGGTAAGGCTAACTTCAAAGTAACTGAGCTGCTGGCATTTCATCCCTTCAAACTGGCAAAGCTGGCAGACTCCAAATACCAGAAGGACTCCTCAAAATGAACAAGAGAAGGTTAGATGAAGCGGCAGGAGAATCCCCATCAACACAGCAGGCCTTGCCATCTGGGCAAAAGGACCTGATCTGTTGTTTCCCCTAGACATACCTCTGCGGTATGAGAAAGCTGCCCTCTTGAACGAGATGGGCCTCCAGGCCGCGTCAGGGCCCTGGCCTGCCCAACATCACCCCCTACTTCTGCAGTTGCTGCTGCTGGCCCGTCCCTGCAGAGGCCTGGAGTGACCCTTGGCTTAGGTGTGATGACCCAAAGGGGCGTGGCACAAAGGCAACACGGTCACATAAGTAAGAAAAGTCCCTTTAGTACCCCCAACTTTGCCCCCAGTGTCCAGTTACCTTCGGCTGGAGAAAAAACTCTCCCAAGAACAGTTTTTAAGGGGAGGAAATTCAGTCCGAAAACAAAATACATACAAACTGTAAATAAAAATCCACGCAAACCACGGTGCAGCAATTAACTTGACAGGGCAGGAGAAGGAATTGCAGACTTGAAAGGCCAGCAAAACACACACAGTTGGGAAGATGCCAGGAACCCAGATAAGCCTCGACAATACCAGATAAACTCACGATTTACTCCCAACAACTTTGCTGTGCGCAATCTCCCTTTTTAAACACAGTGTTCCCAGCTTCAGCTAATGAAGGGAATCAGGGCCCTTTCCTTCCCCGTAAGCCACACAACTCACGTTGCTCCCTTCTCCGTTCCTCCCTACATGCCCTAGGATGAAGAGGGGGTGGGTCTGTATCTTCCTCCGAATTCCCTCTCCCCTGCTCTGCCCAGCCGGCCTTTGCCCTTCCCCAGTTTCTTCCCCAGTCAATGGAGCCACACTCCCACTCCTTTCCAGCTGCTTGGCCTCCCCCTCTGACAGGGGCATGACATTAGGCTCAAGGCCAGGTGTGCTGTCAATTGCAGAAGAGAAAGTGTCAGACCTGGAAAAGTCTGTTTCCAGTTGCAGCCCCAGAGCCCTTAACTCTGAAAGCCAGGATAAGGCAAGCCCAAACCTTTCATCGTCCATTTCCAGACTGGATTCACTTTCAGACAGCTGCCGGCACAAGGCTTCCCTTCGCTCCATCTCCCTCTGCAGTTTCCGCTGGAGCCTCAGGTTCTCCTCTCGCATGTGACGTTCTTCTTCCAGGTACTGGGCCATCTTCTCTGAATCTGAGGGTTCAAGATGGCTGGTTATTAAACCCACGGCTGTGCTCAGTTTAGAAGGACCACAGATCTTGGCAAACGTTGCACAACTCAACCCTCAATTCCGCTGAATCAAAGAAGGTGAATATGGAGATCTGAGCAAATCATAGTTTAACCTTAATTGGCATTGAATTGGCTACAATGGGGACCATCCAGGGTTCCCCAAGGTTAATTCATACCTATCAGAAAGTTGTTGGTTGGGTAAAAGTGAGAGCGGCGGTGCCTGGTTCAGACAGGCTGGCCAGCCATCCTCAAAAGCGGGAGTCTCCGAACAGGGCCACTTTAGGACTTGTGGACTTCAACTCCCATGGTTGTCTGAGGACTTCTGGGAGTTGAAGTCCACAAACCCACAAGTTGCTGAAGGTTGGAGACTCCCTGGCTCAAAAGCATCAATATTATCTCCGAAAAACTCAACCCACAATAAACACTTCTCGTCCCGAAGGAGGAACCACCCCAATTTACCAAGCTACCAGCAGCAACCCTTGACATGGGGAGAACATCCCCCACTGGAACAACTGTCTCTGTCGTGATGGCAGAAATGACGATATAAATCTCCAAAAACTTTCCAAAGTATGGGGAGCAGAAGAAGGCTCAGGAATTCTGGGCGCTGAAGTCCACAGCTCAGTAAACTTTCCAAAGTTGCTGATCCCTCCCCGAGAGTTTTGGCCTAAACAGAGAACTGGGGGCAGAGATCAGAGATAACCCCGAGTGCTACAGCTTAATGGAGGCCCAGAAAGCTCCGGGCCTTCAAGGACAACTGTGGGGGCAGACAGAAGATAAGGGGAGAGGGCCACGCCAGGCTTTTGAATTCCAATGCTCAGGGCTAACATTTGCACATCGGCCGCCCTGATTCCCAGACGTCTGTCGCGCTCACTTCCGAGGGACAGGCAAGGACACAGAGATTACAGCCTTGAACTCCTTTGAAGTGACACCACTACGTTGATTGCCACTAAATGCTCTGCTTCAGAAAGCAAAGTTGAAATATTGCCTTTAATTTCTGTCTAGAAAAAAGGCGGAAGGCAGCAATCCACAAATATTCAAATGCGCGCGGGGGGGGGGGAGCTAACTTTTTACATTCAAAGGCTGGAAGAAATACAGTCAAACAAGATGGTCCCTCTCTTTGCTCTTTCGTGTTGAATCTGAAATTCAGGGCCTCTTCACAGACTCTTCCCCCATTTATCGACCCATCTTAAGCACAGACTTCAGGATCCTACCCCTTACTCCCTTACGCTCCTGTCTCCGGGGAGACAAAAGCCCTCACAGCACAAGATCCCTCTGATTAACACACTGCAATTGTCTAAAAGGCTGCTGGCTTTTATTCAGACTGAATGTAAACATCTCGGATTTGAAGGAGGCATTAGAGAACTCCGCTCGAATCACGACTTGGTCGAATTCTGAGCATTTAAGACCTGCTTTTCTATGCCAACAATGACAGATTCCCAAGATGGGAAGGTGATCCCACCAGCAGCCCATCTGGATATCCTCTAGATGTTCAGGGCCCTTTTGGACTGTTCAAACCTCACCACTGCTTCCAGGCTTGGAGATAAGTAGAAAAAGAGGATAAACTTTGGTAAATTTCTTTACTTTCTCACTACAGAGCCTTCTCCGGTATTTTATGCCTCGGTTGTTGTTCCTTGGAGGAAACTTCTCCCTCCTCCTATTTCGTGCTGCTTTGTGGCCTTCCTTGTCAATGTCGTTGCACGTCTTGGCTCACAACAAGCTGCTGAGTGCAAAAGGACCATACACTCTGTGTGTCCAGAGGATGGCATAATGCTCTTAGATAATATTAGGGCCTTAACAGCTGAAGTCTTCTCTCTGGAGCCACCAATGTTGCTTTCCGGAAAAAAAAAAATAATATACAAAACACAGACTACGGCATTTTCACATCTTTTGAAAAGGCCTCGTCCAAGTGGTCGGCAATTCAAATTGAGCTAAACCTAGTCCATGTTCTTCTCTTGCCCCAAAGTGTATATTTAAGCAGACTAGAGTTTTGTAAAACCACACCTAATCATTTGATGGTGAACTAAAGTAAGATCAATGACCTGAAACTTGTATTCACCCTAGTTGAGGGGAAAATGCAGTACCAATAGTAAAGGGGAATATTTATAGCTCAAGGCTGGACTGTGGGGTCCTTGTTGCTCTCTTAGTTGGGAACTCTTGGCTGTTTCCTTGCACACATTTCATTGCCTACACTAGATAACATCGGCACTGATAAAGTTACTGAGTTTGGGTGATGAAATGTCTGCCAGAAAACAAACAAACTCAGAGAGCACCTAGGAACATGTAGGCTGCAGTAGCGACTGTCTGCTACCTAAACAAAACCAGCATTCTGCTTCTGAACTTGGCCTGGAAATCTCCCCTTCTGGATCAGGGATAGTCTTACATGACGCAGGAGGCAGCGCAGCCAGATAAGAGACTGGGACTTACGTTGTAGCTGTGCTGCTCGGAGCTGTTTCTTTAACCTCTCTACCTCGTTCTTCAGAAACCTGATATGCCGCATCATGTTTTCCGGAGAGTCTATTTCCATGGATATGTCCCTCGGCGATGGAGGAGCAGATACGGGCTGGTCCAGTTTCTCCTGGAGAATTCTGAAATTAAGAAGAAAAAGAAAAAAAAAAGAAAGTTTATATTGGCACTTTTGGCTTGGTTTCTTCGGAACGTATGAACAGAAATCAAGATGATCTGAAATGGGCAATTTTCTCTGTTGGATGAAGAGCGTTGAATTGTGCCGAAGAAATCAAAGCAGGAATTGTGGAGAAAGCAATTACCTGCCACACCTCTGGAAGGTGGGCAACCACTTGTCCACATGCCTGGGGGTCAACAAGCCCCCATGAAGAGGGTGGGAAGCGTCAAGGCTGAGGTCAAGCCCGGTGGCTCCAGATTTCTGATTAACAGGCCGGGCAAGGGGGCGTCTTACTCCACGTCCAGGGAGGGAAGGAGGCAGGGATTCCCACCCAGAGTTCCCCAAGGGTGAGGTCCATTTTGGCTCCCTTCTCTCTTTGAACCAGATCGCTCTCCGTCTCGGAAGGAAGATTCATGGCACCACTTTAATTTTTTTACATGTTTAGAAATTTTTTTTAAAAAAAAATGATTGGGAGAACAAAGGATCCCAGTGAGGTCTATCTTTTCATTACCTAGCACCCACATCCGTGTGTTTGTGGGTCCTTCAAGTTCTGCTGCTTCTGTGAAATTTTCTGAAGGCCGTGAAAGGTTGTTTCTGACAAGGATCGGGATTCGGCACCAAGGTTTACAAATAGCAGTGGCTAATATTTAACGTAGGGACCCCCCAAACTTGGCAACTTTAAGACTTGTGGACTTGTGGAATTCTGGGAGTTGAAGTCCACAAGTCTTAAAGTTGCCAAGTTTGGAGACCTCTGAGTTAATGCATAAAGCAAAGCCTATTAACACAAGGACACAAAAGACCCTTTCTAGTGAACCGCTCTTAAATGCCATGTTATATTACTCTCTGGCCTTGCAACATGACATAGTTTGCTGTTCTCTTCTTGCCTGTTTCTTTTATTGCCCCTTGAAATAGCCGCATTTCAGGGAGAAGCTGTCAAATCTGCCCCTCCCCCTCTCCCGAAATGCAGTGAACGGTTGGGAGGAGCAAAGGAGAAAAACCACCTTTTTTCGGCTTCAAGTTTGTCCATCCTCTTCCAGAGACGGTTCACGAGGGCTTCCTGCTCCTGTTCAAGTGTGTTTTCCAGGTCAATCTTCTCACGTCTTAGCTAGGAGGCAAAGCGGGGTTGGTTAACGGGCGTCCCCTTTTCCTAAGTTTGAGCTGGACCACAGCTTAACGCGGCACCAAGTCAAGGACACTCAAAAGCTGCATTCACATTGCCATCCTTTCTTACAAAAAAAATATCCTTTGCTTGCACAAGCTGAAATAAAATCCTGTTGATCCAGAAACTTGGAAACAGGAAAGAAAAAAACCTGTTTAATTAAATATTGCTTTTCTTTCCGTTTATTTAGAGCAAGGGTCGCCAACCTTTTGGACCTGAGGGACCACCAAAGTCATAATTTTAAATCCCGCGGACCAGAGACCCTGGGAAAATCCCACAAAAAGTCTACAGGAAAATTCCCCACCCCATTTTCCTACCATTCGATCATTCTTTATACCATCTCCAGCTCCGTTCTGGGGGGAGGGGGGGGAAGAGACTTTTGGCTTCATGCAAGGAAAGCAGCAGAAGCAGCAGAAGTCTTTCTTTCTCTCCCCTAAACTTCACCAGAATGGCGCAGCCTCTTGGAGCAGGAGGCCTTGCAGGGTCCCAAAGACTCATTTCTGGCAGAGTTTCAGGGAGAGAAAGAAAGATTTTTGCTGCTTTCCTTGTGTGCAGCCAAAAGCAGAAGAAGAAAGAAGCAGAAAGAAGCAGCCCGGTGGTGGCCAGGCTAGGCGTGTGGGGCGAGTTCCCCCCTGCCGCTGTTTCCCCCCTCCCCTCACTACCTCGTGTTGTTCACAATGCAAGTGACGCAAGCCTTGTGTTCCCGCGGGCCATGTGGGCGGCCTTGTGTTCCTGCGCAGCCTGGATTAATTGCTTTGGGGGTGACATTTCTCTGAGGATCACCAAAATTTTCTCATGGACCACCAGTGGTCCCCGGCCCAACGGTTGGTGACCGCTGATTTAGAGGAAAATAAGTGCACCTCCTGGTTTCTTTCTAATCCGTTTGTCCAGGTAAAAAGGAAGTTACTTTCCTGCCAGGTTCGATGGCCAGAAAGGCCAAGGTCGTGCCCCAGAGGTCACTTAGCAGGAGTATGGAACGGGCATGGCTGCTCCTCTCCCAGATGGGGTGGGGCAATTTGAGATTCCCAGTCTGGCCTGCAGCCTGAGATCTCCTGCTCAATTCCCACTCGGTTCTTAATCAGCTCCGATCCTGATTAGTCCCCCAGCTCAGCCCAGGTCAACCTGACGCTGCCAGCCCACCTGGCTTCCTCTGTCTTGTTCTCTGACTATTCTTGCTTTGAGGAGTTCAAGGCAAGGCCAGCCCTCTTTTTATTCTCTTAGGACGGAAGGTGTGCTAAGAGCAAGCAACCAGCTTCAAGTCACCCAGACAGTTCCACCCCCAAGGGGGGGAAGGATCCTGAACACGGAATTTAGAAGGTCCCAGCCTGACTCCGTAACAACAACACAGCGCTTGATGTCACCAAATCAGGCCGTTCTCCTTCTGGGCAGTGGCGATTTTGGAAAGAGAGCGATCCCTTTCTGGCGGAGTTTCAGGGAGAGAAAGAAAGACTGTTGCTTCGTGCATCCCTTTGCGCCAAATCCCCTTTTCATGACAATTTAAGTCTCCCTTGGTTTACTAATCAAAATAATAAACTTGACTGGGTCCCCAAACTCAGTTGCAGCTTCTGGGTTCTGGGAGAGGCTACTGAAGCAAAAGATCTGAAAATGCCAGCTCAAACATCCCGATTAGCGACTTCTGGATTATCTCAGGTGACCCGGGGAGTGGGGGGGGGGGGGAAGAGATTAATCTTTTGGGGTTGAGGAGTGGGCACTGCCCTCCAACGGTCGCTGTTCCAACTGTTGGCCAGAGAATGACCTCCCTCATCTATTCCCACCACCCATCCTTCTCTTACAGTCTCCTGGCACCTGTCCAACTGTTCTTCCAGCTTTTCACATAATGGCACATATTGTAGAGGTGTGATGACCCAGCGTGGGATACAAAAAACAACCAAGTCACAAAAACAGGGGAAGTCCCTTTAATCCCTTCAACTTGGCTTCAAAGGCCCAATTATCATGGACTGGAGAAAAAACTCCCCCACAAACAGTTGCAAAAAGGAAGAAGTGCCGTTCAAACTCAAAATGCATATAAATTATAAATAGGAAAAAAAACAACACAAACCACACTGAAGCAATTACTGAGACAAGGCAGGATAAGGGCTTGAAGGCGTCCACAGATATCGAAATACACACACTGGGAAGGACGCCAGAACTCGGAACTGAAAGACTAGAATTATTTCACGCTTTGCTTCCAGCACTGGGCCATGCGCAGTTTGTCCTTTTAAACAGTCCTGACAGCTGCAGCCCATGAAGGGGATCAGGGCCCTTTCCTCCCCCGTAGACCACGCCATTCACGTTTCTCCCTTATCCTCTCCTCTGAATGCCCAGCCGGCCTGTGCCCTTCCCCAGTTTCCTCCACAACCTCCGGAGCCACATTCCCACTCCCTGTCAGCTGTTCCTCCTCTCCCTTGGAGTCATTTCAACAGGGGCATGGCACTATGTCTTTAATCTCTGTGAAAATCCTAAGAAGGAAGGTGAGCTAAGAGGCATCCCAATGTCCTGCTGAAAGAGCAGAAGGCCCTATTCCAGCTTGGAGCAATTCCCGTTCCACTGGAAGGCTGGCTGGAGCTGTTCTTCAGGGCTGGGCTGGGCACTTCTCTTCCTCTAACGCAGGGGTCCCCAACCACCGGGCCGTGGCCCGGTACCGGTCCGTGGAATATTTCCTACTGGGCCGTCGGTTTGCTGGGTGCCGCCATCTTGTTTGACGAGAAAGTGCTTCCGGGTGAGCTTTTCCGGTTGGAAAGCGGCGTTTGGGTCCTGAAGGAATCCCCGCGCCTTAGTTTCATCGAAGGGGGTGTGTGTGCTTCGAATGAAACTAAGGCACGAGGATTCTTTCAGCACCCAAGGCAAGGCGAGCCGAGTGACCGTCCCAAAGCGAAGCCCATCGACAAAGGTAGAGTTGAAGGTGGTGGGGAGAAGCGGGGGACGGCTGGCTGGCCGGTCGCTCGGCTCGCCTTGCCTTGTCATGCGTGCTGAATGCCGGTACCGGGCTGCGGATCATTTTGTGATGCCGGTACCGGGCCGTGACACAAAAAAGGTTGGGGGCCACTGCTCTAACGGCACCCACTGCTCATGGGGGATTAATGGAAAGGAGGGAGCACTGGTCACCAGCCAAGATGGCAAGAGGAGGCAGAAGGTCACTTGGGGAAGGGGAACAGCAGCAGCAGCACATCTTGGGAGAACAGCCTGGCCTCTTGGCATGAAAGTGGCACAGAACGATTGGTATATAGAGAAGCAAATGGGCCTGCTATCAATCTGGGGAAAGGGTGCCCTCAAATTACCAACCCTTGATTCTTGGTTCAAATTGCACTCCAGGTGAAACTGGGCTTGCTCCTCCTCTGTCTGGGTTGTCCCCACTGCAGAGGAACTGAGCCAACTGCCCCACCAGCCAGCCAAGCACTCTCTGCCACGAGGCAGAGGAAGGGGTCCTTGGAGGGGAAAGGAGCATTTCCGTCAGAAAGAAATGGGATGAGCACCTGGGAGCATGATTGTTAACCTCCCTGAGTTGCGCTCTTGTTTAGGAAAACTGAACCAACTAAATAGCCACACAAAGTAGCGAACAGGACACTTTCAATTTCAATGAGAAATTAACAACGTGCCCAGAACGTCCCCAGCAGCTGCAGTGCAACTCAAAAAAAAACCTAAAAAACCAATTCTAAATGGGTTAGATCAGCTACTGAAGCAGAGCTGGAGGGAAGAGATTTATTTCTTAGTAAGGATGTGGCAATCAAAGGAAACTCCCTAAAGGTACTTGCAGGTTAGCCCTTTGCTCAAGGGCTTGTAATAATATCTGGTGCTGAATTCAGGGACACGAGTAACCTTTCCACAAAGGCTGGGAAGCAGCAGCAGGTAACTTCCAATCCTCAGGACTGAGGAACACAACCACTACAGTGGTGTTTGGAGTCCAGAGTAACCACCACCCTTTCTGCTCCCATGGAACGGGCTGGCCGAGGGAGTTCTCAGCTGAACAAAAGCCACCCACCCGCAGCATAACCACAGGGAATATTTCTGGTTTAATCAGGAGCCGAAGGCAGCATAACCCACCACGGGCAGGGCTGCCGAGGAGTCTTCTCCGTGTGCACTTCCTTTTAGCACGGAGATAGAGCCGAGAGCATCTTACAGCAGATTTTTTGTTTTTGTTTTTAAGAGAAGAATCCAGTAAAAAAAAAAAAAAAACCCTTTCCACCGAATGCCATTACTTTAGAAACTGATAGTGGAATCAAATGCAGAAATCAAACGTTAAGACCGAAGAATCCACTAGTAATTTTAATAATGAGGCTATAAAAGGGCTCTCAGAATATAAAAGCAAGAGGAACGAGGGAAAACTCTAGCAAGATGGTGATAAAATACTGCAAGTCTCTTGCACTGTGAAGAAGTGGCAAGGGCCCCCTTGAGATCCTTTTCTTTCTATTGCAAAAGGCTTAACTGCAAGATCCATTTTTTAATCAGGAAGTTCTTTGGCTAGCTTGCTTATTCTTAACGCCAAGTATCCATCTGCATAAAATTCAGAAAACAGGTGTCACCCTTGCTAGGTAGCCCAGAAAGGAAACATGACCAGGTGGAGCTAACTCTGTATTATGGTAAAGCTACGTTGACAGAACCTTGCAGGTCAGAAAATACCAACCTCCTGCCCTCTCCCTTACATCCTGAAAAGCTTGGGAGGTTCTCTTTCTCCTTCTGTTATGCAGCTGCAGGCTCTGCCCTCTTTTATCTGACTGTATCCTAGGGCAGGGGTCTCCAACCTGGTCCACTTTAAGACTTGTGGACTTCA
>NW_020769358.1:2322820-2344951 GCF_900518735.1 Pseudonaja textilis | reverse complement strand
TGAAGTCCACAAGTCTTAAAGTGGACCAGGTTGGAGACCCCTGCCCTGGACAACAGTTTTTCATCCTTTCTCACATACCATTGCAACACCTCGCAAAACCATCAACAAACAACAACACAAGGTTTGACCTTGAATATAAAGTCATATTTGGCTGCTGGGTTGATGGCAGATTCCCGCCCACTTTGCCCTCTGCCCATCCACCCTTCTTTTATGACAATCATATCGCTGCATGGCCCCTTCTGCTCTTCTTCGTTGTTTATTTCATTGCTTTATTACCCTACTTCTGTGCTGATCACACTCTTTTCCTTTCTTCCTTTTTATTGCTGTCAGCCCCCAGAGGAGCCTCCTGGCTAGATAGGCGGCAAATAAATTTAACAAATAAATGAATATTTAGATAGAGTGGCAGAACTGTCACCATAGAAGAGAAGGAAACACGGTTTTCAAATTTCAAGTGCATGTCACCAGTTAGCATATTTAAGGAGGCGTGTTAGGAATATAAGTCACCTAACAGGTATTTGGGTTAGAAATATATAAACCAGGATAAACGTTTTAGTACTATATCTTTAAGGGAATGCAAGAGCATGCAATTGGGTGTGGTTTCTCAAACGGCCATAAGATGGAGCCAGAAACCTGGATTGTTTAGTCTTAGTCTCAGAAGAGAGTGTGCCTGAGTATCTCTGTTTCCTTCTGTTGGAAAATATTGCCATTGCTCCATTTCTTCTAATTGACTGATATTACTGGATTTAATGTAAGTCTGATATTGAACTGTTTTTGACACTGGACTTTGATATTTGGATTATCCCTGGATGAAAACTGACTGATTTTACCTGTGAATGACTTTGGATTGCTTATTTTGGACTTTGCTAAAACCTTTCTGGAAGTAAAAACCTACATTTACTGTACAGTGTATCTCTGTGCTCTGTGTGTATTATTCCAACACTTCTCTCAAATACGTCTCCCTGTATGCGCTCATTCTCCTAACGGGGAATTACCTCAACAAGGCGCATGCCAAATCTGTCCTCCTATTGTATTACTAGGGAGCAGGGAAAGCTATCACCTCAGTCCCTACACTGAAGTCAGTAATAAGTTGTCAGAGGACTGCAAAGAAGTCCAGCTCCCGTCCCTTTCTTGTCTCTTTTTTTATTATTATTAAATTTTTATTGAAAATTAGATTTTAAAAACATTTGAACGTGGTGATCTTTTGACCTATATCAACAGTTTTTATATTGTTATAATAGCAGAATGTCATCAAACAATATTAACACACACATGCATCTATATACATATTTACATTATAAATCTTTGTATCCGTTTTTATCTTAGACATTTTGTTGCGGTATAAACTCTTTAGTTTCTATTTCACAATTTTTAACTTCCTTTCATATTCCTCCAATTATAGAATTTTTTCCCCATATTTCATAGAATTCTGCAGTATCTCACTCCTTCAGTTCCAATGTTAAGCTATCTAACTTCGCGCAGTATAAAAATTTTTGTATTATTACATCGTCGTTAGGTATTTCTTTTAATTTCCAGGTTTGGGCAATTGATAATTTTGCGACTGTGATAATATGAATAATTAAGACATATATCTGTTTTTTTTAGATTCTCATTTGTTATTCCTTATATAAACATTTCTGGTGTATAATTTATTTTTAGGTTTAGCAATTCCTCTAACCATTGCCAAATTTTGTGCCAAAATTCTTGCATTTTCTTGCACTTCCCCCACATATGGTAATAAGTGCTGCGTTCTTTCAAGCATTTCCAACATATTGGAGATTGGGAGCTATACATTTTAGCTAATCTGGTGGGTGGGAGATGCCACCTATAAAACATCTGGAACAGATTTTCCTTATAAGATGTGGTTAAGGCTTCCTTGTCTCTTAGTGCAGGGGTCCCCAACCACCGGGCCCTGAACCGGTACCGGTCCGTGGATCATTTTCTACCGGGCCGCCAGTTTTCTGGGCGCCGCCATCTTGTTTCGACAGAAAGTGCTTCTGGGTGAGCTTTTCCGGTTGGAAAGCGGCATTTGGGTCCTGAAGGAATCCTCGCGCCTTAGTTTCATCGAAGGGGGGGGGGTGTGGCTTCGAACGAAGAGCCGTCCCGATGGCGGAGGAGATCAAAAAAGCACAAAAAAGGTACAAAGGAGGAGTTGAAGGTGGCGGGGAGAAGCGGGGGACGGCTGGCTGGCTAGTCTCTCGGCTCGCCTTGCCTTGTCATGCGTGCTGATGCCGGTACCGGGCCGCGGATCATTTTGTAATGCCGGTACCGGGCCATGGCACAAAAAAGGTTGGGGGCCACTGTCTTAGTGGATCCTCAGGGGCTGCTTTCCCTCTGGACTTTTCCCTGATCCTCCACTGGACCCAGCACCTTTCCTTCAACCTTCCCGGCCCGACTCTTCCCAGATGGGGGATCAATCCCCCCCAAAGGAATATTTCCTCTCCCCTAAAGGCTGGGCCGCAAACTGTGCTGGCCGCCAGACACACACACACACACACACACACACACACCGTGCAAGCACTGCCAATGTCCCCGCAGCCTCTGTGACTTACCTGTTCCAGGGTGAGCTGTTTTGAAATGGTGTCGTTTTCCAGTTTCTTGATTTTCTTCATCAGCTTGTTGACCTGGAATTCCTGCTCCTGCTCCAGGTGCTGCTCCAGCTCTGCCTTCTCATGCTGCAGCTGAGATCGGGAGAGAAGCCAAAGCCCAGAGGGTCAGCCTTTGGCAGCAAGCAGGCAAGCAAGCAAGCCAACTTTCATTTTACGTAAGGGCATCGGATCCGGCCCTGGTCAAACCCAGACTGGAAGTGAAAAACAGCATTAACGGGAGACATGAAGGGCGCATAATGTAGGTGGAGCAATTCCACCCAGAAAATGCTTTTGTGGCTTTTGAAGGGGCAACTTCGGTACAGTAGGACATTTCTGTTGTGTTTTCTCTCTCACTCAGGAACAGGTAAGTTTTCTACAGATAGGGACAAAATATAGCGATCTAGAGCGAATTGGATTTCTAGACATTTCATGAGGGGATGAGACTCAAGGAGGTTTTAAAGAAAAGACTGGACAGCCCCTGGTCTGAAATAGTATAGGGCTGTGACGGCGAACCTATAGCAGAGACATTTGTGTGGGCACACGAGCCCCAGGCAAACTTACCTCACTGCACATGGGCGTGCCTCCCAGCTGATTTTCAGCCCGTTTGAGGCCTTTTTCGGCCTACCAGAGGCTTGAGGGAAGCCTCTGCAACCTTTGTAGGCCGAAAAAAAGGCCCGTTTCATCACTTCTTGAATTTCCGGAAATACCGTAAATCACAAAACGGGCCCATTTTTCGGCTTCCAAAGGCTGCAGAGGCCTTCCCTTGAGCCTCTGGGAGGCCAAAAAAAGGCCTCAAACGGGCTGAAAATCAGCTGGGAGGCACAGTGCAGGTGGGGGGGGGGCGCACACATTGCCTTCTAGGTGCTGGCACACGAGCGCACACGCACAAACACCATTTTTGGCACAGGAGCCCAAAAAGGTTAGCCACCACTGGTATAGGGTCTCACGCTTAAGCAGGACTATGTTTCCTTGATAAATACACCAACTCAGAACTGGCAGAGATCAAACAAGCCCTCCCTGCTTGTCAGAGCTGACTTCCTCCATATGTGCAGAAGTCTGAACAAGTCCAGACAAAGACTGAATATTTCTGAGCGAGGGCAGCAAATATCCAAGGACCCAGTCTGCCTTATTGTGTAGGGTTGGAAATCCAGTGGCCCCTTTTCTGTTTTGTGAAATCAATTTCTCAAATTCTCTGAGAGGGGTGCTGAGTAAACCGTAATTCTATAAACCTAAGGGAGGATTTTTTTTTTTTCAAAGTAATAAGCAGCAGCTGGATACCAAATCAAGAGATAACTTTTCTTAGGAGGGTTCCAACCAAATCACTTAAAACACTAAAGAAACTGGTGCCTGGTGCAAATCCAACAGGTTTATAATAAATACAGAGGTTGGAAATGTCAAACAGATGTCAGAATGCAAACAGTTGAGGGTCACAAGGGAGACAGTCTGTTCTTATACCCAGAATATCTCGTGGCTCCAATTCCATGACTGTTTTATTCTATAATAAGGGTCTTCCCTTCCTAAATGCCGTCTAACAGGGACTCAAACGCATCTTTGCAGAACATTATGCAACCAATGAGGCTTCTACAGAGAGCTAAAAGAACGAATCTTCCAAGGACAATATACACCAGATGCCACACTTACACACAGAGCAACACAAAGTTTTGACACTTATTGGGGCTAGGGGAGGAGAAAAATTAGTTCCCTTACTTCTATATTTTAACTCTGTTTATCTAATAAAGTTCTCTTTATTATTATTATACTAACTAGCTTAAGGAAGTCTGAAAGCCATGGCAGACAGTTTTATAGACTCAAGCGCATTTTTTCCATTAGTTTATGTACACCCTTGGACCGAGCAGCACTAAAAACTTCAAAAGAAAGACATGGCAGGGCAAACACAGGTGGACAATCCCCAGAGAACTGCCAGTGGGCAGACAAGGACAAATTAAGCTATATATTCCTTTCTTCCAACATATAAACATTTGGAAACATTGTGCTTTAAGAAATAAACAGCATCTCAGATTGACCGCTGCCTAATCCCTTTATAAAACCCAGTCCAAATGTTACAAAGGACATAAACACTTCTGGCTTTAGCAAAGAAGGTTCTGCAAAACCAGGAGAACCCTTGGAAAAGATGATCTCTTTCAGCCACCAGATCTTCACTTTATATCTCAAAACAGATCCTGCTGACTGTACCTGCTCAAACAATAAAAGTTGCCAGATCTCAAAGTGCCAGAAGTACTTTTGGAATGATTCAGGAAGAACAGAGAGTTTTGAAAAACATAGTAACTAATATTATGCATTTAATAAACAAACACGGGGAACAGTTGCAACAATATCAATTCAGTTGAAAAGAAAACCTCAAGTCTAACACAGTTGCAAAAAAAAAAACACAAAACATTTCTACCTCTAGGTTGGCTGAGACCCAAATTTGTGGCTCACTTGCAAAGTGGGAAATAAGCCAATTAAAACAGAGTAAGAGATTAGAAGGCGGTGAAATTCGGATTTGCTTAACAAAATATCTCCATAAAAAGATGCTATTCTCTCCTCTCCTCCCCTCCCCTCTCCCCTCCTTTCCCTCCCCACCCCTCTCCCCTCTTGAGGGCTATTCATTTCCAGGAAGTGCATTCACAAGAAGCAGGCAAACACAGAGACACGAACAGCTAATGCAACACCATCCCCTGCAGGATCTTCAAAGAAAATCCAGGGTTCTCTGGGCAATCTAGGAGCCCAGCTCATCCTCCGCAGAAAATTCCAGAATCTACTTCGTTTGGCTCTCTGCAGTGCACCTCTTTGTGACGAACCAAGGCGTGTGCGTCTAGCAGCAACAGGTTCAAGGTTCCTATCTTGCTTCCTGTCCCACCTGAGCAAACACGGTGTGTGGGCCCAGAAAGGTGGCCTCCAGGAACCCTCCGAAGGGCTGGAACGTGCCTATGAAGAAGCAAAGGCTGGCAACTTTTTCAATGGGGTTGAGGCTAAGGGATATTCCCCAAGTTGAAAGTACAAATAAAACTCTTTCAAAAAAATTATAAAAGGCCTCAGTCCAAGAGTGGTAAATTCAGCAACTCTGCATCAGCGGCACTGCAATGCAGAAGAGCTGGAGGAGGAGGAGGAGGAGGAGGAGGAGGAGGAGGAGGAGGAGGAGGTGGTATACTTTGCCTTTTTAGGTTCTGGATAGTATCATGTGAACCTTGGTACTTGGATATACAACATTATTTAAATGGAGGGCATTCCTAGTGGATCCTGGAAGGAAAAAAATATAGATCAAGAGAGCAAAGATGAAATATAAACACTGTAGCTGTTTCCCTTGGCAGCCTTGGAAATCAAGACACACACACACACACACACACACACACACACACACACAATGTTCTGCAGGAGCCAAAGGGACATACAGAGAGTTGATCCAAGGCAAATTCCAAAGCAATCCAAACACGTCGCCCCTTTGGCTCAATCCGTGCGCTGAATCAGAGCCACCTGATGCCTTTTTTTTTCAAACTTGGCACTTTTGGGGCGCCCAGATCTTCCCACCCCTAACCCAAGGAGGGCAGGCCAACCCTGGGACTTGACCTCCACACATCTCACAGGTACCCAACATTGCATTAGAGGCATTGGGCTGTCTGGGGGGGGGGGGGGGGAAATGGGTGGGAACCTCTGCACAGGAGGAAACACCGCAGAGTTGAGATCGCTGAACGGCATCTTGGCGTGATTCACACATCACAACTCGCCTTATTAACAATTTTAGCACAGGATTTTGAAAAGGCCTTTATCGATTAATTTTTGAAAATGGACTTTTAAAGCCTGGCAGCTTGGTTTCCCTGGCCTGTTTTTTTTTTTTTAATGGAGAAATATTCTTTTTTGCAACCCTCTTTCTTCCTTTGGTTTGTCCACTCCCGTTTGGAATGTTTAGCCGATAATGGCGGTTAAGCCATTTTCCCTAGGCACAGTCCTTTTTGACTTCCCAAAGGTGCTTTTTCAGGAGGCAACTGGACTTGCCTCTTTCTCTTCGAAGACGTTTCGCTTCTTCAGCTCTGCAGAATCCCTATTTCATTCTAACACCTGTTGCTTCAGGGCCTGAAATGATGGTTCCAGTGATAACAAAGGCACTTCCTGTCTAACAAGAAGAATGGCCTGAGCAATTCTTATTTTGGGACCCAGGTGTGTGTGTGTGTGGGGGGGGGTAATCAAAGGAGACATACCTGCATCAGCTTCCTCGAGAGTTCGTTCGTGAGAAATTCCTCCTCCTTTTCATAATTCACGGCCAACGTCTCCTTCTCCTTCTGCAAAGCTTGAATCTTCTTAAACAAGGTGTTGCTGATGAATTCTTCTTCTTGCTCGGCTCGGGCTTGCTGGAAGAGAAACACAAGCTGAGAGCCGGGCAACTGGTCTGGAAAGTCATCCTGTAACTTCCTCGGCTGATGCTCTGCTGCCACTCAACTAAACAAGGCCGGGGGTGGGGGTGGGGTGGGAGAACGGGGGGGACGCCAAGAGATCTGCCATGAAAACCCAAGCCTGATCTCTTTGCTGCCACCAGCATTGGACCTCGTCCTGTCCACGGAGGGTCTAGGTCTGGGTCTCTGCTCTAGAGCAGGGGTCGCCAACCTTTCGGACCTCAGGGACCCACCAAACTCATAATTTTAAATTCTGCAGACCAGAGACCCTGGGAAAAATCCCCCCAAAAACTCTGCAGGAAAATTCCCCACCCCGTTTTCCTACGGATCGATCGTTCTTTATTTGGGATTGCAGGATACCGTCTCCAGCTCCGTTCTCAGGGAGAGAGAGAGAGAGAGACACTTTTGGCTTCATGCAAGGAAAGCAGCAGAAGTCTTTCTTTCTCTCTCCCAAACTCCACCAGAAATGAGTCTTTTGAGACTTATCACACCGGCACAGGCTCTTGGAGCAGGAGGCCTTGCAGGGTCCCAAAGACTCATTTCTGGTGGAGTTTGGGGGAGAGAAAGAAAGACCTTGGCTGCTTTCCTTGTGTGCAGTCAAAAGCGGAAGAAGAAAGAAGCAGCCCAGTGGCCAGGCAAGGTGCTAGGGTGAGTGGGGCAAGTTGGCCCCCTTCACTCTCCCCCCCCCACTACCTCCTGTTGTTTGCAATGCAAGCGATGCAAGCCTTGTGTTCCTGCAGGCCATGTTGGTGGCACAGTCTTGTGTTCCCACACAGCCTGGATTAATTGCTTTGGGGGGGGGTGCTTTGAGGATGACATTTTTCTGGGGGCCACCAAAATTTTCTTGTGGACCACCAGTGGTCCCCAGCCTACTGGTTGACGACCACTGCTCTAGGCTGCCACGGAAGAAAGGTAGGGACCCCGGTGCCAGAAATGTTCTCTTGCAGTCAGAGTGCTTGGCTCCAGAAATGAAGCCGCACCAACCAACACAAGCCAGGATGGATGTGACTGTGAAAAGGATATTGGGGGTGGGAGGTGTTTTCTGTAATACTCTGACACAAACAGCACATTTTTCAGCTTCAAGGCGTTTGTGCGCAGAGATTTGTTCCTGTCACCGCACTGAGCTTCCTGGGACAGACTGCAAATACTTTTAGCCATCGCTGATACAGACTCTCCTATTCCTCAACTGCAGATCGGAACAGTCTCAGAGCCAGTCCCTTGGAATAAAGTTATTCCCAACTGCCCATCATGCTTGGCTTTAGTGTAAGCACCCCTGAGAGGGAGGTGGGAGGGATGAAGGGTGTTAGGAATATAAGTCACCTAACAGGTATTTGGGTTAGAAATATATAAACCAGGATAAACATTTTAGTACTATGTCTTTCAGAGATTGCAAAAACTGCAATTGGATGTGGTTTTTCAAACGGCCATAAGATGGAGCCAGAAACCTGGGTTGTTTAGTCTTAGTCTCAGAAGAGTGTGTGCCTGAGTATCTCTGTTTCCTTCTGTTGGAAAGTATTGCCGTTGCTCCATTTCTTCTAATTGACTGATATTACTGGATTTAATGTAAGTCTGATACTGAACTGTTTTTCACACCGGACTTTGATATTTGGATTATCCCTGGATGAAAACTGACTGATTTTACCTGTGAATGACTTTGGATTGCCTATTTTGGATTTTGCTTAAACCTTTCTGGAAGTAAAAACCTACATCTACTGTACAGTGTGCTGTGTGTGTATTATTCCAACACTTCTCTCAAATATGTCTCCCTGTTTGCGCTCGTTCTCCTAACGGGGAATTACCTCAACAAAGGGGATGAAAAAGAGAACAACCTACTCTTGGTGAACAAGAAGCCATCCACCCATCCTGGGCAGGATGAAAACCCAGGGCAACCCAAAGGGGTTTCTTTTCTCTTCCCAATGCTTCCTATGCTTCTACTCTTACAGGACCACAGACCTCACAGTCCTGAGAATAAAGTTCAAAGCAAACTCCGAAGCATGGAACAAGGGAGCCAAGCCGTGGCTTCCATGCAAAGCCGCTCCACCAGTAGTATCCTTTGGAGTTTACGACTTTCCTGGACTGAAGCGAATCTTATTGGTGCAACCGTTCAACCTGCCAATCTGGTTCCGCCAGGCAATTGCAAAACGGATGGAACAAGGAGTGTAGGAGCACAAGGGTCACTCAACTCAGCCTAACTGTTGATTAGAGCCAACGCAACCCAACTAGCTAGAAAGGGAAATGTCAAATATAATGTGAGAACTCTCCACCTTCCCTGGATCTCACAGAATGCCTGCAAATGATCTCTGCGTGTTGCCGGCAGCTGGGAAAAAGAGATGGATGCCCTACAGCCTTGCCTTGAACTTGAGAAGGAAGAGCAGGCAAAAGATTAGGATCAAGAGAAAGGGATGGAGGCCAAGTTGACGGGACTGGATTTAAAGCGCTATTACGATGACAGCAGATTAACGTATGATTACCCCTCGCATATGAACGATTACCCTGTTGAAGCACGTTCAAGAGCACAGGCCGCACGAGGTTGAGAAGAGCTCTGGTGAGGGGGCGCATGCAAGGGTGGGGAGAGGTACATGATGGGAAAGGACAGGTGATGGATGGATGGACAGACACAGTGCAAGAAAAACTAAGGTAACAGATTAACTGAGTTGGAAAGGACCTTATAGGTCGGGGGTGTCAAACTCAACTTCATTGAGGGCCGCATTAGGGCTGTGGTTGACCTTGGAGGAGGGGGGCAGTGGGGCATGGTCAACTGGGTGGGCGGGGCCAGCTTGATGCCACTCCCCAAAATGCTGGTATGTTTCCTCTTCCCTCTGGAAAGACCGCGCCGAAGCTACGCTGATTTGATCTTTCCCCTTCGCGTTGGGTAGACCAGGACTTTTGGGCCGGATCTGACCACACTGTGGGCTCTATCCAGCCTGCAGGCTTTGAGTTTGACACCCTTGTTATAGGTCATCTACATTCTATTCCAGCCCCTCCCAACCCCTCTGGCCAAGCAGGAGACCCTACACCACCTCTGACAGAGAGCAGTCCAATCTCTTCTTGAAAGCCTCCAGTGATGAAGCTCCCACAACTTCTGAAGGCAACTTCTGTTCCATGGGTTGATTGTTCTCACTGTCAGGAAATGTCTTATTTCCCGGTTGAATCTCTCCTTGCCCAGTTTCCACCCATTATTCCTTGTCTGGCCTTCAGGTGCTTTGGAGAATAGCTTGACCCCCTTCCTCCTCTCTGTGGCAGCCCCTCAAATATTGGAAGACTGCTATTCTATCTCCCCTGGTCCTTCACTAGCCAGGCCCAGTTCCTGCAACTGTTCATCATATGTTTTAGCCTCCAGTCCCCTAAACTAAACTAGAAACTAGTATGCGAAAAACCTTTAGAACAAAGGTCTTCAAACTGGGCAAGTTTAAGACTTGTGGACTTTGACTCCCAGAATTCCTGAGCTAACATGAGTGGAGGGAGAATTCTGGGAGTTGAAGTCCACATGTCTTAAAGCTGTCAAGTTTGAAGACCCCTGCTTTAGAGAATGCTGGAAAAGTTGGTTCCTCTGCTGAACCATTATGACCCGTTGCTTCAGGAAATGGTTAACTGGAACCAGACCACAGCTGACTCCGTTGTTAGTTTTTTTATTTAATCTTTTCTTTGGAACTCACATCCAAGATCTTCAAGTCTGGAATACCCTGGTCTGGAAGATTTAGTTTTAGAAAAGTAAGGGAGCAATTCCAGAACAGCTCTGTGTGTGTGTGTGTGTGTGTGTGTGTGTGTAGGAGGAGGGGGGGATTGGACACTCTGCACCCCTTGCTAGAAGTAAACTCTGATTCACACAAAGCCAACATTTCTCTTAAGCTTTGTAAGACATGTACAAATCATATTATGATTTGCTGTCAGCTGCAGAGAAGGTCATTCTGACATTTTCCACAAACCATAACTTTAAAATCCTTGGCTAGCACTACATGCAGCAGTACAGAGAACAGAACTCAGCATTTGATTGCAATTATGCATCTGCCATCTTTTTTTTATTCCTTCTTATGGGTGGAGAAGTGGCATAAGTACCATTAATCATCCATGCAGAAAAACACACCTCGGGAGAAGCAGCGCTGGAAAGCTATCAGAGCTCCAAGGAGGCGGCCCCTGACAACAAATCTCGTGCATGGATTCAGGCTGCCACTATCCACAGCCCATCGCAATCTCCTTAACGGTTGTTCTTGCAAATTTTCACACGTTTCGCTTTTTACAGAAGCTGTGCTGGTATCTCATAGAAAGACATTTTATTGCAGAGATTGGATTATTGCTAAGCCAGCCTTCTTTACCCAGATGGGGCAGGAGGACCGTTCTGGAAGTAGAAGTCCCACATTTGGTGCATGCAATCATAGGAGACCAATACTTATGAAATTCTGTATGATGACACAAAGGGGCGTGGCACAAAGGCAACACATAAGTAAAAAAAAGTCCCTTTAGTACCTCCAACTTTGCCCCCAATGTCCTGGAGAAAAAACTCTCCCAGGGACAGCCTTTAAGTGGAGGAAATTCAGTCTGAAAACAAAGTACATACAAACTGGAAATAAAAACCCACACAAACCACGCTGTAACAATTGACTGGGACAGGGCAGGAGAAGGAATTTCAGACTTGAAAGGCCAACAAAGCACACACAGTTGGGAAGACGCCAGGAACCCAGATAAGCCTTGACCACATAATTCACGACTTGCTGCCAACAACTTTACTGTGCACAGCTTCCCTTTTTAAACACTGTGTTCCCAGCTGCAGCTAATGAAGGGAATCAGGGCCCTTTCCTCCCTCATAAGCCACACAACTCACGTTGCTCCCTTCTCCGTTCCTCCCTGCGTACCCTAGGATGAAGAGAGGATGGGCCTGGGTCTTCCTCTGAACTCCCTCTCCCTTGTTCTCCCTCTCTCCTGCTCTGCCCAGCCGGTCTTTAACCTTCCCCAGTTTCTTCCGGAGCCACGCTCCCACTCCCTGTCAGCTGCTCGGCCTACCCCTCCGAATCGGATTCCGACAGGGGCATAACATTCTGGAAGACATCAGGGAGCATCAGGCTTTTCCATCAGTGGCTTGTGGCACCCAAGAAGCCTTATTTTTAAAAAAAGAGCCACTCTTACTGAGTAACAAAACATAAGGATTTAAGAACGCTGGCTGACTTGGAGTGGGGGTGAGGCCCAGGGGTGAATCCTGCAAGAGAAGAAAGGCTGGTGGGGAGGCCTGGCATCAAGAAAATTGGGGGGAGGTTTCAAGTCCTCTCCCAAAATCAAGCAAAGACATTTGAGCTGAGAAGGAGGTGGAGAATTTTAAATCCTGGGCCAAAGATCTCAAAGGATGTTTACTGCGAATCTCTCCTTTCCAAAACGCAGCCTCAGACCTCAAAGAGGCAGGAAAAACTTGACAGTCTGGCTCAGTGAGTCTGGCAGTGGAAAGGTGGCACAGAAGACGACTCTGGATTGCCAGAGGAGAGAGTTAGGTAAGGCAATCTTTGATCCAGCGATTTCTCCAGGGCAAAAGGCAGCAGCACAGCCGAAGCCTCGGGAATGTCCCTCTGGGGACAGCTCAGGCACACCCAGGAGCAGCGGAGACCATCAGCCCCAGGCAACTCCTGGCCAGCGACTCTAGAGGAAGCGGAAAAGGCTCCAGGGCATCATTTCAAGGGCTGCTCCCAAGTGGGCCGAGGCTCTGAACCGAGTTCACTTAATGAGCCCTGGCAGAGGCATAACCTTCAGGGGGTGTGTGTGTGTGAAATGGGAGGACGTAAAGTTGAGGCAGAAAGGCTTATAAAGAAGAACAACAACAAGAAGGATTTGCCAAAACTTTTTCAAGCAGGGCTAAAATGAAGGGCAAAGAAAGGAAAGAAGAAAAAAGAAGGAATATTCTATGGAACCATGACTGAGACTTCAACGCGCTACGACTGAGTGGCTGCTCCAAGCCGAGCCCCGAGAAAGAACCTCCTGTCTCCTCAAAAGCCAGGCCACCTCCAGATCAGGGGTCTCCAACCTTGGCCGCTTTAAGACTTGTGGACTCCAACTCCCAGAACTCCTCCTCCTCCAGTCATGTTAGCCCAGGAATTCTGGGAGTTGAAGTCCACAAGTCTTAAAGTAGCCAAGGTTGGAGACCCCCTACTCCAGAGGAGTCTGAGCAGGATCTGGGATCCTCTACCTCCCTCTGGAGACTGGAAAGACGCCTCTGCCTCGCAAAAAAGGTCCAGGCATTCCACAGCTTAGGCAGGGCATCTGGGCCTTTAAAAAGACCACCATGAACCACAGCCGGAAAGTGTATTTCTTGCTTTCATAGTGAGAAGGCATCCTAAGATCAAGGGGAAGGGAGGATTATTTTGTATTTACAGAGCTGGAGTGGATCTCCAGAGGCTTAAACTTTCATTAGTCTCGGAGTTCATCAGACACTTTGTGAGAGCTCTGGGGGGGAAATTCAATCTTTGCACCAGTTTCTCTTTCTCTCTCTCTCTCCCCGCTCTCTCTCTCAGAGAGGGACACAGCCACACAGGCAGGAACGCAGAGGGTAAAAAAGGGGCTAAGGAACACTCTTGCCTTCTGGGAGGTCCTCCCAACTTCCTCCTGGTTGGGTTTGGTAAGACGGGGCATCAAGGAAATGGGGGAAAGGGGACACTTCAAGAACTACCGCAAAGGAATGCCGGCTTGATAATCCTGAGAAGGAAATGGGGCATGGAAAGAGAGAACAAAAGAAATGGAATCAAACTGATTTGCTGGCTGGCAACCCCTCGGTCTCCATCTTAACTTCCTCATTTCGTTAAACGCCTGGAATTGGAAGTTAATTATGACTACAGATGCTGGGATTGACCTCAGGGTATGTTCATGATATTAGAATCACAGATGAGCCTCCCTACTGTTCTTCCTATCGCCCATGTTAAAGGAAGGCAGTGAATTTGCATCTTTATTGCACCAGGATGCTGTTACTTGAATTCCAAATTCTATTTTGAAATGTACATAAAGCCCCACTAAAGGGTACCCGCCTCACAGAGTCTCTTCTCCTTTAATTTGCAACAGATTAGGCTTTTCATATCTTTTTGACCCGAAACACCTCCACATATGGAGACCAAGCTCCAGCGTTAGGCTATCGATTAATCACATTGCTCCCAGCAAGAACGGAGTTTAGCTTGGGTGTGTGTGTGTGTGTGTGTGTGTGTGTGTGTGTGTGTGTGTGTGTGTTTGGACAGAAGAAGCAGCCAGAGTCATCAATAAGATGTGAAAAGTAAGTCAAAAGGATTAAGCGGTGTCGATGATAAATGAATCCGTAATTTCATGCAAATTAAAATATATTCCTGAAATAGAACAAATCTCATTTGACTTTTAAGAAGGAATAAAATATACGAGCCACGGTCTTCACACCTATCAGTGCTAGAGGGTGAAAATTCACAAGGACCATCTTGGGTTCCCCTGGAAGAACGGCAAAAGTATTCAAGAATTTCTCCTCCTCAAAGAGCTTTTTAGAAAGGCCACCTTTTCCTATAAAAGTCAGAGGAACTTTTTTTTTTTTTTTAAAAAGTTAAGCTTTAGAAAACTATTCAGAGAAGGAAGTTTCAGGCAACGGTGTTTAGTTTCCCCAACATATAATCATTTAACTTCAAAGATGGGGTGTGAAACAAGAGTGATTAGAACACTAAGAACAGGTTGTAAGTTGTTCCTCCCACCCCGCACCCCCGAGGCTGTCCTAACTCCGAATTGTTGTTAAAGGATTATAAGTCCGGGACTAATTCTCCTTTTTCCCTCCAGATCTCTACTCTGCTTCTCTTTTGCAGGTGGGAAGTCCTCAGACCCCAAACCCAACTCAGGCTCCCCTTGGCAGTGAGAGACCCCTGGGGCAAGCAAAGGCCCACTGACCATGGCTCAATGTCAGGTAGACCCCCTAACAGGAGAGCGTGGTCGTAACTTAAGAAAGCTATTATTTCACACGTTGTTTTCTTGCAGTCGTCTCTCTTTGCTAGGAAGCAACTAGAACAACAGAATGTGGTGGAAGACACAGTGCTGGTGTGTCAAAAGGCTGGCAGGAAGCATTATTATTCCTGGAAACTTGAAAAAGGCTTACCTGCCACAATGTTTAGCATTTCTGCCCCGTAAACTGCGGAGTTCAGGTGTTGGTGGCGTCTTATAGCACACGTGGAGGGGAGACAAAAGGGCACATCCAATTTCCACTGTGCTCCACCGTGCCTATCAAATCCCTTGCAGCTTTCCGTTTCGGTCTCCTCCCTGAAATTTCCTTTGGACTTTCTCTTATGAGGGGGAATAATGTCATGCCATGACTCAAATAATGTCATGCCACGCACTGTGCATTCGGAAGAACCCACTGGATGAATTGGACGGAGTAAAAAAAATAAAAAGAGAGAAGAAAAAAAGAGCAGCAGCTGCTTAAGACCCAACAGGCTTTGGGCTGCAGCCCCTCAAAGCCTCCCCAACCCCCCCCCGAGTTATGGGAGTTGCATCTGAAAGAGGGCTGTTCCTTGCTCTAAGGGGAGGGGTCTCTCTTCTTGCAATGAAGCAGAAGACAACCAGAGGATCCTGGCTGAGCTGCTCTGCACTTGGACCATCTTCCCTCAAGTCAACTGGCAGCAAAGTCTTTAACGCAACTGAGCAGCTCAGAGAACCTCCAGGCTCTGGCGTAAATCCCCTGATGTTTCTTCTCAATAGATATCTATCTATTGGCCAAGTGTGATTGGACACACAAGGAATTTGTCTTGGTGCAAATGCTCTCAGTGTACATAAAAGAAAAGATACATTCGTCAAGAGTCAGGAATCATCAGGTACAACACTTAATGATAGTCCCAGGGCACAAATAAGCAATCAAATCATACTAGGAAACAGTCCATATAAATCATTAGGATACAAGCGACAAAGTTACACCCATACAGTCACAAGTAAGAGGGGATGGGCAGTAAGGAGTGATGAGAAGATTAATAGTAATAGTAGTGCAGACTTTGTAATAGCTGAACAGTGTTGAGGACATTATTTGTTTAGCAGAGTGATGGCGTTCGGGGGAAAACCTGTTCTGGTGTCTAGTTGTTCTGAGCTAAGTTTGACTTCTGATGAGCCCCGAAATCTCTTGAGGTTTCCTTTCCAAGCGCAGGGAAAGGACCAATTGGACTGGGCAGCCCCGCGATCACCTCCGGTCATCCAAGTTCAGGCCCAGGCCCAGGCCCAGGCGCACACACCCAGAGGCAGCCGTTCATACGGAAAGGGGGAAGAGGATGGGCCATTTTGTTAACCAAGAGTAGGACAATCTCTTTTGTACCCCATCTCTCTTCTACCAAGAGCTCACGAGGAAAAGAAACTGTCAACTCATAAAATATATCTATGGTCGTTTTAGAGTTGCCAACAGAAAGGGGGGGGGAGGGGATTTGAAAGTGCTGTGTGGCAGCTTGGAAATCAAAAGTGCATTCCATACGTAGTTTTTCACAGATAGTAATTGGGTGACTGAAGTTTCTGCCCTGCAAAATTCTAACTGGAGAGCATGATTGATGACTCTTGGCTATGGAGGTGTCTCATTGGAGAATATGAATTATGATACACCCAGGGGGGTGGAGGAAAACCAGGGTCAAGGGTGACAATGAATGACGTGCCTCAGAGTCGGCTGCACCCAGGCAGTGCCGGACATGTTAACTCCCAATAAATCCTTTTGAAGTTTTGGAAGTTTGGCTCAAGACTTGTGATTTAATTGGAGAAACCGCAGGAATCCTGACAGAAACTCTACTGCACACAGGCTCCATTTTCATCTATTTGCCGTAAGCTTCCAGTTCAGATTCCTTTATTGGACAAGGAAAGAACCTGGAGCTCTCTCTGCTCTTAATTCAGCCCCCCGTTGACTCAGGGAGAGGACTACCACCCATCCCGTCCTGCACCTTCGCCACCAGAACCTCAGGCCTTTCCCCAGGCATTGTGTCTCAACAAGAATGCGAAACTTCAATTAGCTTCTCTCCTTGTGTTGAAGTGCTCGGCCATGGCCTGCTGATCAGCCACCATTAGAAACGACACAAGAGCCCTTCGGGTCAGGCACACAGTAGGACAAAGCTTGGGAAAATAATCTTTTGCTAGAAGTAAACTAAGGTGGAGAGAAAGCCTGTCCAGCGTCTCTGTGGGTAGAGCCAGCGTGCAAAGAGAAAACACCGAGAGGAGCGTTAGGATACATCCAACTCAAAAGTATTTGTGGAGGAGGTGAGGTCCCTGTGCATCTCAGTGTAACTCCTCCATTCAGCCTGCAGCCAGATGCCAGATAATTGTTCCACATTTCTGAATCAAACGCAATTACCTCTGACTTCCGCTCAGAAAGGGCTTACTCCAAATAATCTCAGCCTTTGGAGAAAAGCTCCTCTGGCAACCAATCCTCTTAGGTAGCAAAGTAGTTTGTTTGAGGGCCTCCAACTGAAGGCCGTCCCCATTTTTCTTTCTCTTCCAGAGAAGAAAGGCATCTGCTGTCAGAAACTGGCTGATTCCAACAGACGTTCATCCCTCCAGCGATGCAGACCATACACTCTGCTCCCTTTTGATTTTAGGATCAAAACAGATTGCCTTCATCTGCAGGATGCAGGTCTCATAATCCTTCTCCAAAAATTAAAAGAAGAAAGAAAGATGGGGCTGCAGAAACAGACCAAGAAATTCAAGGATCTTAGGACCTCTCAGAAACTGAAGGATTGGTGGCAGCAAAGCACTCCAGATTCTGGGAAACAGGGCTGTTGTGTTTGGGGAGCGTGTTTTCCAGTTTCCAAATTGCTCCACTATCTCCCAAAGATTGCAGAACCATCTTATAAACATTATTTTTCTGACCTTTCATTAATGCTAGTTCAATTCTCTTCATCTTAAATTCATCAGGAGAAATGCCTGAATTATATAGATACATTTAAATATATAGATTCCCATTTGTATTTAAAACATGGACTGGAATT
Source organism: Pseudonaja textilis (assembly GCF_900518735.1). Next base: position 2,327,059 of record NW_020769358.1, on the reverse strand, counting down.
TTGACCACTGAAAAAAGAGGAAGTGCCGTCACAATAGCAAAAGTTCAAGACTTGTAGCAACAATACTGTACAATGCAACAGTACTGTCCCTGTGGCTATGGTCTGTCCATCTGCTTCAAGTGATTCTGTCAGCACCTCTCTTCATGTTACTGTTTCACTGTATTTTTCAAAACCTGAACAGGTTTTGTAACCAAGATATTAAATATTTTAAATGCTCCTTCTACCAAGATATTCAGCGATATGAAAGGGGGTGCCAACAGGTTGCTAGCTAGAGAACTGCTGTACCGTGTCCATATGTTTCCTCACCTTTCCATCATATCTGACAATTCATCTCCCAAAATTCTGAATATACAGAAATGTTTAGGCTGAATTCTTACTGTGTAAGACAGGAGTCTTCAAACTTGACAGTTTTAAGGCTTGTGGACTTCAACTCCCAGAATTCCTCCTCCAGTCATGTTAGCTCAGGAATTCTGGGAGTTTAGGTCCACAAGTCTTAAACTTGCCAAGTTTGAGCATCCTTGGTGTAAAATGACATCACTAAGAGATGGTTTCAGGGAGACCGCGTAATGTGAGCCTGTGTGAGCGTGTGTACCCGGCAATGCTCCTTTTAAAGCATCTTCTCAAAATTCTTTTATCTTCATTTCCATGGATTTTGTTCACTCTCTTTTTCTGATTTTCCCTTATTACAGGGATTGTGAGCGCCTTGTGAATTGCCTGGGTATGTTGATTATATGGCAATGGTGTTGGTTAAGAAAATACTGGAAGTGAATTATGGAGGGAAAAAAAACATTTGATTACATTGTTTCATGTTCTTTCTTTTCCTTCTACAGTCCTCAGTCTGAGGTGTAGAAGATAAAGTGGGGGTGATTATGACAGCTTCTTTTTTAAATTATTAAAGGGAAAATAGGACCTCCTTCTTCTTAGCAATCCAGAAGACTGGTATAATGCTTCATTTCATCTCCCTGCAGATTATTATCCTTCAAAATCTAATTATTATTAGTGAGTATATTTTTAGCGATGGTGTTCACATTTGAACTTTTTAAATGACTAAGCTGTTCATTTTTAAACTGAAAATGACATCTTTAACACAAGAATCATTCAAACCATTATCAGGTATTTTTTGTGCTTTGCTTCTTCTTATTCTGAACACTGCTTTACACTCATCTCTGAATGTTTAAGGCTGGATGGCTGGATGATCAGGCCCACATCTTGCAACACCGTGTTCCACAAACAGAGCAAACAAACTCACAAATTATAGTTGTGTAATAATAAAGTGACCCTTATGAATTTACGCGCAGATAAATGGTTATTAAATTTTCAGCATTTAAGTATGTTGTTATAACACCATAAAAGGAAGCAGTAATTTGAGGAGAAATGCCATAATTTCCAAGGTGTCCGTAAGAATTTATTTGTGCTGATTCTAGAGTACTGTATTTGTAAGTGAACAGTTCCATCATGATAAAGAAAGGAGTTACATTATTTTAATATGTAAATTTTAATCGGCTAGCATTCTGCCACTCTAAACTTGCGGAGATTAATAATACACATTATTATTTTTAAGGCTTGAATTCTGCTGTATTATAAACTGATTTTGAATGGGATAACTTTGAAATGCAGATAGTTAATACTAATGTAATAAATAAAACGATGTGATTATTAACTTGTGTGCTTGGTATGTCTCATTAGAAGTTTCCCTAAGCAAATACAAATTATTAGAAGAAATGTACAGTTGTGTGAACTAGAAGACCTTCTCCCGGTCTGGTTCAGCATTTTTTTACAAGGTTTTTCAGTGCAACTCGTTTGTATGTAATTGTGCATTCACGTGATTAGAAGTCTCTTCAGTGTCAGAGTACTTCTGATTAGAAATGCCATATTTCATTAATTTCTGATTTCCTGAAGAGGAGCTGAAAAGAAATCTCAGTAACTGAGCTGGATGTGGGCACTATAACTCAGCAGATACATCAAATGCTTACTATTTTGGACCCCCCCAGAATGGATCCAATCTTCAGAAGCCATAGCCACTCAAACATTAGGACCACAAACGACAGATCCAAAGAGATCCTTCAACAGGCCCATCGTTAACTCCAGAAGACATTTAAAAGCGGGGAGGGGAGTTGCACGTGCAACTCAACTCTCCAATCAACTCCTCTTCCAGCTTAGTCCAGAAATGGGCTTGCTGGGTTATTCTCAGCCTTTTTTGAAAACTTTGCAGTTATGTCACTGCCTGTCACAGACAGATAGACAGATCATTGGTGCTATTCTACCGGTTCGGCCTGGTTCTGGCGTACCGCTAGTGCTGAAGATCAGCTGAGAGATCGAACCGGTTCTCTCTGATGTGCTGCTGCTGGGTCCACCTGGGCTCCCCTACTGACCTTTATTCCCTGCCTTTGAAGCTCAGCTGCTTTGCGTGGTACAGCAGTGCCGCAAGTCAGCTGCTGAAGCTACAGGGATTGCAGGAGGGGAGTAGGAAAAGCCTCTGCGTGTGCACAGCGTGTGTTTGGCATGTGTGCAAAGCGTGCACAGCTAGCCACGCCCACCGAACCGGTGGCAAACCTCTTTGAAACCCACCCCTGGGACAGACACCCACTTTGGAAAGTCACAGTGATTTTGCAGGTCACTGCAGCATTTCAAGCAATGACAGAGAGCCGACCAAATCAGCAGACAAGCAGGAAGTGTGCGCACCTCGGGTTCTTGTCTTTACACCTTGAAACCTAACTCACAAAAGAGGCATGCATTTCTGTCCTGAAAGAGAGATTTTTAAATCCGTTTCTCCTAATTGGGTGGAAGGAGGAGGAGCCCTTATCCACAGATGCATTGTTCAAGAAGTACAATATTTATCTTCGTTAGGTCATCCTGCCCATCCCTCTGCTTCTTTAAGCCAATATTCCTGGTTTGTCTCCCAAGGTGACTTCCTCCCTAGGCGGTTTTCCCAACCACACAAAAAAAACACCAGAAGCCACAAGGAAGATCTGCCCTAAAGTGGAACAAAACCCCAGAAACACCCCGAAAGGCGAAGACAGACAGACAGACAGCTCAGCAGAAGCCTGTCTGCCTTCCACCCATCCACCCATCGATCCTGAGCTTGCTCGCCTTCCCAGAGCACTCCGAGGATTGCCTGGCAAGCTGGTGGGGGGGCCGTCCTTCCCCCCCCGGGGAAGAAGCAGCCAGGCTGGGTGAGGGAGAAACGGGGTGGGTGGGAAGAGGAGGAGGAGGATTGGGCAGCTGCACCCCGTGAATCCTGGGGTGGTACCTCCGCCCCGGTTGGCCCTGGGCTGGGGAGCCAGAGGCGAGGGTCTCCCCTTCCCACCCGGGGGGGCCTTGGGGGCAGGTGGGGCGGGAGGAGGGGCGGCCCCGTCCAGAGAGGGTGGGCCGGAGGACGAGGGTCCCGGTCCCCCGGGGTGACCTGGGGCGGACCCCGCCTGAATCCCCACAGCCGACCCGCAGGGGGGGGGGGAAGGAGAAGGTCTCCTCCCCGGGCTGCTGCCCTCCCTCCCCTCCCCCGGAGGCCCCGCCAGAGGGTCCCTGGGGAGGGGGAGGGCCGCGCCCACTCCTCTGCCCCCGGCCCCGACTCGGCCTGCGGGGCTGGGCCTCCCTGCCTGCCTGCGGGTCCCGGGCGGGGCCACTCACGATGGTGACGCTGGCCTTGCGCAGGTCGCGGTTCTCCTCCTGCAGCGCTTTGCACTTGAGCTTGTAGGTCTCCAGCTCGATCTTCAGCACCTTGTTCTCCTGCTGCAGCGAGGCCAGCCGGTTGGTCAGCTCCTCCAGGCGGAACGGGGAGATCACGATGCCGCCCGCCTTCCCGCCGCCGCCGCCCCCGGGAGCGCCCCCCGCCGCCGCTCCCGCCGCCGACGGGGAGCCCCCGGCCGGCCCCGACGACGACGCCTCCGCGGCCCCGCCGCCGCCGCCGCCGCCGTCCGTGTCGCTCTCGCTGGCGCTGTCGGCCATGCTGGCCCAGGGAGGCGGGGAGGGAGGCCGGGCCGAGCCAGGCGCCCTTCTCGCTTCTGCCGCCGCCGCCGCTGCTCGCTCGCTCGCTCGCTGCTGCGGCTGCTGCTCCGCCTGCCGCGCCGCCTTCCGCCCCGCGCGCTCCCGCCTGCCCGCCCGCCAAGAGGAGCGCCTCCGAGGCCGCCCGCCGCGCCCACAGCGGCCCCTCCGGCGCCCTCCGGCACTGCACCCTCCTTCCTCCTCCTCCGCAGCCTCAAAGGCGTCCTTTTCTCCGCCCTGCCCCTTCCTCTGGCGGGG
>NW_020769358.1:2241226-2317820 GCF_900518735.1 Pseudonaja textilis | reverse complement strand
ACGTTACCAAGGTTGGAGACCCCTGGTATAAATCAGACTTTCTCAACCTGATGCTTCACAATATTTCTAACCAAAGACCTGGAGACCATAATAAAATTAATAATTTTATAAATAATAAAATAAATGAAATTAAATTAAAAAAATGGATTGTATGAGCTGGGAAGAGAGCTTATTGAATACGCTGCAGAACAGTGTTTATCCATCATGTCCATTGTCGTGCTTGGATACGTCCTTGACAAATTCACCCTTGCTTCTGGGTGTATGCCAAAGTGCTCCCAAGCCTACACCACTTCCTCCCCATTTTTTTGGATACTGAGACTTACCTTTGCCCTTCGCTAATCTTCTGGCACCTCTGGAGCTTTTTAAGGTTATATAATCTGCACTTCTGCCAACACCCTGAGAGGAGGCATTCCAGAGCATGGGAACATAATTTGTTTACGTTAGCTTCTTACTACGCCTCTATTCCCCTTTAGTCCTTTTATTCCTCCCAGAAGTTGGGTTCCCTTCTCTTCTGCAGGCATCTTAGCCGTGGCCCTCTCCCTCTTCTGATAGAAGGCAGGCATGGCGCAGGCCTTCCCCATATAACTGCCCTGTGGAAAAGACCCTCTTCCGTGCCTTCCTTGCCAGCTCATCTTTAAGTTTCCTGATGTGTGCACACTGTGGGTATGGCCTTTTCATCTTCCTTTGACTTTTTAGCCTGTCCAGGAGGTCTCTCTAAAGCTTTCCTCATGTCGTTACACTAATTTCTTCCTGCATTTTCAGGACCTTTTTAGAAGGCCTGGAACATTGCCCGACTTCCACCTGTGGTTGTTAAAATCTAGATTCCACCTGTGGTTGTTAAAATCTAGATTCCACCTGTGGTTGCTAAAATCTAGATTCCACCTGTGGTTGTTAAAATCTAGATTCCACCTGTGGTTGTTAAAATCTAGATTCCACCTGTGATTCCACCTGTGGTTGCTAAAATCTAGATTCCACCTGTGGTTGTTAAAATCTAGATTCCACCTGTGGTTGTTAAAATCCAGCTTCCTAAAGCCCAAAGTACATAAACTGCTTCTTCAAATTCTCCTCACTGAGGTGGCTTGGATGCCAGTGTGACATGGCTATTTTCTTCCTGATGTCTTCAGTCGGTCAGTCTGAGAGCTGAGATTAATCCAGAATAGCCGACCCCCTTGTTTGTTCTCCCATCTTCTGGAGAGAAAAAAAATCAATTGTTTGCAAGAAAAAAAATATGGATATTTACTAGCCCCCCTTTTTTTTCTTCTCCAAGTCCTTTATTCCCATTGGGATGTTGTCTTTCTCCTTGAAACCATCCCCGTGCCTCCCCTCCTGCTGAACAGATGTCCTAGCCTCCTCAAAGGTTGTGCACTGCTGGCCTTCAAGATTCTCTTCTCTGATGGGTCTTTAAGAAGAAAACATTGGCCTCTAGTCTTTCACTTTCTCTTTCAGCCAGGAGAGAAGTTTCCATTTGTATGATAAGCTTGCCTTTCTGGTTAAGACAAGCACAGCACATCCGGTAAACCATTCATTTCCTTGTGCCTGTCTTTTCAACACGATAGGAGACTCACTTGCTTTCCCTTGCACTCCCCTACTCTTGCTAATTTTCCTAATCTCCACTCTTCCAGTTGCTTCTTCTAAAGAGAGTTGCTGCAAACTGAGCTGGTTACCTGATCAATGAGTCAGCTTCAGCTGTCAGCCTCCCCGCCCCACATAACCCCCAATAACTGTTCAACAAAGAGACGGATGTGCCACTCCACAGGTCAGTTAATTCTCCCCAAATTTAACAGATCATTTTCACTACTCATCAGCTTGCAAAATTCCTCACTCTTCTCTCTGGTTCAGAAGAGTTTGTGCTTCTCTCATTCACTCATCCCAGTGTATGTTTATTTGATGAATGCGCATTTTCAGTGTTTCGATAGCTTCAAAGATGGAAAATAAAAAGTGGTCTCAAAAATATTGATGTTTCAATTTGTATCAGAGATGGAGAAGCCCTGGATTTTTTTTTAATGTTGTTGGACTGTATTTATTAATCATCATTTTTACCCCTTCTTTCAGAGCAGAAAATCTCTCATCGTCCCTGGTCATTGGCCATAATGGAGCCATGGTGGCACAGTGGTTAGAATGCAGTATTGCAGGCTAATTCTGCCTACTGCCAGAAGTTCAATTCTGACTGGCTCCAAGTTGACTCAGCTTTCCAGCCTTCCAAGGTGGGTAAAATGAGGATCTAGATCAGGGGTGTCCAACCTTGACAACTTTAAGACTTGTGGACTTCAACTCCCAGAATGGCTGGAGAATTCTGGGAGTTGAAGTCCACAAGTCTTAAAGTTGCCAAGGTTGGACACCCCTGATCTAGATTGTGGGGGCAATTGGCTGACTCTGTAAACCACTTAGAGAGGGCTGGGAAGCACTGTGAAACAGTATATACAGTAAGTCTAAGTGCTATCGCTAATATCACAGAGAAGAGTCCCATCACTTCCCTACCTCTGGACAGCTGAGGTTTAATGGTCAACCCCTCCTCCTTCCCCCTACCGCCACTACGCTGCTTAGTAATGTTGAAGGAGTCAACTTTTTCCTAGGCTATTCATTTTCTGCAGGCTTCATCTAACTCAGACGTCTCCAAACTTGGCAAGTTTAAGACTTGTGGACTTCAACTCCCAGAATTCTCCAGCCATTCTGGGAGTTGAAGTCCACAAGTCTTAAACTTGCCAAGTTTGGGGACCCCTGATCTAACTTAATGTTGCCCAGAGGACTATTGGCCATGCTTCTGACATCTTGTTCCAGACTGAGATGGTAGGCTGAGCCAAGGAATGGGGTGGGTGGAAGGAAGGCAAATGAGAATGGGAGAAACAGTAATGTTAAGTTAGCCAGCTGTTCATCTAGTGTTCACCTAAAGAAATCTGATGAGAGTCAGGTAGTCCTTGGGCATTACACAAATAACACAAAGGTGTGAATCCAAGGTCATCAAGACGACTTCTCCAAAAGAACAACAGTTTGCAAAAAAGATTAAGAAAGTGCTACGACTTCAATCTATTCCCTCCTTAGTGAAACAGCAGCTTTGACATCGATAAGCAGTACAATTTATACATCAACCTCCCGTTGTCTTGTTGAAAGAATGGAAAAGTCTCAAGAGGCTCCAAATACAATTCCTAGCCCCTTCAGTGGTCTGTACGCCAGTCAACTCAGTGCAGGAATTTTCTTTAAAATAGGTAGCATTCCCTCTGATTATTCAATGATACAATGGTTGGTAAGTTATCTTACCATCCTCCGAAACAGAAAGTTTCTGTTTTCATTTCATTTGTAATTCCAGAATTATATTTGTTTTCCATCGGTGATCCAGCCACCCTTCTGCTGTGCATCAGTAAAACAAACGCAACACACCCTTAATGGTTCTTGAAGTACAGAGATGTCTGTGCTTTGTGAGGAAGGCCTAGGATCCAGGATCCAGAAGCAGGAAGGAGATGAGATTTTGGCTACATGGGAGGAGGGGAGGGTTGAGAAATTCAGGGTCCTTGGCTCTAAAAATAGACCATTCCCATCTCTTCCAAGCCACCCAACGTCCTGAGATGGAAGATCTCAAGAGGCAACCATCAGCTGGCGTGGAAAGGAGGAGAAATAGCAGCTCTTCTGGGGAAGAAAAGGAGAATTTGAGGTAGGGGAAATCTGCTTTTGATAAAAGGCAGACCTGGATGATAGGTGAAAAATAAAGAAGGCAGAAGAAGAGGGAGAAACAAAGAGAACAAAAGCTGAAGGCACAGCGGGACCCCCAAAAGGTAAGACAAGAAGCATTGGGTGGAAACTAATCAAGGAGAGAAACAACCTAGAACTAAGGAGAAAATTCTTAACAGTGAGAACAATCAAACAGTGGAACAAATTGCCTTTAGAAGTTGTGGGTGTTCCATCGCTGGAGGCGTTGAAGGAGAAATTGGATAGACATTTCTCAGAAATAGTGTAGGTCTCCTGTCTGAGCAGGAGGTTGGGTTAGATGATCTCCAAGATCCCTTTCCAACTTTTTTTTTTTTTTTTACCGTTACCGTTTCTGGAATTCACAATCTTGAGGGGGAGAAAGGAGAAGGCAAAGCTTGCTCAGAGGATTAACACCAGGCACAAAGCATTCTGCAACCGCCATGTCATTGAAGTGTTTTAACACAATTTATTTTATGCTTAAATTATCAACTAGATCATCCAGTGTTGGTGGGTGTTTTTTTTTTTTTTCATACATATGTAATTAGAGCTATTATCAACGAATCCTGTTTCCATATGAAGATAATTAACAAATTAAAAGTATTTCACCAAAAACCCAAATAAAAATGCCCTTTTAAAACACAGCAGCCTTAACAACCTAATATTAATCTGCTAGGATGATTACACGATTGGCTTCCTGAAAGATTCTACATCTTAGAGCCAGTACACAATATAGTAATATTTTTACAGCGTGCTGCCACTCTGTTAGCTAAGAAATTCTCTTCCTTCCTTTCCCCCCTCCTTTTTTTTTCTTTTTTAATATTCCCTACTGGCGCTCCCAAGACCATCACCCCAAAACTGCCAAAAGCTGCAAGCATTTCCCCCAGTGGAAAGCAAGGACAGGTAGCACCCACCCCTCCGCAAAAGCAACTACGGTATATGTTATGGTTTCTGTTAAGTTTGAGATCGTTTCCAGCAGAAAAACTGGCAAGAGCAACAAATAGTAGATATGGGACTTTGTGTTTAGAGGTTAAGAAGAGGCTTCCGCAAGCAGCCTTGCTCTCAAGACAGCCGCCGTGCCTAGGCGGCCTCGGTCCTCCGCCCACTGCAAGCAGAGGAGGAGGAGGAGGCCTTCCTTAGCAGCTGTGCTTGAACTGCGCCCCGGGATCACGTCTGTCACGTCGCAATCTAATATATTTGCAAAACTGGAAAAGAGTTCATCAAAATAAGGCAGAACGCATGCATCAAAATATGAGTACTCCGGAGAGAATCCTTGGTTTCACAGAACTGTAGAATCCCCCATCTTAGGAATCATTAAATTTGTAGCAGATTTTAAAGATTTTTTTAAAATCAAGCTAGCCTTTTTTTGCATATACAAACATAATTGCTAAATATACAAGAATCTGTGAAGATACACCCAGAATACCTCGGCAGGTGGAGGGGGGGCCCCTCCGAGACACCGATTTCTGTTCAATGCAAACGCAGGATTCAGTTTGTGAGCTAGGAGGCAGGGCCAGATCAGCCTGGGTCCACTTCTTCTTCTTTAGAATTTACAGTGTTATTTACAATGAAACAAGCAATGTTAGTTGTCTTTCTTTGTTTTTTTTTTAAAAAAAATGAAAAAAAAAACCCAAAACAAAACCAAAGGTGTATTTTAGTACCCTGACAGTTTGGGTCTGAGAAAAATAAGGCGAGCTGTTGTGGATTTTAATAATTTTTAGTGCCTTTCGGTAGTTTGAACCATTCTCCAGTGTCATTTGAGTCTCTCTCACAACAGGAATTCCTCGGTTTTCGCAATGGCTTTGCGTTTGCTTCTGTGAAGCCGTCGCCTAAGAGCACCCTGGACATCCGTCACTTCTTCTCTCACTGCATCCTCTCTAATGGTGTGAATAAAAGTGGGCTTCCATGCTCGTGTAGAAGTGGCTCATGCTAAATTAAAATTTGTTTTTCTGGTGTTCTTCATGTTGAAAACCATGCGGTTAATGTGTGGAAGCAGCAAACACACAGACGCGCGCGCGCGCACACACACACAACTTTTGTCCATGACTTGATTAATTCCTGTTGATTTTGTTCGTCCTCGAGTTCCTCTCTAGAATACTGGCAGTAAAAGCACACAGTCTTGGGTCAAATGGAAAAGGATGGGGAAGAGAGAGAGAGAGAGAAAAGAGAAAACCGGTGTTAGAAATGTCTGTTTGAACAGCACGGAGCCTTTCAACTGTAAATAATAATTCTGCATCTCTTCCACAAAACACAAGGCCCACCCTATACAACCCCCCCCACGGCATTGACCCATCTCGTCCGGGTTGGGCCATGTTGGACCACATCTCTGGCTGCTCGTAGGCCTCTGAGTTATAGCACATGAGCTGCCAGGGCCAAGAGATTTGCTACGTGAAGTGCAAGGATTACCCCCCCCCCCCCGGCCCCCAGCTACCCTATTAGAACAAAATGGAAGTGTAGCCAGAGAAAGACATAAATCCAGGATTTTTTTCAAGACCTGTGCTGGTTAAACAAGCTTGGTTTTCAAGCACCTGTTCAGGAAAATGTTTCCCAATGCAATGAGCTCAAGTAAACAAATGAGATTAGAACAAAAATTTTCCAAGCTGGAAGTTATCTGGTTTTGTAAGTTACAAAATGTAACTCCTATCTGATCAGGTGATAGATGAGTAAACTCTGAAGGACTCGCCTGTCCCCCATCCTACCTGTAGGATTAGGCAGCTTCGGCTCTGTTCAAGTTCCCTCAATTAAGCTCTGTCAACCTAGACAATGGGCCTTTTCTGGGGCATTACTTTGGCTGCTCCGCTCCCAACTCAACCATCTTCAAACAAGCTCTCCATCCATGGTAATTCCCTCCGGCCATGGGTTAGGGTTTCGGGGGCCTCTTTAGAATGTGGGGGGGTTGATTCTAATTGCTTCCTTGGGGGCAACTGTGCTTTTTTCTTAAAAAAAAAAAATGAAGTAGTTTTATTCTGTTTTCAATTTTGTGCCCAGAGACAATTTGGGAGCTGGGCAATCTAAAAAATAAATAATAAATGCAAAATAAATTTAGATTTATTTTATCTAAAAATAAAATAAATACATCAATGTAAAAAAAAAAAAAATCCAATGGTTTTGCCACAATGGAAAGTATTGCCCAGAGTGAAACGAAACAAAGGTAGTATCAGAGAAGTGGTTTTCCTTGCATAAAGATAAAATAGTGAAATCAAAAAAATCCAGAGTTCTCAGATCCTTGGTCCATATAGGCCAGGGGTGTCAAACTCGCAGCCCACAGGCCAGATGCATCACGTGCTGGCCACGCCCGGATTAGTGAAGGGGGGGGGGGAAGTCATGATGTGTCATGCAACAACACCATAACTACCTGAGTTTGACACCCCAATGGGTGGGAGCTGCCACATTGAGCTTGGGAAAATCGGTGGTGGTGGGGGGGAATTTCTTGGAGTGTATGTGGTTAGACATAATAGCATTCTTCTTCTAAGTCAAGGTCATGTTATTTCTGCACCTGGTGGAGAGGATGTCTCAGGTTGGGACGGATGATGATTGGGGCATGTTATGCAATGAGGGGTGCAGGGGGTGGATTTGTAATGTTTTACTTATTGCAAGGAAACCCGGAGCTTTCAGATTCGGGATTTTCCAGATGTGCCAGTTTACTATTCTAATAAAAGGAACCTTTGAGAAGATGTCTGTCTTGGAGTTATTGGTTAGAGTTGAGGTTTCCTGGAACGCTGAGAGATCCACAAAATTAATATTTAAGAGAACAGCCTCCATTGTGATTGTCACTGTAACAACTCCAGAAAACCTTCCCTTCTTTCTATTTGCTTCTCTGTGGATTTGCAGGGTACTTCTCTGACCTTCGACTTCACTGTTTCTAACCCATCTAACTGTTTCAGTGGTGCAGTGGTTAGAGTGCAGTACTGCAGGCTACTTCTGCTGACTGCCGGCTGCCTGCAATTTGGCAGTTCGAATCCCACCAGGCTCAAGGTTGACTCAGCCTTGCATCCTTCCACGGTTAGTAAAATGAGGACCCAGATTGTTGGGGGAAATACGCTGACTCTTAGAGAGGGCTGTAAAGCACTGTGAAGCGGTATATAAGTCTAAGTGCTATTGCGAATGCTAGTGCTATGATGGAAGCCCCATCAAGCCCAACAACGGAAGGGCAATGCAGAAATTGCTAAGCCCCAAAGGAGTGCACGCCAAGAAAATAAGCTCCATGACTCATACTGCTTCCTAAAGATACCTTAATTGCTCCAAATATGAAGAATACAAGAGTTATATATCCAACTAACCATTCACTGTTTGGCTGTTACGAGTAGGTTGTCTTCTCTGCATGCTGGGCTTCTTTTTTCATTTTCACTTTACACCCTTCTCCCTGCTTTTAAAAAAGAGGACACACCATCACATATCAAGTACAATTATACAAGAGAGGGGATCAGTACCGAACTGTAAAATCTACACAGACCACTGGGAATGCCGAAAGGTGAGTAGGCAGGAGCCACACAAGATGATGACATGTGTGATGAAGACACATGCAACAACCATTCCGGGCTCATCATCCTGAAATAAGTTCTTGAACATCAAACAGAATTCCAAGTATTTCATTACTCCCCCCCCCTCTCCGCCCCGGATATTGACAAATATCCCATGCTGGGTGATTCCAAGTTAGCAGACCCTTTGCAAGCCAAATTCTGCTGATTTGAGGAAGGTTCAAAGCTTTCGGTTAAGTAGATTAGTCATGAAAGTTGCCAGTGTAAAAAGGGGATATTTGCCAAAGCGAAACGTATCTGCAGTAAAGATACTTGAAAGTCCGTTGTCGTCCCCCAATATTATTTTTCCCCATTTGAAAATTCACAGCTTAGCAATACAGTCAAAATCTTGATTCTTCAGACCTCCAGCAGACAGCATATACAATGGGCATTTTGTTTGTTTGTTTTAAATTTTGGACTTCATCCCTAAACAGTGGAGAAAATCCATTATTTCCACAACATTCCAAACAACTGATGTAATTTGCATCACGTGCATCACTTCCGTCATGATGTTCCTTTGCGTCATTTGTTTCCATTCATGCCATTGGGGTAATGAGAGGATTGAAGAAAGGGCACAAATAGAGACAAACGAGGGAAAACCACGGACAACGTAGTTGCACAAAGGATACCAATTACGTCAAGGTTATAAATTCCAATTGCTCTGCCCCAATGGTCCCTTCAGTTGAAGTTTTGCTGCATTTTGCTAAGGAATATAGGAGATGGATAACTGATCCAGGGTTACAGGTCGTCCTCGACTTACAGCAATTCATTTAATGACCATTCGAAGTTACGACACCAAAAAAGTGACTTATGACCATTTTTTCACACTCATATAAATTCAGATGTTGACAACTGACTCGTATTTATGACGGTTGCAGTGTCCTTTTGCAACCTTCCGACAAGTGAAGTCACTGAGGAAGCCAGGTTCACTTTACAACCGTGTTACTAATGTAACTACCGCAGTGACTCACTTAACGCATGTGGCAAGAAAGATTGTAAAACGGGGCAAAAGTCACTTAACAAATGTTTCACTTAGCAACATAAATTTTGGCTCAGTTGTGATCGTTACTTGAGGACTAGCTGTAGTAGCTCTGAGGGTGGACCTTGTTGGAGTAGCTTCTGGCCAGTTTTTTACATTTAGGTCTTCTACAGGTTGAAGTCCAAACCTTGAGAGGCCGTGGGAAAGGTTTGAAGGAAACAGGAAACGGGGAACCCCCTGGGGGGGCTTAAAAAAATGGAGGTTTCTGAACCAGGACTGGGATTCTGAGACAATTGTTCCTAAAGCCATTGGAGAAGTAGGGACAATCAGATCAGACCGATAGAGAAAGTTTAAACCTGGGACAGACTCTAAATTTCAGGGCCGCTTCTCCTGTTCCAAGAAAAATCTTCATTTCTTAAGCCCTGCCTTGATTTGTTTGCTTTGGTAAAACTGTTGCTAGTTTTCTTGCAAATCTTTACCTCATGCAACCTGATGCATCTGGCCTTTTCTCACACACACACCCCCCCCGGTTGCTCCCTAATTAAAACAGGCGCGCCCCTTTTAATGATTATTGCTCTTTCAACGTTGGATTTACAAGTCAGCAGGTCAAATGCCCAAGAGGCTTAAGGCCTGGTAGCCTTGCGGAAAAGACATTTCCTGTTCTGCCCCAGAGTCTCCAGACTCCAGGTGTGAGGAGCATCTTCCCAAGAAGAGAAGGTGATGGAGAAGAAGGATGGAGATCCCAGTGGGGGTCTGGCAGGCAGTTATGTTCATCTCACCCACAGCTACACCACACTCACACCAGGGGTCAGCTGCTGGGGGGTCGGGAGAGCCCCTAGCTAAGATTCTGTGAAGTTCGGAGAACCCCCCAAATCTCACTCCCCTCCCCTCCCCTCCCAGGAGGCCCCACGTGGGCCATTTTGGATGCAGGTAAGTGCAGGGTGCGCGTGAAGGCTCAGGGAGGGCAAAAAACAGGCCTCCTGGAAGTTTGGGACGACTGGAAATGGGCCTGTTTCCAGCTTCCAGAGAGCCTCGGGAGCCCGGGGAGGCTGTTTTCACCCTCCCGGAGGCTCGAGAAAAGCCTCCGGAGCCCGGGGAGGGCAAAAATGCCCCCCCCCCCAGGTGTGGTGCAGGAGGCCGACTAGGCCACACCCACCATGGCCACGCCCACCCAGCAACTTTTGCTAGCATTTTTGAAGCCCACCAACTTCCCTGCTATAGCCAGTGAATGCAGAGTTAGGTATGCATCTCCCCAAGGAGCACTGGAAGCCCTCACCCACACCCATGGAGCATCCCTTGGATCTGCCTTCTCTTCTCTTCTCTTTGGCTTTGATGGTCCGTGGATCTCTTCCAACTCACAGCTGGTGCCAGAGGCCAAGACCTGCAGCCAATCTCAAATGCTGTTTGATCCGATGACCTTTTCTGGTGGACTGGATGTCCTTGTAAGAGGGAAGGAAAGTGCTAACAGTGGGGTCTCCTTTTCAGGATGAGCAATGGCCTTTGTGTGTTAAGTCCTAGGCTCACGCTTCCTCCAGCTTCTCAAAAATAGCATCCAGGTGAGAACCTGGGCCTTGTGAAGTCATGTACACCTTACTAATTATTTAGAAGACAGGTGATTAGCAAGATTGAATGTCTTCATTTTTTTTAAAAAAAAGAAAATCTTTCTGCCCAGCTGATAGAAAACTTGACTGCCACCCAGGGGTGGGATTCTTGCCTGGTCGCACCAGTTCATTAGAACCAGTTGTTACCATTCTGCGTAGTTCTGAGAACTGGCAAATCACACCATTGGCTGGCCCCTCCCCTCCCTATCACTCCTTATCTGGCATGTGCGCCAACTTGCTTGCTAAGTTGCTATTTTTCCTTTTTTTCCCCAACTATCAGCTGTTCTGACTATCAGCTGTGCCAGGAGATTTAGATTAGCTAGAAAGCACAAAATCATTTGATTTCTTGCTTTCTAGCTAATCTAAAAGCAGAGCTGAACCTTCCTAGCTTCTATTTTTCAGTGCAGATTCAGGTAGCAGATTGCAGAATGGTAGATCTCTGAGTGAATCTGTGATTCTGGGAGCAACTCAATCTGCCTGCCGGTTTTGCCTGCTTTTGGGTAAAAGTCTTTTTTTTTTATTTTTAAAAAATCAATATTTACATACATGGTGTTTTGTGAGTTAATTTTATGAGTTTTCTTGCAAGCAAATTTTATGTGACAGACTCAGGCAGCAGATTGCAGAATGGTCGATCTCTAAGTAAATCTGTGATTCTGGGAGCAACTCAATCTGCCAGCCTGCTTTGCCTGATTTTGGGTAGAAGTTGCTCTTTTTTATTAAAAAAAATCAATTATTTACATCAATATTTACAATATTTACATACAAGCCACGCCCATCCAGTCACATGACCAAGCCATGTCCAGTCAGCAAGCCACGCCCTTCCAATCACTTGACCACCAAGCCACCCCCTCAAATTAGGCCACACCCACAGAACTGGTTGTTAAGAAATTTGAATGCCGCCCCTGCTGCCATCTGAATGTGAGGACTGATCCAATGGGAGAAAGAGTAAGGGCGTTCTGTGAGAAGGGAAGACAACATACGGATCTGATATCCATTTGGACTTGAAAAACCAGGTCATGGGATGGATCATTAGGGAAAATAGCTCCCAGGAGTTGAAAACAACTGGATGGCCCATAATGAGTTTCATGCTGGGATTCTTGATCACTTGCCATGTTGACCTTGTGCATATCCTGCAGTATTTATGGGGTGGGGGGCTCATTCTAGAAGGTTTAGCCTACAATTGCACCCTCACCTCTCTCACCCCAAACCCTCTTAGTACCAAAGAAAACGTTCAGCACCTGTCTTCCTTTGGTAGATGAAACTGAGTAGGAGCCAGAAGATGGGAAGAACAAAGCACCCCACTGGGAAGAGCCTGAGACAGAGTTATTCACAAGTTATTCACAAGAGCTCAACTAGCCAGAACAGCCTGGGGGACAATCCTTTGGAGCCAAAGGGCGAAAGAGCAGCTGCTGCCCAAACACAGAGGCACAGGACAGTTTATCCTTCCAGATCAGATGCATCACTTGCTAAAAGCACAAGCATTTTGCCTTCGAGGGGCGGCCGGGGGGGGGGGGGGGGGGGGCGGGCGCAGAGGTTAATTGACAAGCCACCAGCCACTCAACTGCACCCAGCTCAGCTCTTTCATTACCCTGATAGGTTTTTTCACGCGTGGGATAACAAGGCGTCTTAATACTTTCCGGGTAACCTGTGAGAAATAATATAGGAAAAACAAAAATCGATACGTGTTCAAGTCCAAGTCTGGAAGGACAAAAGTTGATGGCCAAAGAATCCATAATTAGGACTCAAGAAAGAAGGAGAAAAACGAATCTGAAGAAGAGAATTACTTTTCGGGTGACGGTATTGCCTTCTTCGTCCGTGAACTGCTCTCGCGTGACTGATTCGCCTGGAATGTTTTTGGCTTCCTCGCCCTAGTAGGGAACAGGTCAAAGGATTAGCCCTGCTCATTTGGGGCCATCGGCTGCTTTTCAACACCAGTCCAAGCAATAAACTCATGCCAGGCCAGGCCAGATTTTCTTGTTAGAGACAATCCAACATCTAGAGTGTCTTATGACACATGATTTCAACTCAGTGGATCATGCTGAACATATACTCATGTTGTCAAAGGCCGTTTATACATTTCCTGCTGCTTTCAGGAAATATTGGCCAGCCTTTCCACTCCGGAGAGCAATTTATGCTGTGGATTTGGTGATATAAACCTAGGAAATTTGTCTAGGAAGCTTAGGGATAAACCCATGAAGAAGACTCCAAGAAGTTATAGGGCACAATCAGTACTTCATTTTGATGGCCCTGAGAAACGGTTCCTCTGAAATAATTCTTCCCTGCTGCAATCTCAATCCTCCATAACCCTCTTTTTGTTTTGAAGACAAGTTATTACTTGTACAATTTTATGGCTCTTTTTTATTCAGGAGAAGCCCATGCTTAGTTGTGCTGGTCCTGGTACAAGCCTTGATCTAAGATTAGTTCTTCATGAAAAATAGTTCATCAGAATTATCCCTCCAAAGACGAATAAAAAAGAGCTGTTTTATTCCCAATGACTTTGGGCAGATAAGGCTTCCCACTTATCTCAAGGAGTTCCAACTGGTCATTATTTAGAGCGCACACCCACCGCTTGTGCAAGATGTTTCATTGTATGAGAAGCATCATCATATTAGGCAAAACACCCAGTGATGAGAGTTTTAAGAGCCTTAAACAATACCAGGATGACTGGGCACCGCTAAATTAACTACAGAGAAAGATAAGACCGTTGATAAGTCTATCTTTATGCTGCTAAAATGAAGACAAACTTTTCTGTGTCCTTGTTTTATACTCCCGCCCATCTCTTGACAACTCTGGGGAAAATGGAAGAAGCTTGGAGTGTTCATACCAGGCAGGATATAAACTGAATCATCATCACTGTTATCCCAACAGCATCAGCAGATCCATGTCACAACTGACAACGAACAGATCGTCTTCCTCAGAACTGCCTTCACAAGGAGCCTTACGAAAATTGGGAAGTCCCCGGGATTCTGTCAAACTGGATAGGGAGCAAAGCCCAGACAGGTCCACAAGGGCATAAAACTGGAAGAGGTCCAATGTCTTTGTTTACATTGTGGTTTGGACTATCTAGATCAGGGGTCTCCAACCTGAGCAACTTTAAGACTTGTGGACTTCAACTTCCAGAATTCCTCTGGGAGTTGAAGTCCACAAGTCTTAAAGTTGCCCAGGTTGGAGACCCCTGATCTAGATCACGTGTCCGGATGGAGGTGTGGTGATAATCTCCTACCCACCATTAATTCTCACAAGTATTCTTTACCCTTCAACTGAGCCACAGTAATTGTGTGTGCTTCTATTTACACAAGCGGCTTTGAGGAAGGCATCCAGAAGAATGTTATCAGAAAGAGAAATTGAGTTAGCACATTTGTTCTGGGAGTGTATTTGCTTAAGTTAGGGGGTTGATTCAGGACATTTTGCCTCTTAAGCTGAAAGGCAAGATGGCTTCAACTATGCATGGACAAACACGAGCAGGAATGATAGTTGAATCCTTCTTCAACCCTGGTTGTGGGAAGAGTTGGCTCCCGATTTGATTGCTTATTGTGCTCTATGACTATTATTAAGTGTTGTACCTGATGATTCTTGACTCTTGACGAATGTACCTTTTCTTTTAAGTACACCAAAAGCATTTGCACCTTGTGTGTCCAATCACACTTGGCCAATAAAGAATTCTATTCTATTCTATTCTCAACGCAGAAGACAAATTGAGGGCCTTCCAAGGATCTTGACTCCTTCCTGACTTATCTTTCCATCTGTAGCAGCCCCCAGTTACTACAGATGCTCTTGAACACATGTAGGGTATTCAACTACATTCCAGTGCACTTAAGAGTCATGCATATACAGCCATGCAACACAGGGTGGGATTATGAGCAAAAAGGTCCTCCCAACAGGTCTGTAGGTTGTGCAAGGGACAATACAAAGAGAGAGTCTAATAGTGAGTCAAACTATCTGCACTGCAGTCCAAGTCCACTCCATGCCAAGGGCCCCCACCATCGCACAATACCTTCAGAATGAACCGCCGGCGATAAACCCTCGTAACGATCCTCTGCTCTTCGCCTGAACTTGAATCACTCTGAATCTCACATTCACTGTCACTGTCACTCAACTCCAGATAAATGCAGTTTTAGTACAATTTTTTTTTTTTTACTGGCTCATTTAAAACATCAAAATGAATAGGAGAAAATGGTTTCCCCGCAAATTTAGATTCACCTCCCCCGATTACTCTCCTGGGAATGTGTGCCATTTTGCGCCTGGGGACCCCACTTCTAAGTGTGGGGCACACAGCCATGTTGCCTTAATATCACTTACAACATAAACACAGATTAATTGCACAGGCTTGGTAGGCAACAGCCATAAATTCTGTAAACCTTTTATGAGCAAGGAGGGACCCAAGTGCGGACGTGCTCATCTCATCTTCCTTGCTACCCTCAAAGACCCTTTCATGATACAGCAACAGCTCTACGTTTTGCAAAACCAAAGCTGTTCTCACAGTGGTATATGCCCAGCGCCCTCATCTCTTTCTAGACCAAACTTAGATTAGGGGCACGTTGTTGTTAAATAGGATTTCAAACACCACTTCAAAAAAAAGCCATTTCAAATTGGAGTTATGCTTAGAATTATGCCACCAAGGCTTTAGCGTCCCCGTCCAGCTTGATGTATATTTTCCCAGCCAACCATGCGTATTCTGTCATGGGAAAGAATAGCTGAAAAGTGAGCTATTTGCATGGAGAATCCACCCTCCAGCTGGAAGTAAGGTCAACCTGCTACTCAACCGAAGCGCTTTCTAGGGATTTCTCCCACCCCAGAATGGGCTAAGCTAGGATTTGATGGCATTTAGCAGGTGGATGCGTCATGCATATATTTCCTGCCCTTTGTGGGAATTTTCCTCATGTGTCTCACCCCAGTTTTGCATTGGACACGAGCATCTTGTTTATGTGCGTATTTACACTCGCACTGAGAACCTGGCTTTAATCAAGGTTCTCAGGGAATTTGGTGAATGAATGGGGAGGGGGAACTACAGAATAAAAACATGATGCTCTGCATATTTGATTCCCACATGGCCACCACAGGGGCCTTGGCATGCAGCAGCTCGTCCCCCAACCCTGAGAGATGGGGCATGGGGCAACTGCAGAAGCAGCAAGACTGGGTGGCGAATGGCAGCCTGTTTCCTCCTCCCTGGGCAAAATTCAAAGTTTGTGGCATTTATACCTTTTGTTCTGATGCAGCCGCTATTCCATCATCTTCCTGAGCTTTTGATCTTGGCTTGCTGCTTTCAGAAATATTCCAGCTTGTCTTTTTCATGCTAACAGGCACAGAGGTTTTAGGTGTATCAACTGCTGGCTTGCTTGATTTCTGGTGGGATGTTAATGAGATTGTTTGCTGCTCAGTTCGGAGAACGCTTTGCATTTTTGGTTTCACAGTTTCCTTGTCGCTCTGTTTTCCTAGACTGTTCACAGAGTCCTGGACAAAAGTCTTGGCCTTTGCTTCTAACGTAGTAGATTCTGAGTAGCTCCCGTTGGTCTCCAGTTTTCCTGCTTCCCCTTTGAAATATGAGGTAATAGAATCTCTACATTGACCAGGGCTGCAAGAAAGGAAGAGCCAAACCCAAGAAATAAGTAATGGTATCATTAAATCATCTCTGCACAGCAACAGGCTGACATTTATGACTTACCAATAGCCATGACTGCAGCTATAGGCAAGTCATTATCTACAAATTGTGGTGCTGGAAGTCAATATCATTCCAGACGTGCCATGGGATGTTATCTAGCCAATACGAGCCTTGAAGGATCGTGGTGATCCTCTTAATAAATCTGGACTTGAGCAAAGTGAGGTCTAGGATTTGCTCCTCTGCTCCATAATGGCAAGATGCTTTTGAAAAGCAGGCGAGCCCCAAAGAAAGGAAGGTTTCCCTCAATGGATATTGACACACAGTTGGGTTGATCCTGGATGCTTGTGGGAACAGCCTACAGCGTATGCAATTTTCTCTCTGTATTCCCAGGGTGATGGGAGCAGCTAACAAGATCCTGATAAAATTGCCAGATGTTGTAGGCACATCCACAAGGAGCAGGGACCTTTGGTGATCATTCTGGATCTTTGGAATGGCCTCCCTAGAATCTGCCTGCCTGCCTCCCTCCCTCTCTCCCTCCTCTCTCATTTGGGCTCTTTTAAATCCTCTGAGACCTCAATCTGCTTCTAGAATTCTTTCTATCTCTGCTTTGAATGAGGATGTTTCAATGGTGGTTTTCATTTCACTGCCCTAAATATCGGTGCATATCTATGTCCTGAGAACGTCACAGTTAGTCAGTAAAATATCATTAACTAAATACTTAAGCTATTGGTCCCTGCTTTTGAAGTGTCAAATGTTTACATGCTTCCATCTAGCAGGAAACAAATTAAGTATTTTTTTTTAATCCCTCCATAATATGAGAGAAGCAGAAGAATTGCTCAGTCTGAGACTTGGCTGCGTCAGCCTTATCGTTCCATACCTGTCGTCCAATCGATTGAGCAACCCTCCGCTTAGTTTGCGTCCTGAAGGCGTCGGTTCCACCTTGACTCTGGGTGCCTCGTTCTGCCAACCTGTAATTGAAGACATTTCCTGTTCGGCCTGCTGCACATAGTTAAGTATAGACAAGACTTTCTCTTCTGTCATTTCCTCAGATTCGGCTATTTCTTCAAGGCAAATATCTTCAAACAGAGACTTAAGCTTTTTCTCCGCCGGCTCCTCATCAGTACCAGACCAATTTCTCTCGTGGCGCTCAGTCCTCGCTAAGGTTTGACTACTCTCTTCGCTCGGCGTCTGCCTTCCAGCATAGTTACCGAGATAGCGAGGATAATCCTTAAGGTGGATTAGTTCTTCCAGTGGCTTTGGGCCTGCGTCTTTGGAGGCTCCTTCTAGAGGCACCGAGTGATCATGTTTGCCATCTTCCAGTGAGGTGTCTTCTTCAACGACCACGGGAGGTCCTGCGGCCGCCTCCTCTAGGTTTCCCTGTGAAGTTGCTAAGACATCACTCAGTCTACTAGGAGTTCTAAGGGGTGATTCTACGCTAGAGAAATCGCTAGCCAAATCATCTTGATGGAAATGGCTGGGCGGCTCGAAGCACAACCCAGGGGGGGTTTCCAGTTCCATTGGAAAGGTGGGGTAACCTAAGGAAGACAGCACATTTGGACTGATTGCCATGAAGAATGGAGTAACATGAAATCAAGCATTCAGAATGGCGGAGTACTTTAGAACATGAGAACTGCATGAAACAGCAAGAACAATTGAATTAGGAATGGGACAAAGAATTCTTCAGAGAGCACAACAAAACTGAAGTCAGCAAAACTGGCAGCACAGAACACACCGGCCATGGTGTCTCCATTCACAGCTACTTTGATGGTTTCACAATCAGACAATTGTTTTCTTCTCAATCAGCTGGACAGAATCTCAATTTTTGTGTTCAATAATCATATATATATATATATATATATATATATATATATACACATATATGTGTGTGTATGTATATGTATGTATGTATGTATGTGTATATGAATGAATAATGGTGATTTGCAGCATAACAAATCATTTCTGCTTTTATTATGGCTCACAGTGGTTAAATGGAAAAAAAAACAAAGGAGCTGCCTGCAAGCCAGGCAAATATTTTACAAACCTTTTAAAAATTGCCTTTGTTTTTAATTATAGACATCTCCTTTTAATACTGACACCAGGCATAATGATTACTGTGCTACGTTCTTCAATTTAGTCAGTGCCCTATGCGAATGGATTCCATGTAGAAAATAGAAATAGTTTTCAGGTAAGACAGAAAAAGGTTGTTCTTGATCTACGACAGGAAAAGACAAACTACCGGGATGGGGAGGGGAAGGGGGGGGAAGAGAATCTATAGATCAACTCCAGGAACCGTGCAACTCTAGAGATGAGCGTATTGTGATGAGTGAGGAGACCTTGGTGATCTTGGAGACACAGGTACAATCAGAAACACTGATCAAATAAAGAAAAGAAAAGGAGAAGCGTGAACACAAAGGAACCATTCTTCCCCAGGACAGGAATGGCCACGGCAGCAGGTTCCAGCCTTGCCAAATTTTTAATCCAAGTGAATTCCAAAATGTGGAAATCGGGGTCTCTCATGCTGGCTGAGGAATTCTGGGAGTTGAAGTCCGCAAATCTTAAAAGTTGCCAAGCTTGGAGCCCCCTGCTCTCTAAAGGTTAGAGAAGGTTCCACATCCTTCTAAGGGGATCAATGAATGTGCTCCTCACATTTACCACAAGGAAGCTATGGCAATAGCACTTTGACTTCTATACTGTTTCACAGTGCTTTCGGCTCTCTCTAAGCGGGTTAGAGTCAGCCTATTGCCTCCAACCATCTGGGTCCTCATTTTATCAACCTCAGAAGGACGGAAGGCTGAGTCAACCTTGAGCCAGTCAGAATCGAACTCCTGGCAGGGGCAGAGTTAGCCTGTAATACTGCATTCTAACCACTGCACCACCGTGAGTCATGTCAAGCGGACCACCGGCTGTGGCACTGTGTGCTTGTCAGAAAATTATTCCCAGCCAGAGCATGGAACACATTGCAAGAGCCTGAGCGTTGACCATGCCTGTCCTAGCGTTTAGTTTCAGCACAGAAATGAAATGGCAAATGAATGGTATAGCATAACCCCACAGGTAAGTATTAGGCTAACCCATCTGACAAAAATGGGGAAGTTTCAGCGTTGAGATATGGCGTCTGGAAACGACGTGCATTAATTATAATGGTGGGTTGGTTGGTTGGTTGTTCTCTGAATCCACTGAGAGAAAGTTAAGATGCAGTCTGGTCTTGGTGAGGACAAGGAGCTTTAGAGATGCTTGAAGAAGAGGAAGGACAGAATGCAAAACAAGCACATTCTTTTTAGAGGGATGAGACCTGTTTCACCATTGAACAGCACAAGCCACATTTCAAGAGCAAGTCCTTTCTCAA
The DNA here is from genome assembly GCF_900518735.1 of Pseudonaja textilis. The sequence goes on along the minus strand of NW_020769358.1, from coordinate 2,298,103 downwards.
AATGTCCACAGAACTTAAGATTTCTGCACTGCAGCGATTTAGGGGCCAGCCCTGCTGCTCAGAGACAGGAAATGCTTGAGGCCTTGCATTGAGCCAGGAAATGCTTCCCCCAGGAGGCAGCACCCCAGAACATGGATTCTTGGATGTATGCATATGCAACTCGACACATGCATACACACTCATCTTGCATGTTCAGGCCAGCACAGAATTCCAAAAGCAGCCTAGCAACATGTCAAAAGCCAAAAGGTAATTGCCGCAACTTGTTCTTGATTGCACCTCTATGTTTGAAAGCAAAACATTGCTTAACAATCTCAGAGAAACTCCGGGCGCTGAATGGGAAAGTTGGGAGTTTCATTGCCTGATCAGGGGAGTTTCAGAATGCCACTGCAAAGTTTGCCATCACACCTCAGGACTACAGAAGCAATTTGCAACTTGGTTAATTCAAAACAACTGAACCTTTGCTGGTTCGGTCATACCCTAAATCATAAGTAAGAACGTATTTTAAGTGGACAAAAAAATCTCTCAAAGTCCCACATTATTACATCAAAACATATATATTTGTTACTCACTTGGGGGGGGGGGGGAAATTACATAAAACGAAACAAACTCAGTTACCATCAACAGTATCGTGGAAAACATTATTTTCATCTGCAAAACTTCTGGTGCCTGATATGTTGCCATAGTCAAATATTGGTCCTTCCAACAAAGTTACAATGTCAATCCGATTGATTTTTGTTAATACAGAAGTTAAGGCATCAGCTGTGGGGGAAAAAGGACAAAACACATTAAAATTCTTGTAACTTTTAATTCTTTGGTTAGGTGGCCAGTCATCATAGGAAGTGTGGAGGTCTCTAAACAATAGAGGAGGCATCAACTAAATTATCAGAGATGGGAGCACATGAGCTGCAATGCCCTGTACATTTTGAATTGCTTATTTATCCAATCCCGCCATGTCTTTTGATCACTGAACGCACAATGCTGCGTAAATCAAAAACACTTAATAGTGTGTATTGGCAACTTATTCTCCAAGACGTTGTGTCCTCTGCAATATTATAGAAGCACAAAGGTTAGAGGACCATGGCTGTTGGATATATAAGCACTCTGGACACAGAAGGTTTGGGTCTGTGACTGTTCATTCACACATGCCCCTGAGCCCGTCACCTATCAGGTAGCTGCATTGTTTTTGTAGGAACTTCGAGATCCAGATCTTTCTACACCAATTTTAAACTTACTTGTAGCATTTTTCCCATCTCTTGTAACCCATTTCTTTAACAACATGAAGCTCTGAGCAATTAAAGAATTTGGGTTTTCCACTCGAATCTGATTAATTTCATCAACAGAAAAATTCAGCTCTCTTGCCAGTTCTGCAGCGTGGGAAAGAGAAAAGAAAAATAATTCGTGTTTTATTTGAACAACCCGTTTAAAAAGATCAAATGTATGTCTGACATCAAACGATACCACCAGTTTTTATTCTCAGAAAATTCAGCCTAAACTTCCCAACATACCTGAAAGGCCAAAGGGTGTAGACCAGGGGTGTCCAAGCTTGGCAACTTTAAGACTTGTGGACTTCAACTCCCAGAATTCCTCAGCCAGCTGGCTGAGGAATTCTGGGAGTTGAAGTCCACAAGTCTTAAAGTTGCCAAGCTTGGACACCCCAGTGTAGACAGAGAATAATGAGAGCCATTTTCAGAGACAGCCTTGAGTTGCAGACTCCGGAAGAGAAGCTAAGGAAGTTATGGGTCTTTTACTTGGTTGGTCTCAGTCTGGATAGAAACAACGGTCCAGGCAGAGGGGTGGGGCAGCCCTTGACAATCTCCAGACGTGCAACTTTACGGCTTGGATTCGAAGCTTCCAAAGCCAAGACCAGAAGCTCCCATGTCATCATCAAAACTTAGCTCCATCTGGTCCCAGCACTGCATCGAAGGACTAGAATTAGAAGGACATCTGCTGTGGCCAGAATGAGGGCAAAATGAATGGACTCACCTGGGATAACTCCACCCCCCACCCCACCCCCAGGATAACAAGCGCAATGCTCAACCTTCGCCATCCATATCTGAGATGATGTCAACTGGGCAGCCTCCCAACACCCAGTAGGAAGCAACGAAAAGAATGTGGCTGTGTGGCTTACTTGGCTATTGTAATGATGTACTACACAGGTGGTTCTGAAGCAAGGGAGGAGATACCAAAGTCATAGGGCAAGGGTGTCAAACTCACGTCGTCACGGGACATATCGGGACATTTTCCCCCTTTGCTAAACCAGGTGTGGGCATGGCCAGCATGTGAGTTTGACAGCCCTGTCATAGGGGAAGACTTCATGTGATTACAAGAAGGTGTCTCAGTTGTAGCAGCCCTTAAGTGGCCTCAGATGACCTTAACCTGGGGAAGCATTTGGAGGGAAGCCTCCAAACTTGACAGCTTTTAAGACTTGTGGACTTCAACTCCCAGAATTCCTCCTCCAGCCATGTTAGCTTAGGAATTCTGGGAGTTGAAGTCCACAAGTCTTGAACTTGCCAAGCTTCAAGACCCTTGCTCCAGGCAATCCCAGGACTGAGATGACAAAATATCATTTAGAAAAAGGGGAAAAGCAAATATCTCTGATCCTGTAGTGCTGCTGCCCACAACAATGACATGGCTGCATCAGCTCAACAGGACCATCTTTAACTCCAATAATAGCGGGGAAGGATGGTTTCCTTCATCTTTTCTTACCAGATCTATTATTTATTTTTGGAAATACCAGGAGCTCCAAGAACTCTGCTCTTTCCCATTTTCTTACTCTCTCCAGCTGAAGAGCAGAGCCAGGATGGACCTGGGAGGAGTAAGTTCGCCCTGCCCTCCCCCATCCATCAACACACGGATACACACATCCAGGGAGACACAACAAGCTTTGCTGCCTGAGGAATTCTGGGAGTTGAAGTCCACAAGTCTTAAAGTTGCCCAGGTTGGAGACCCCCGCTCTAGAGCATCAGAATGTTTCAAACCCTTACCTGTCCAGCTAAGTCCCAGGTGATCAGCCACAATTGCCATCCTTATATCTGTCCGTTCGCATGGACTCTGTGGACCTGTGATTTACAATTCTTCTATTAAAAGGGTAATGTGAAAGGGTGCTCAGCACTTACTAACATAACTCTAATACACTGTGTTATTTTAATAGGTGCTTTTAATCCAATTACTAAAAAGAATGGAATGCCCTGTTTTGTTTCTTTTTTTAAAATATATATATATATATATACGCAGATTCGCAGATCTGGAATTTTCCCCTTTGAAAGGCTAGTAGTGTTCATCTACATGATGTCAATATTGTGTAAATGGAACCAAACATGCTGACAATCTATCTAATGAGCTGAATAACATGATTTAATTACTGGTGGAGGGGAGGGGGAAAAAATAGCCCACCAGGAACTAAAGAATGGAAAAAAAAAGTTCTTTCTTTTGACAAAGGGCACGATTTACTGCCCGGGAGCACCTGGGGGGCTGACATGAACGTCTTAGGCATGCACCCCTAGCTATCTACTATACAGACTTCACATAAAGGAAGAAAGAAGAGCAAAGAAGACAAAACACAGAGATGACAATGACAGAATGAGAACTAGAGGAAGTCACTACACAGGCAATCACAACAGTTCATGCACTAGGATCAACAAGTTTTACAAACTAGGCTTGGCTTCCACAGGGTGAGCCCGGAGAGCTCCAGAAACCTGACTCCCTCCATTCTCACCAGTCCTTCTCTTACTCCTCCTCCTCCTCCTCCTGTCACTGTCGGACTTTTCAATCTTTGATTTTAAAGATGCTGCCTCTGTTCTGATATCTCTAGCGGGCTTCGTTGCAATGGCTGGCTGGAAAACTTGAGTGGCTTCAGACAGGGATGTGGTTCTTGAGGTACTATCTTCTTCTTCTTCCTTCTCCTCCTCCACCTCCTCAGATACTCCTGGTGGCATTTTTTTCTGTTCATCGGATAGTCGGTCGACAAGCTTTAAAGCCTCACCGCTAATTCCCTTAAAATATTCAATAGAATGTTTACATACCTCGCTAAGCTGACTTTGTTTTGCTTTAACAGTTGTTGTGGCTGCTGCAGTGACGATGGTGGTAGATCTTACCTTTAATGGTAATTTGGAAGGAAAAGAGCTGGCCTTGCTTCTCTCTACCTGCCCTTGGCTTTGAGCGGGTGGCATTTTTCTAGCTAAGGCCAAGTTAGGCCTCTGGGTGCTTTTTATGGGAATCTTAGACCTCCCCTCTATGGGTGGAGAAGAGCTGCACGGCTTCCTTGGGTCACCTCTCCTGGCCTCCCTGACATGACTCCCCCTGCTGGTCTGGTTAATACTATGCAGCACAGCATCTTTGGCTTTTATGGGAAGCCGGGAGCGTGTTCGATTCCCGACTGATTCGGAGAGTGCCTGCTGCTCTCTGGGTCTTTTCTGCTTACTATCTCCTTGGGTTGCACCGTTTCCTGAAAGGTGTTTCATTGGATTAGCTTTCTGTGTGGGACCCTCGGACTCAAAGTGTTCGTTTGGCACTACTGTACAGGTAAGGTGATTGGTAGGTGTGGTGCAGGGGTCCACATTGTTGTTGTTATTAAAATTATCTCTTGGAAAATCATACTTCTCTGCTTCCCTACTGCTGGTCTGGTTAAGCACAGCTGTGTCTGTGACCTCCTCTACAGCTTGGCAGCCTAACCCCTGAGTCCCTGGTGTCAACGTCTCTAGCTTATCTGCCATTTCCCCAGACATGTCTTTCTTCAGCGTCATGGTGGAAGCCGAAATGCCCATTTTAATCGGCGTGCGCAATTTGGGATCGACTTTAGAAGCGTGAAGCGCCATGGACGGTTTCTCCAGTGAGCTACAACCAGATGTTGCTTCCATGCCATCTCCACTGGCCTGGAGGATGAGCTTAGGTTCAACTGTTGGCGTTTCTACTTCTCTCTCTACGGTTTTCTCTACCGTTCTGTCCCCTGACTGTGGCTGAGTGATGGCAGTGACTTTATTGTTATCCCCTTCCCCCTTGTCCCCTGACTTCCCTTCAGAAGTATGCTCACCAATCTGAAAAAATTGGAGTCTTTCTTCAACAAAATCCCTCTTGCTCATGTCAATTGCACCACTGCGAGTCATCTCAAACATCTTCCCTTCATGAAACGGGAAGGGGTTGGGCTCACTAGTTGGGGTACTTTCATCTGTTGGCGTCCTAGCTGGCGTCGTGTCTGGGGTGGTGGCTGGAGACCTGTCTTCCACCGCAAGGCCAAAAGGCTTGGAGTCATCGTCCCTGCTTTTGGATTCAAAGACTTCATCATCTCCACGGTTACTGGACCAAGGGTCAAAATCTAGGCTCTTGGTGGCTATGGTTTTAAAAGGGGTGGCAAACTCTTCATCTACTTTGTAACTGAAATAGGTATCAGGAAACACAGTCCTGTCAGGATGTCGTCCTTCCAAAGTGAAGAACTGTGCCCCCGACTTTTGTTCAGCCTTATCAACATTTTTTTCAGCTGCTGGACATTTTGATAAGGGTTTCTTCTTTTCCTCAGGGCTGACTTTTTCCTCCTCCTCAATAATTTCCAGCTTACTTTGGCTAAAACTTCGATCAGTCTGTTTCAAGATGCCTTCAGTAACCCAGAGATCTTTTTTAGTTTCTACTGCTGGATATGCTTGCTTAGAATCGCTCTCGGTCAGCCCATCATCCTCATCTTGCAGATCATACCCATCGAGGGAGTCAATTTCAGTGGCATCAGTATCGTGGGAGAATTCTGCGGTGGTTGCTATCGAGCACTCGGTAACTGACTGGTCATTGTTCCCATTTGGTGCCACATCATTTTGGGGGGATTCAAGAGCCAAATCAAATTCATTGGGCTTTCTGCTCTCCTTCGTTTCAGAGGATTTGCGCGTGGTGGTCTCCTTCCAGTCATCTTCAATATCGTTCAGTTTAAACATGTATCTTTTAATTGGGACGGGCTGATACAAAGACTCATCATCACTGGAGTCGCTTAGATCTTCTCCTGGTGGCACAGGAGAAGGGGGCTGAACGCGGATGACTGGTTCAGCCAGGTGACGCCTCTCAAGTTCATCCTGAAGGTTGACTTCCGTCAACTCCATGTCACTCTCAGAGGAGGGACGCGGCTTTTCTGATTCTGAATGATCAGCATCTAATGGAGGAGGTGGTGGAAATTCAATATAGGCCACCCGGTTTCCCTTCGGCCTTTTGTTAGATTCCCTGTCCAAGTTATTGGGCAGCTCTTGTTCAGTTGGGGGAGAGTGTTTTACGGAGTTGGATTTGGCTTCGGCCTCCTCCTCCTCCGACTCCTCTGACACCTCGGGGATTGGGCTTGGTTTGCCAGGTATATAAGCAATGAGTGAATCGGGTGTCTTGGAGGTAAACTCGTAACTCACTTCCTCTGAGCTTGGCGTCTCTGGGGTGAGGGGGCTTTTCCCAGAACTGTCCATAAAGGACACCTGTTCTAAGGTGTCATCCTCTGGGCTACCTTGGGGGGAGGGGAGCTGCTTCTGCTGCCTGGTGGTATAAAATCCCCCTCTCGTCTCCTGCACTGTCTTACTTTCCTGACTTACAATTTTTTTGATAGTTCCTTGCTGTACCTCTCTTTCATATTGCCTCCCTACCTGAACAAAACTGACATAAACAGGCAGTGTTTTGATCTCCTTTGCTCCTTCCTCTGTTGCTAAAGGGGATGGTTTCATCAGGTCAAATTTCTTTGCAGGAGACAGTTTTCCTGGGCTAACCTCTAAGGAATTGGGAGTCTTACTGGGGGCTGACTTTGTCTCCTCCTGAGGAGGACCTAACTGGAAGCAACTGGTGCTGGTCGGACTAGATTCTACCCCTTTCTTTTGTTCAGCCACATCAAACTGTCCCTCTACTTTGTCCTTATCCATTCTGACGTGGGGCAATCGAGTTGGCAGTTCGTGGCGTGCAGTTGGGGACTGTCCTTCAAGAACGCCACCTGCCAACATACTTTTCTCTTCTGAATCTCTTTCTGGAATATGGGGTGCCATCAATGGTTCTTTTCTCTTTGAAATCCTATCCCTCACTTCGCTGGGATAGTCCCCTTCTCTGACAAGGTATTCTCTATAAAGCACCTTTTTGGACGGAGACTTTACAGTCACTTCCTTCACCTCCTTAGAACCTGATCCGTTTGTGGACACTTTCTGCTCATATTCAGTTACAGTGATCAGTTCACCAGATTTGGCCAGATCTTTAGTCTCAAGAGGGTCAATCTGGTTTTCTGTGACTACATCTTGCACAAGCACATGGGAAAGTTTTTCTCTCTGGGCTTTAGGGGAGGATGTCCCTGGACTTTCCCATGTCCTATAAATCTTTTTATCCCAGTGCCCCTTGGCTGGGACAGGCACCGCACTGGCACCATAGGCCAAGCCCTTCACCTTTTGCTCTGCAAGGGCAGAAATGGTCTTGCTTGGTATTTCATCTTTGGCCTTGGGAACCTTCAGAGGAGATGCATCCTCAATCACTTTGCCTTTGTCCCTGGGGCCATCTTGGAAGCAGACAGCAGGAGGTTCCTTCTGCAATGCTAAGTTCCCATCTATCAAATCTATCTCTTTGGCCTGTTTTTCTCGGGAGTAAAACTGATAGACTGGGAGCTTGCTGTCCTGCAACTTTTTCACTGGGATTTTAGATGGCGCATCCAGCTTTTTCTCCTCTGGAAGCATCTCCTTACTTTTGGAGCCCAGGCTCTGTTCAAATTTTAGCCTAATGGAGCTGAGCTTGGACTGCTTCAGCTGGAACCCAGTTGGCAGTGCCTCTGGGATCTTGCTCTTCTGAACTGCTCCCTTGGGTTCCTTCAAGTCCTTGCTCGGCTGAGAGAGCATCTGCCTCTCTGGGCTGCTGGGCAAACTGGCTGCCTTCCTCTCCTCAGGTTTTGGCCAGCCCTTCCCATCCTGAGCACAAACTCTTCCTCCTCCTGCCCAGTCGCTTCGTGACTCAGAAGCAGTCACCTTCTCCGGACTGCTGCTTGCTGATCTAAGGCCCACGCCGGCCTCTCTCCCATTCCTTTTCTGCTGCTTCTTCGGTGATTGCAGCTCATCGTTCAGTTTTTCTGTCTTGTCCCGGAAGAACTGCGATACTTCGGTCAGCTTTTCTTCAGCCTCCTTAACTGTCCTGTCCACCCTGTCTTCATACATCAACTTTTCTCTACCTCTGTCTAATCTGTTCTCGGCAAAACGCATCCACATAGCATGCTTTGGGCTACTAACATCTCCGGAATAATGCAACACTGTCACTTTCTCATAAGGATCATCTTTTGATATTTTACCCACACCATTTTCTGATATCTCTTTAGAGATTTTGGTGAGGATGTCTTGTGGGGGTGCTGGGGCTATTTTCTCTCTGGATCGTTTATCAGGCCCCTGAAAGTCTGAGCTAAGGGGAGGGACATGGTCAGTTACTGACTCCTCGGTGTCTGAGTAAGACACATCTAGCTTTTCTGAGAGAAGCATTTTCTCGGCAAACCTGTAAGATTCCCCTCTTAGTTCTGACAACTCATCGTCATGGTACTCTACTGAGTGTTGACTCAAAAGCTTCAAGGTTTTGTACGAGTCATCAGACATAAGTTGGGCAGAACTAGGGCGACTGTCTTCTTCCTGAGAGACAGGAGTGTTTACTCTAGAAGATTCCAAATAAGAAGGCAGGGACTCTTCGGCTGTCAGTTCTTCTTCTTCAGGCTGACCTTGTTCATCCGAACAAGGAAGGGCCTCCTGCTTTTCCACATCCCCTTGTGACAAGTCTTTCTGATATACATACATTTCTTTCTCTGGATGCTTTTTGGTTTCTCTAATAATGACTTCAGTAGGCTCAGCCTGATTACCTTTTTCAATATGGACCTCTATTATACGCTCCAGTTTGGGTTTCATTTTGTAGTCCTTCTCTGCAGGCTGGGGTGACATTTCAGTGGATTTGCCAGCCTCTGGGGAGACCGAAGACTTATGCTCAAACAGACCTGCCAACTCCTTGGAAGGGTCCCGTCCTGACTGAAAAGCTTTCATGATGTCATGAACAGACATGGTTTCCTCGATTCTCTCTGAAGGGCTCTGAGTGCATGGAGGTTTGTGGTAAACCATTCTGGTAGTGGTACTTATGTGGGTTTCTTCTTTCACGCGCACCCCTTTAGTCAGGGCACACTCATCTTCGCTACTGGCCTTCACTTGAAAAGTGTTCACCTTCCCTTTGAGGGAGCCCCCGTTGGGCCGGGGCTCCAACTCCATAAAGGTGCTGACCACTTTGGGCGAGGGCGGCTCTTCTGTGTGAGGCTCAGAGGCCTCTCCCCCCGGTGAGGGTTCATAGCTACGGATCACGTGCACCACTTCAGTTCTGGTCTCCGTGATCACAGGAGGGAGGGGCACCTCATGGAAAAGGGGCTTTGGCCCCGTGCTTTCTGCACTCTGCGGAGCTGAAGGGGTCTTCTCACTTCTGGTCTCGAAGCCACTATCCGACAAAGGACTTTTATCTTGATCGTGCTGGGAAAAGTCATCAGGAGACTCCAAAACAGTGTCCGTTCCAAAAAGAGAATCGGCAATTTTACATAATTCTTTCTCAGAAGTGGATGGCCTCACAGAGGCTGGCGGCATTTTCAGTTTATGTTCTTGTAGCGCAATGGCTGGTTTGAGAACCCTTTTCTGCCTCTCTTCCCCTTCCCTTCTCCCGTCATCAAACTTGTACTTTAGATTTGCCAGGGAGCTACTGCCAATGTCATTCGTTAGGTAATCAATGACTTTGCTCAAGTTGTAATCCTTTTCAGAGACAGCCTTGACTTTGATCTGCACCTTTTCTGGGATAGTCAGAGGAGGGATGATCATGCCCTGGCGTCTGGCTTCGTCAATCTCACCTGCACTGAACTCTACCCATTCTTCCTCAGAGGAGTGTCCTTTATCGTTCTGAGAGAGTTTGGCTTTATTCTCTACACAGACATCTTTTTTCAGTATCTCGCTAACTTTTACTAGGTCCTCTTTGACTTTCTCAACAAGCTTAAAAGGTTCTTCATCATCTATTCTACCCTCTTTGGCCAGTTCTGGTTGGAATGCCTTCTCCTCCATTACATCTGTCTGCAATATTGCTGTCATTCTCATTAGGTCCTCTTTCATCTCGGCCACATCTTTTAGTATCTCCTGACTAGAAGATAAAGATGATGGTGTGGACAACTTAAGGGCTGAGGGTGCTAAGAACAAAGATGATTTCACGGGAGATGAGGTTCGGTTAAAGGGAGGTTGGGCACATGTCTCTGTAGTCAATGTTTTAAGAGGCGAGAGCAAGGCAGCTGCTGATTTGGCCAGGGAGGGGGTCTCAGGGAGCTTCTTTAGTGCTGGTTCTGACAAAACATTGACTACAGAATAGACTGGCACCGTGATGGTTGATGAGGTTACTGACGAGGTAGTTGCTGAGATTGACCCGAGAGACGTATAGAGCACCCCTGTGGAAGGAGCTCTGATTGACTGAAAGGCGGATGGAGTCGAAGACACGTGCGACCTGAGTGGAGAAAATGGCTTTGCAGGAGTTGCCGGCAACATTTTCTCTACTGTGTCAGTGGCTGCTTTAACGGCACAGCTTGCAGAAGAGGCTGCCACCCCCATCTTCTCCTGAAAGGCAGCCGTGGCCTTGGAACTGCTGATCAAGCTGATGGGAGATGGGTATTTCAAAGGTGATATGGATCCGTTCACCATGGCCACCTCTTGGTGCCCAACCACGTGTTTCACGGGGGATGCAGCCATTGTGACTGTAGAGGGCGACACGGCATCAACTGCTGATTTAGCAGAAGACACCGCCGATTTTAAAGGTGAAGACAACAGAGGAGAGGCTGATGTGATGATGGACTTAAATGGTAGGCCTGAAGAATACATGTTAAGGTTAGATTTGGGAGAGGCCGGAGGCGTCATGGTAATGGATGACCTCTCTAAGAGGGACCCGGCTGTGGTCACAGGAGACGTCCGAGTGGGGAACACAGAAGCCGACACCAGTCCTTTCAAACCAGCAGCTTCCGTGGCAGTCGGAGCTCGGACAAAGGAACCAGGAGAGACTTGGACATTATAGGGAGGCTGGGAAGCCATGGTTTTCATAGGCGAGATTGTCCGAAAGGATCTAATTGGAGAAGCTACATCACTAACGGATTTAACGGAAGATGTAGTAGAGGCTCCTAGCGTGGATTTGATGGGCGAAGCAGAGGAAACCGACCAGATGGACTTTAAGGGGGAAGCAGTTGGTGTGTTAGAAGACGAGCTGGAGAGGGAAGTGAAGCCCGATTTGCTTTGTCCAGGCACAGTGATGGGTGCTGTGGTCCATGACTGATAGGGTCTTGCGGACAAGAATGGCTTGTAGGAATAGGTGGTGGGTAAGGATCTCGTAGTCGTGGCACTCCGTTCAACTGTTTCTTAAATGGTTAAATCAAAATAATATATAGAGATATAAAAAACGTAAAAATCAACAAAAATGGTTGAAAAACAGAGAGACCAGAGAAGAAAATTGGTCAGTAAACGTTTTGTAATATTACAAAAAAAGCAAATACAATTGTTCGTATGAATCAGAATGAAACAGGTAACAATCAATGGCTAACAGGAAGGGAGAAAATAGGAATGAGCCATGTAATTATGGATAATCAACAAAGTTTATAAAAAGGAAAATGGAAAAGACAACAAGAAATGAAAAACAGAAAAGCACAAGGCAACCGAATCTGCAGACAATGAAGAAAACAGAAAAGGCTAAAAAAAGAAAAAAGAAAAAGAAGTCCACGCTGGTCCAGCCACAACCAAAAATTCTTCTCTCACTTCCTATTGACTTTCTGATGTGCTGAATTGGAGGTTTTAAATCTTTCAGTTCCATTTGCCTGATAATTTATATGTCTTTGCTGCCTGCAAGGGTCACAATTTCCTCGGGATTTTGTCTACTTTTAAGGGCTGTAACTGTTTTCTTAAGTTCTTGTATAGGTTTGTGCGTGTGACTCTGAGCAACTCTGCTTGAGAAACACTCCCAAATATTTCATGCAGAGCCCCCTCCCCCCACCTCGCAAAAATCTCTCCCAGTGACAGGCAACTGATGTGCAAAGTGTGAAGGGGGGGGGGGGGGGATAAAGTCAGACCTCTCTCCCATGCACGCTTGGTTAATGCTTCAGGCTCACAAAGCCAATAAGAGCAAGAGCTTTTCTGACTCAAAGATTAAAACAACAATGAAAAAAAAAGTCCTCTGAAAGTCGAATTATTCATGCAATAGTCCTTTAGCTTGGTAAAATGTAAATAAAAAGCTTCTTGTGGAATGACTTTAACAAGCATTTGTCATACAGAAAAAAAAAAGAGTACAAGTAATGAAAAAACATGGCAAGCGAAGCAACCAAAACTTTTCACTTTTATTCATGCATGATTTATCATGTCAAAACAAACATGAGGAATAAAATGACATGTGCGGTGTGTGCTATGCAGAATACATCAATATTCAGAATTATTTACACAGAAAACATTTTAGAAGAAGAGCCCACTTTTTCTGCAAGGCCGAATGTCTTGGTACCTTTTGAGAACAGTTTTTCAAAGCAAGGAATACAACATTCATATCCCACATTTAAAAGCAAATGATGTTATTTGTGAAAATGGTTTTCCTGGCTTCTCTGCTGCAGAGTTGAGCATGCAGATTTAATTTGATCCCGAGGACCGCTGGAATTATTAAAATGGATGACTTTAAAAAAACAAAACCCTTCCAAAGACAACTGAATTTATCCTTCCAAGACTGAACTTTCAACCCTAAGAACTCTAGGAAAGGCTACAGTCCTATCATTGGCCTTCAAAGTTCCTGTTTATAAGATATGATGATTTGATTTGATTGATTCATTCATTCATTCTTCTCAATTTTTGGCACTGCCCGATTCCAGAGTGATTCTCAGAGGCACTGACATGGGGGCATTACATGATGCCACCTCTATGAAAAGGTCAGCTTCAAATTCTTAGCTACACTGATGGAGTTTTAGTACCAGCTTCTTCCGTTCTTCTAGTAGAGAGACTAGTGAGGGTATGGTAGGTTTAAGAATGCTCATTGTTTAATTTCCTGTGGGTTGTTATGTTAAGGACGAGGTCCCCAAACTTGGCAACTTGTGGATGTCAACTCCCATAATTCTCCAATCAGCTATGCTATGCTGGCTGGAGAGTTCTGGGAATTGAAGTCCACAAGTCTTAAAGCTGCCAAGTTTGGAGACCTCTGTGTTAAGGGAACGGGGGAAAAATGTGATGTGGTAAGTGACAGTCCAGTGCCAGCAGCTGAAGTTCTGCGGCCGTGACGCCAATATTTTCCTACTACAGTAGCGAGAATTTCCCAGCACAGGAATATAAACAATGTAAACAAGTTTGTATGTTGAACATACAAACAAACAAACTACTATGCAGTGGAAAATGTAAGCCGAGAGGGCGCCAGGTTTTAATCCAGAAGATATGAGTTTGAGAATTGGCTACAACAGTCAAGACACTGCCAACTGTTGACCATGGCTCATGTTACCACATTACGCTGAGTCTCTGAAAAGCTTGGAAGAGTTGAGCTTGCAGAAGGGAACTCCGACATGTGAGGTAATTTAAAAAAAAATGACAGTGGACCAAAAAAGGTCCAGGGTGCTGCTAACTTTGCATCGGTAGAATGCCTGGATCAAACAGGCTTTGAGGAAAAGGGAGGACCATCGTCCTGAGCCCGATCCCTGGAAATTCTAATTAATTTAAGACATGCTGATATTAAAATAATAAAGGCATAATCTCCATGCCCATGAAAAATAACTTTCTCGTATGCTAAATTTGATTTGATACTATTTTAAATCAACTTGGCCATTTTCTTAAAGCAAAGAATCATTTTTAGGAAGTTGGTATTACTTCAACCTCAAAATGACACTATAGGGCTCTGCAAATCAGAACAACAAGACACAATGGCAGCTTTTACCTGAATGCCATCACTCTGCTAAACAACTAATTCCTACAACACTGCCAAATTAACTACTAAGACTATATTGCTATTCTTCTTCTCATCCTTACTAGTACCTATCTCTTCCCACTTATGGCTATATCCATGTTGCTTGTATTTTTACAGTTTATATTGTTTTTATTGTTTCCTAGTATGATTTGATTGCTTATTAGTATCCTATGACTAAGTGTTGTATCTTATAATTCTTGATGAATGATTTTTATTTTTTCTTTATGTACACTGACAGCATTTGCACCTAAGACAAATTCCTTGTGTATCCAAATCACACTTGGCCAATAAGGAATTCTATTCTATTCTATTCTATTCTATTCTATTCTATTCTATTCTATTCTATTCTATTCTATTCTATTCTATTCCATTCCATTCTAAGCCTAGTAGGTTTACATCATCCTATAATGAAATTTTAATTTAAAATTATATGTATTTATTCACTGTACAGTTGACCCTACAGAAGTCCATAGGTTGGACTTCTGTAAGATGAACTGCACTGTGAACACATACATATAATTTTAAATTAAAGTTCCAACCTTTAATTTCATAGGTTGGAAATCTACGACTAAGTCTGAAAATATTTTGGCTCAACCTATTAATGTAAAATCCAATTCCTATGTGGAGGCCTGTAATACAAATACATAGGGAGACCCAGATTTTGTGCTTGTAAAAAGTGTTGTTAACTATATACCAGCAGCCAAAAGGAGATTTTTATTAGGAAATGCATGCCTTTCCAGAGCAGAAGTGCTCTAGAGCAGCGGTGGCCAACCAATGGGCCACGGTCCACTAGTGGGCCGTGAGAAAATTTTGGTGGGCCGCAGAGAAATCTCACCCCCACAAAGCAATTAATCCAGGCTGCGCAGAAACACAAGGCTGTGTGGCCCACATGGGATCTAAAATTATGAGTTTGGTAGTCCCTGAGGTGCAAAAGGTTGGTGACACCTGCTCTAGAGCAGGGATTCCCAACCTTGGCAACTTTAAGAGTTGTGGACTTCAACTCCCAGAATTCCTCAGCCAGCTTTGCTCTCTGGGAAATTCTGAGAGTTGAAGTCCACAAGTCTTAAAGTTGCCAAGGTTGGAAACCCCTGCTCTAGACAGTTGTTTTCTAAAATAAGCTTAATTGGAGAGCGGCTCAGTGTAACATGTAGTTGGTCCCCAACTGAAGCAACATAAGAGTATATCTTTGGATTAGCTGTCAGTCATGAGATACCACCATCTTGCCTCTGGAAAAGGAGCCAGACCGGTTCCTTTGGCTAGGTAAGCACAGAAAACCAATTCTCCACAAATGATTCATGTGGTCCACGGATATTTCAAAAGAAGATGGTGTCCTTGTTTGAGTTTCTCAAGTTGTACATGCTCAAGAAGAGCGCCTGGGTAATTTGGAGGGTGTTGCCGACTGAATCGTACCTCTTCCAACGACATAAAATGCAAACATTTTTGGAAAAAATGTCTCTTCTCACGAAAAAGTAGTTAGTACATTAGGAAACTCACTCATGCCAGGCTCAGTCAGATAGCTGTAGCGCTTACGTAGAGCGAGGGACACAAAATTCTGTCTGCGGTCGGTCTTCTCCGTCTGTAAGAAAAGATATTTCTTCTTGGAACTTGGAAGAGACATCCCCCTTGAAAGCAGATGCTCTTCCATATTTCAATCATGGTCTTATTAACAGAAGAAAAAAAATAACAAAAATAACAGAGTAACAGAGTTGGAAGGGACCTTTGAGGTCTTCTAGTCCAACCACCTGCTCAAGCAGTAAACCCCTATGCCATTTCATTATCCCAGCCTTGTTTTAAGTAGCAGGCAAGACAGGCAAAGGGCTGTTTTTAAAAACAGGGATTATTCTCCTCATCCCATTCCCAGGCTTAAAAAGGCCTCAGGGATCGAGTGGGGCCTAAGGGGAAAAAAAAAATCCACTTAAGAAGTCTTAAGGGCTTGAAAGTGATACTGTCTACCTACAGGCTACACGATCTGGTTTTATCTTTTCCTGTAAATCAGAATAACCAATTTTCCATTAAGGCGAAGCCCCTTCTCTCCCACCCACCCCCCAGTTGATCTCCACTTAGGTATCTTTTGATCCAGTTTCAAAGCTTGAATTTTGAACAGTTAAGTAGGTGCTCAGTGGACTCTGCAAGCAATAAAAAAAATGGAAGGATATTTTACCTCATGGGGGGGTGGGGGGTTCAGTTTGTACCAATTCAATTGACATATCTTAAAAGTTCAATTTAACATGAAGTAAATTTCACCCTAACTTAATCATTCAGCTTAATCATTCACATAACTGGGCAATATATGTGAGGACTAGAAGATGGATGGCCCCGGTTCCACTCTCCAAATTGGGGTGGGGGGGTGGGGGTGGGGCAAAAGAGATGAAGAAGGGGTTCTCTCGGGGTTATGATATTACCTAGGATGACCTGATTCGGGACATATCCCCTGCCTCCTTCAGCCAGGGGTGGGATTCTACTGGTTCGGGCGAACCGGGTATTAAAGTTACATCTGGTTCATTGAACCGGTATTTCAACCGACCGGCTGGCGCCGCCCCTCCCCGGAGTCTCCATGCGATGCAGGCATGAATGCGTGGAGGCTCGGGGGGGGGGGGGGAAACGGGCCTCCTGGAAGTACCAAAAGTTGCAAAACGGGCCTGTTTCTGGCTTCCAGTGGGCCTCCGGAGCCCAGGGGAGGCTGTTTTTAACCCTCCCAGAGGTCCAGGGGAGGCCTCTGGACCTTTGGGAGGGCAAAAACGGCCTCCCCCCGGGCTCTGGAGGCCTACCACAAGGCCGGAAACAGTAAGTTCTGGTAAGCCACGTCCACCTTGGCCACGCCCACCCAGCAACCGGGCTGCGAACCGGTTGCTGGGATTTTTGAGTCCCACCCTTGCCTTCAGCCCGCCCCCCATCATGGAGATCAGAATGAACCCAGGGCCCTCTGGGCTAGCTCTGTTGCTGCCCCAACGTCTTGGATTCATGATGTATTCGATCCATACATGAAACCAATGGGGGTGGGGGGGTTGAATAAAAATGTGGAAAGAAACTGAATCCCAAAACCTGCCACCCACATTGTCGTCCCTGAACAACATCGGTGCAGTCTCTCCAAAGTCACGTTTTTATGGAGCAGGATCGTGCAAAGCATTCGCAAGACAGCTTTGCAAAATGCCTTGCTGGAAGTCAAGCATCCTTCCTCCAAGGCGGGAATGCTGATTCGCTGCCAAGTGGTGCGAGCGCTTTCCCTTGAGTGCCTGTCCAAGTGCAACTACAGTTTTGTCTGTGTCAGACACTTGATATGGAGGCAGCCTAAGAAGGTGTCTGAAACATCTGTGCTGAATCTTCTAATGCAGGGGTTTCCAACCTTGGCAACTTTAAGTCTGGTGGACTTCAACTCCCAGAATTCCCCAGCCAGCAAAGCTGGATGAGACCACCTTTGAAGAGGGACACTTTCCACCCAGTGCCTTGATCTGGTGATCCCAGACCAAATGCAGCCCCCTTGAAGAGTGCCAGACAATCACCTAGCAAGGCTCAGCCTTAATGGTCAGATCACAATGTCCTTTTGGTAGAAGGCTCTTGCATCACACTGCACAGTGACATCAATCACAATGATAATTTCTGGCTACAAATGAGAGGCAGCCCCACACAAGGTTACAGTCATACACTGAACATATCAGGGAAGATTTAATTGAAGCCAATCAAATACTTCTGCCAAGGTCAATTTGCACAGGAACCACGTAAATGACAAGGTACACCCACTTTATGGTGAGTACAGAAAGGACAAATAAAAGGCACAGAAGGGGGTTGGTTTTTCTTTCAATATACACAAAGGCAAGGAGGGGAGAATTAGAAAAACCAGCTATGAGCGGTTTCTATTCTGCATCCCTATATGTGTCTTATACTTTTATTTAGCAATGGTTATAGGAATACAGTATACAGTAAAAGAAGCAAAACGATTGGGGGGTATTTAAAGGATGTTTGCTTGGAACTGATAGAAAATAATTATTTGATAGCTGGGAAGAGTACTGGAAGGGTTGAACATCCCAAGTGACTTAAAGATGCTGAAAATGGTGATTTAAGTCCCATTGACTGTAAAGGCAGCATAAAGCCCACGTTTACCTCCACTCGAATTATTGAGATTTTTAACACACTTGACTCAAGTTTGACTCAATCAGAAGCTGATTCATGCTTGTTTTCATATAATGTCCCCTATCAAGCTAATATGAAACAGTTGGCACAACTATAAATCTCACTCAGACAGCCTTCCTCCTCCTCTGCCAATAGCTGGCAGTTCTGCACCAGGAGCCAAGGTCCTGACCAGGTATCTTCAGTATGGTCCTTCCCAAATGGGTTGTGACTAACATGTCAGAATAGCTGATAATTCAGCTCACTATAATCCCAATTAATGTGGAAGGCATCAGGTTTAGATATTCACAAGCGCTTTCTTGAGTGTTAACTCCTCCTGGTTCAAACACTGTAGAACAGGGCTGTCAAACTCACAGCCCGCGGGCCGGATGTGTCACATGCTGGCCACGCCCACGCCCAGTTTAATGAAGGGGGGAAGAGTCCCAATATATCATGTAACACCGCCATGACGACAGCAAGTTTGACACCCTTGCTGTAGAAGATTTGAGAGAGATGGGGTTTTTTTTGTGTGTGTATGCACCTATAGAGAAAGGGTTATAATATTAGAGCAAGGGGTCTTCAAACTTGACAGCTTTAAGACTTGTGGACTTCCAACTCCCGGAATTCCTCCTCCAGTCATGTTAGCTCAGGAATTCTGAGAGTTGAAGTCCACAAATCTTAAACTTGCCAAGTTTGTATTAGAGAAAGGGTTATAATAGAGAAAGGGTTATATAAATTGTATATAGAAAGTTTGAAGAGGAAGTCAACTTGTGATTTCAAATGAATAAAATGGTTTTAGGTTTATTGGAAGGAAAATGCAGTATTTTCCTGAGGGAGTCAGATATTTAAGGTGACACAGATTTAGCAAAGTTGACTGTAGTTTGCATGAGTTGCATTTATTTATGTGTAGAGGTGGATCATTGGAGGGGTTCACGCAGATCCATCCCACTTCTGACCTGATTTAAAGTTCTCAGATATGTTTATGTCCTGCCTCACAACAGCCTGGCACTGGAATAAGAGAATTTGCTAGGTCCCAGCTACCCACAAGGAGCTTTTAGCTGAGGACAGGTCATAGGAAAGTACAGGACACTGACTGCACCCTAGTAAGTGATATATGTCCCTCCGCAAAATGTGGCACAATTTTTCTCCGTGGGAATCTGTAAAGGTAAGTTTCCCTTTTCTTGTGCAAAGCTGTATTGTGAAACAGTCCATCGAGGAGGAGGAGAAGGAGAAGGAGGAGGAGCAAGAGAAGGAGGAAGAGGAGGAGATGGGGGGTGAAGGCTGAATGTGAAATCTAGGAAGAAAAGTGTCTCTGTTGCTCTAAATAGCATGTGGTACATCATTGGATGTTCCAAAGGTGCTTTTTCTGGAGGCAACTGGACTTCCTTGTTCCTTGTTTGAAGACGTTTCACTTCTCATCCAAGAAGCTTCTTCAGCTCTGTGGGAGTAGGAATGGATTTCCAGAGGGAAAAAAGGCAGACTACAGGAGCCAGGAGCACTATTCAGGTGACCCTGAGGAAACAGCTAAACCCCCAAGGAGCCTGAACGACTCTCTAAAAGGATACAAATGACCAGCTGTCTGCAAGGAATATAAATCCTTCCATTCCCCATCATCCTGTTAGAGCTGAAGAAGCTTCTTGGAGGAGAAGCAAAACATCTTCAATCAAAAAACAAGAAAGTCCAGTTGAAAAAGCACCCTTGAGACAACCATGACCTGGATGACTGAGAATCTCTACAGACTTTTTACATCATTGGATGTTTGCAATTTTTCTATTTCACAGGAAAGCATAAACAGGCATGGAGTTTGAGAATTTGGAGTAGAGAAATCTTACTGCAGGGTGACAGAAATTTGAATATAAGCTCTTGATTACAATGAAGGTAAAATAAAAAGTGTTTTGTATTACCTCGTCATCTTGATCTGATTCTGTTTCCTTTGGATCCCAAGATGAATTGCAGAGACAAGGAATATTATAACAGACAGCAGGGAAAAGAATATAAGGATATGAAAAAGACCAAGTAAGGGAGCACAAAAATGCAAGCTAATTCATCATAGACAAAGCAAACCAATGTCAACAACAAAAGTAGGTTAACAAACAAAACTCTACATCAAATGCAAATCAACACATGACAATCACTAAAAGCAGAAAGTCTAGCAACTCTAAGCAGAAGAAAATTTCCCAGCCTTAAAAACAACAGAAACTATGGCAACTGGGAATTTTTAAATGCTTTCTGCGGACAGTGTGCAAAACACTCCCAAGTCCAGAATTGTTGAGCTCAGAATCGCTCAGTGCAGGACATTTTGAACGTGAGGTGTTTTCCACACTTCTACTTTCTGCATACATGAAAACAGTTAATACATAGAGAGGCCGGCTTAATCTGAGGGTAAGACAAATCATTCCTATTTATGGCATGTACTAACTTTTAATGTTGCTACCATGGATATTAAGCCGCCACGTGGACTGTACCTTTTTGTGTGCTGGCAGAGTGATATTCAAGTTGCAAACGGCCATTTGGGGCAGACCTTTGGTGGTCTTTGGCTCTTTCAGAAAGGATAAGCGGCCACAAGGCTCTTGGCTGGTGTCTCTGATCTACAAGTCAATACGACATCACAAGTTGGTTGGAAAGGAGGGCTCTAGTTTGCACTTCCATTACATTTAGTTTGCCAATATAGATCACCTCTATAACTGTCTGGTTTGGCTCTGCAACCAAACAAGACGCAGACTTCAACGGATAATTAAAATTGCAGAAAAAACAATGGCTACCAACCTGCCTTCCATGGAGGACCTGTATGCTGCACGAGTCAAAAAGAGGGCTGTGAAAATACCCCTCACATCCCGGACATAAACTGTTTCAACTCCTTCCCTCAAAACGAAGCTATAGGGCACTGCACACCAGAACAACTAGACACAAGGACAGCTTTTTCCCGAATGCCATCACTCTGCTAAACAAATAATTCCCTCAACACTGTCCAACTATTTACTAACTCTGCATTACTATTCTTCTTCTTACCCTTCCTAGGACCTATCTCTTCCCACTTATGACTATAACCGTGTTGCTTGTATCTTTACAATTTATATTGTTTTATTAGTTTCCTGGTATGATTTGATTGCTTATTAGTAACCTGTGATTATCACTAAGTGTTGTATCTTATGATTCTTGACGAATGTATTTTTATTTTTTTCTTATGTATACTGAGAGCATTTGCACTGGAGACAAATTCCTTGTGTGTCTAGTCACACTGGGCCAATAAAGAATTCTATTCTATTCTATTCTATTCTGTTCTGTTCTGTTCTATTCTATTCTATTCTATTTCTACTCCTATTCCTATTTCTGTTCTATTCTTATTTCTATTTCTATTCTATAAAAGAAGAACCGTCCAATAATATTTTTTGAGAGTAGGAGTTCCCTTGAACACATGCAAAGATGGGATCCTCATTTATGCCCCTATAATACACATTAGCTTTCCAGAGAAGAGGTGCTGTTTTCTTCCCACTCTAGGTCGCCAAGTCCAATGATGGGACAGCAATCAGGAAGTCGCTCAGTTGTCCAAGCTTCATTCATAATGCTGCAAGAGTGGGTCAAAATTTGGAAGCACTTTTCTTTACGCCCCACTTTTCCTCATAACAGGCTTATGTGCGTGCTGCCCTTTGAGAAGCAAACACCCATCGTGAATAACGCTCCTTAGAATCAGAGGTTGTAACTATTTCACACCATCGTGAATGGGCAGGAGGGCCAGCTAAAAACTATCAATCTGGGGGCACCAGACTGATTTTGGCCATTTCCAGGTTCACCATTTCCAGAGGTGATGTTGAGCACTGAACCCCAAACCAAATAATCAGATTGTGTCTCAATGCAGGGATGCACACAAAGAGGAGCAAGGTTGGTGTTCAACTAAGGGCCTAAAAGGAAATGCTCGAAAGCACCTCCACCATCAGCAGGAAGCTCATTCCATGCCTTAATTTTTCTGTCACCAATCCATCTCCCCTATGTCAAGCGTGTGATGGATACCCATCACCGGAAATACCCCAAGCGTGTCCTTTCAAAAGAACAACGTTGTCAGATCACAAGAGCTTTGTCCCCTGATCTTACGGCAGCCGTGGCTTTTACCTTGATAGAAAATGGCAGTCTATTTTCTTTGAAAGCATAAAAATTAAATACAAGCTGCTGTCCTCCTTTGGTTAAAGGAGTTAGATTTCCATAACAATCCACATAAATAGGTTTTCCTTCCAAAACCTGTTGGGAGAAAAGAAAAACTGGATTAGTATCCAAAGAATTAAAACAAATGGGAAGCATCTCACTTTGCGAACTTATTCTTCCAGGCTCTTATGAGGAAGGCTACATACTTTTGATCTAGCTTTGATCTGAACTGAATTAAACCGAGGCTGATTTGCACTAGGCTTCATGCCATATTTAATACATTTTGAAAGGCTCACCCACAGTCCAGGATTATCATGAAGACCTTTGCTGTTAAATCGTGAATACCTCAATATCTTTGCTTCTTGCAACTTCTTCAAAGTTCTCCTGCTGCTCCAACGTTTTGTCAACTTTGTCATCCGTCATACAGAAGCAGCGCAAATTGGATTCCACAGCATCGTTTGTTTTAGCGAAAATGACAAACTTGGCCATGTAAGGGACACATATCAATTCCCTATATAGCTGTGTGGCCAACCCAACTGTTTCAAGAACTTGATGGCAATCTGCTAACCAAAATCTAGAAAAGGGATGGAGAAAGAAATGAGATTAGACAAATAGACAGATAGGCATAAACAATGAGTTCATTTTCATACATCTAGTTCATCAGGAGATGAACAGAATAAATATTCCGTTGGAATACCAAATTACAATTCTTCCTCTATTATCCTCATCTGTCTAGAATAACGTGTCCTGGATGTATACCAAGAGCTCCACATCTTTTCTTGAATTTTAGTTGACCTTC
Organism: Pseudonaja textilis; assembly: GCF_900518735.1. The sequence continues at coordinate 2,275,134 of NW_020769358.1, read as the reverse complement.
AGATACTTTCCCCAAAACTGGAGGTGCAGTGGTTCCCAACCTTTTTTTCGCCCCGCACCCCTAAAGAAATTTCACTCGAGCCTCGCACCCCCTGAAATTTAGACTTTAGGAACTACTGAACGCGTTAAAATATATGGTAGGATTGAATCTTTTCAGCTATGTATGTGACGGCCACTAAATAACAATACTTAACTCTAAAATGAAAACAAAGTTAATCCATTGCATAATAAATAAAAATGGCAACATATAGCCAATATCCTATTATTTACCTGGACTTTTCTCGCACCCCCTGGAATATCGTCTCGCACCCCCAGGCGGTGCGAGCGCCCCAGGTTGGGAACCCCTGATCTAGACAGAGTCATGTTTCCTTTCTTTTTCGTATCACTTCGTTTGTAGCTTGATCTCCGGAAAGAAATCTCAATGGTGCACATCTGGATTTTCCTCCAGAGACCAACCTTTGAGACCTCCCGGCTTTCTTTCTGGTTGTTGCCCAGGAAGCTTATTAAAATCAGAATTGGACTGGAGGATGGCTTGCTTTTTAAGGGCTCTGTACACAGAGGAACAACCAATGGCAATCTTTCCAACTACCTAATGGCTGTTTGTAAGTGATGGGGCTGGAGTCCCATGGGAGCTGCTTGGGTGATTAAGGGCCATTGTCTATCTATCCCAGAGGGTTGCTGGTATGAAAAGGAAATAGGAACAAGGAATGCAGTTTGATGAGCTCTTTGAAGAAAACCACTCAAAATTGTTGTGGCCATCCAGAATTGCATTCTGTGAAATGGGTGGCTGTAAAAATTTGATTAATTAATAAATATGTCCAAGTAAGTAAATTTGATCTTCCTTTCCAGATGAGGGTGGAAGTCATCTGCTTTGTTATTCCTTGCTTTTTGTCCTACCTGGCTGAAACATTGGTTGTGAAGGAGACACAATCGTTCACAAAGGTGAGAGGGGTGGTTCCTGTGATGTCTTCCCACTGTGCTGGTGAAGTCCCACCTGAAGAAGAAGAAGAAGAAGAAGAAGAAAAAGACATGCCCCTCTTTTAAGAAAGAATCTCAGCTTTGGCCCAGACTGGGATTGTGCATCTGACTGAGCCAAAAGTTATGAGCTCCCAAATCCCTGAGCCCTGCATTCCGGGTCTTCTGTTTCAGATGGGAACGACTGAGGTTTCCCTCCCTCCCTGTGGAGGATGAAACAGGCCTCGGCCAGGGATAGAAAAGACACACTCTGTGCATGTGTGTCTGTGGGTCTGTGAGGAGCCTCTTGGGAGGACTCGGCCCCAACCTTGAAAAAAGTATAGCTGACTAAGGAAATGCTAAAACGAAGAGAACCAAACAGTTGGTAAATATGGTGTCTGGGTAACTTCCAAGAGCAACACTCAGCAAGGACACCTAGAAAGTCTGGAGACATTTTTGTGCATAGATGATAGTGAGAGACAGTGGGGGAGGGAGGAAGAGAGGGGGGAGAGAGAGATTCTTTTACTCCAAAAATGTAAAATATTTTAAATACTGTTCAGCAAAATGTTTAATCAGATCTCTGCTGAAAGGAATGTGTATCAAAGGTCAAAAGCTTCCATTAGAATTTTTCAGAGGAACACAGAAAACGTAGACTTTTGAGACATTAAGAATTCAGCAGCCTTCTTGTAGTTTTCTCTTTTCCTTCCAGCCTCCCAATGGAGTTGGGTTGGCCTGAAATCCTAACCAAACAAGCAAGTCAACTTCTGTCCATCCTGCTCACCCCAGTCATAGTGGGGCTGGAGAGAAGCGCCTGAGGTATGCAAGGCTAACCCGGGAGTCACAGGACCAGGGCTGGGCTTTAGCCGGTTCGGCCAAACCGGAGGTTAATTTTACATCTGGTTCGGCGAACTGGTAGTTCCGAGGACTGGCTGGCCCTGCCCACCCCACCCCTCCCAGGAATCCCCATGTGGGGCATTTTGGATTGCAGGTAACTTCAGGAGACTCGGTGAGGATGAAAAACAGGCCTCCTGGAGGCTCCAGAGAGCCTTCAGAGCCTGGGAGGGCAAAAAGGGCCTCTTGGAGGTTCGGGGAAAGCCTCCGGAGTCTGGGGAGGGTGCAACACAGGCCTCCTGGAAGTTCTGGCAAGCCAGAAATGGGCCTGTTTCTGGCCTCCAGAGAGCCTCTGGAACCCGGGGAGAGTGAAAATGGTCCCCTTGCGGTCCATTTTCACTCCCAGGGTGGTGCAGGAGGCCGACTAGGCCACATCCACCCAGCAACTGGGCAGAGAACTGGTTGTTAAATTATTTGAAGCCCACCCCTGCACAGGTGTGCAGCTCATCCTAAGGCAGTGCACGAGCCCTTTAGGGTCTCACCTGTGATGCTACACAGCAGTCGAAGGCTGGGTGTGGTGTCGCCTTTGTACCCATTGGTCACTCCTTCCCCAGAGGGTGGTGGCACTGGAATCGTCATTGTAATGGGCTTATGGAATTTCCTTCTTCTGGGCTCCACGGTGACAATGGGGCTGAAGGTGGCTTTGTTGCCGAGGATCTTCTTGACCATCTCGTCCTGCACTGGTTGAGCCTATTATTAATCCGAGAAAGAGTTTTAAACAAGGCTATATGCCTTGTTTTCCAGAAAAAAAGTGAGTTGTCTTTTTGTCAAAATGAGAAGCCTGCGTCTTGTCCTGTCAAATTCACTAAACATATTCTATATAAGCTAAGCTCAAATCTCTAGTGACCATACAACATCCTTGAGCCACAACATGGGACTGATTTTCTCATAACTTTTCTGATAGTCATTGAATTCCCCCCCTTGAAGCACTAATGACACCACCCTATAAATATATGGGCTTTTTTAAAAATACACGGATTTATCCTCTGAGATCATACTCTGTCACCTACTCAAGTGTGTTGAACAAAGAACTTCTTGCGATCTGACCAATTTGCCCAAAAAGTCCTGAACCTTAAACCCATAGTTACAATCCCACAAAAGAGACTATATTTCCAGGATTCTAGAATAAATTTTGGGGTCATCCCCCACATATCAGAAGAACAAAATTCTTAATATCCTCTAAAAAATCCATGCTGAGAATACAGTTAAGCAGGAGATACACACTGTTCACGGCAGCATAGAATACAACATTAGCTTTTCCAGATCCATGAATCACCATTCCAGAACCTCAAAAACAGCATGTATTGTATCATTTCTGGAGGTAATGTGAAACTTTCCTGAACTCCTCTTTAACGCTAAAACATTCATGACAGATATCAGTCCAATGAATGCAGAATAATGACTAGCCCCCTTTTTTAAAAATTTACTTCGTGTAAATTAAAGCAGTTTCGCCACCAAATGGGGGTGAAAATCTAAAGAAAATCTCCGTGTGGGAATAGAACAAAAATCTTCTATCCATGTGTTGGTTCAATAAAAGATACTGTTTCATTTCATTATGAGTAGAGTTGAGATGCTGGATAAGATTCAAAAGATTAATAAAATGTTAAGAGGGAGAAAAACCCTTGTGGGACTTTTAGGAAGCTATACTTGGGAGAGAGGACGGGACGAACAGCTGTAGCCTCTTTCCAGGGGTGGTCAAAAAAGAACTCCAGCCTTGTGTGCTCACCAGGATCCAACTGGACTCGAGAGGTGACCTTCTGTAAGTGTGTGCAGAAATGGGACTGCTGTTGGGCCCCAAGGGGGAGCCGGCCAGACCCTGACTTGGGCCTCCTCCTCCTCCTCCTCCTCCCTGGGGTTTCTCAAGGCAAGGAGCTCCCTTACCTGGAGGCCCACTCGAATTCTTTTCGTCAATGCGCCTTCAGGGAAAGCAGCTTGGACCCGAGGCAGAGTGGTGCTGCTTAAGATGCCCCCTTCTGGCCCAATCTGGTTGCTCTCCTGCTTAATTCGCGAAACCACCGCAAAATACTGAGGGAAGTCCTTAGTGACAATCCTGCAGATCCGCTTCTTCTCCAGCTCTTCCACACTGTCCAGCTCTGGGGAAGGAAAAGGGGCTGAAGGCTCATCTTCGCCGCTCAGATTATTCCCCACCCCTCCCCAGAGAATCCCTTCGCTCTGTCAGCCTCACGCTCAAACCTCTCTGAATTAACTTTGAAGCGTGCAGATTTTAGTTTTGCAAGCAATTCTTCTGTTTCTATTTTCAAACTCGGTATTAAGCCTTTTCTCAGAAGGTGTTTGCTTGAACTTTGAGTCAGACAAGAATTACACGACTCCGGAACCGATGTTCTATTTAATTTACATTGTATTTTTCTCCGCAAATAAATTAACAATGTATTGTCAAAACCTATAAAGTATACCCAGATTCTTCACTAATAACACACCAGGAAAAATTAAAAAGACGTTGGATTTACAGTTTAAAATCACTTTCTTTTGACGCCGAAGCACTGGACAAGCACATTCAATAGCAATACCCATCCAAATAAATCTTAAATGGCTAAAACAGCACCAGCTTATTAAAAAAAAATTCAGAGCTGTTTAATAATATTTGTAGTATGCCCGACTCTTTCTAATTTTTGATTCTCCTCCTGCAACGTCTGCTAGATCGAGAGAATCACATTCTGAATCTGCTTGATGTCTCGGTCCCTTTTAATATCTATCTTGGCCAGTAGATGGTACTCCACTCAGCAAAACCAGGTTGGCTTTAACATTTTGAAAGGCAGAGGGAGGGGAACGTTCAGCAGACAGCAAAGAACCAGAGAGCTGGGAGGCTGCTCAGTGCACCTGAGAGCAGGTATAAATGCTTATTTAGCAATTTCTTCATTTGAAGGAGCCCTCTCCCACAAAGAGGACCCGGGCATTCTTGGAGATTCCCTAAGCAGAGATTCAGAACAGCGGTGATGCAGGAGGAAACCAGGAACATTAAAGCCCCTGGTCTGTGGACTGGCACTGGGCCGTGGCATGCCAGAAATTGGGCCACGCTGTTGTGGTTTGCCAGCAGCAGGTGCTGATGGCTGAGGTCTTGGAGAGCAAGGCCTCAGATGAGGGGCCGGTATATGATGTAGCGATGGGGACAGGACTATCAGAGAGAGGGAGGCTGCCTTTGGAGATTGTGGAGGCTGGCAGCAGTGATGAAGAGGACCCCGAGGAGCCTGTGCACAGTGCACATGCGCGCAGGGCTGCTCGAAGGAAAGAGCAGCTGCAGCAGCACAGGCAACTCTGGAGTAAGGCTGCAAGGTAATGGCCCCTCCCTTAAGAGAGAAAAGCCAGCCTGAGGGACCGGGATTCTTTGCAGGAAGCAAAGAAATTCTTGCACTTCAAGCCTTGTGGACGGACATTCAGACTATCCTGGTTTGTGTTTGGAGACATTTTGTTTTGAATATTTCTTGGCAACTTAATCCAGTGTTCTTGGCAGCCTTGCTCAATCTGGGCAAAGCTCGTTCTTATCAGACACAATTAGTTTTCATAGCCTTTTAACTATGAATGAACGGAATTCACAGAGAAGCATAAAAAGGTTTTGCTTTTACCTCTGTTTGGTGTTTATTTCCTCGGAACAAGGTTTGGGTCAGAAGACACGCAAACAAGCAAAACCCCCATCCACAGAATGCAGGCAGCAGGCAAAACTACACCCCCTCCGGTCTGCAGAAAAATCTCTCTCCGTGGTCCCTGATGCCCCAAAGGCTGGGGGCCTTAGAGCAAGAGTGTCAAACTCAAGGCCCATGGGCCGGATCTGGCCCATAGGATGCTTGGGTCTGGCCCGCGGGACTGCCCTGGAAACAGCGAAGGACTGGGCCGTGGTGCCTTTGGCCAGCAAAAGGAGGCTGTCCCAGCCAAAAACGAAGCTTGGGTGGGAGGGGCACCCGGGCCATCACAGGTGCCCAGACACGAGTGAGATCAAGCTGGCCATGCTCACCCCAGCCACATCCACTGGCCATGCCCACTGAGGTCCCCTGAGGTCAAACAAAACCCTGATACGGCCCTCAATGAAATCGAGTTTGACACCCGGCATGACAGAATACTTGTGCTGCTTAGCGGGCCCTATCCTGTTGCAGCCAGAACAAAAGTATCAAACCGATAAAACATCAGCTTCGGTATTAACAAAAATATCAAAAGCGCTTAAAGAAAAAAGCAAAACCTATTAGCAGGGATTGTAATGGTCAAATGGTTACCTTCTGTTTCTACTAGAAGAGAAATCTGTACAGAGAGAAATCTGCTCCATTTCCCGTTCCCGCCCCCCCTGCACTTTCTTCGATGGTCCCCGACGAGGACCGTGCGTGTTTCTCAGTTTGCCCCCGTCTCCGTTCTGCCCAGGGGCCTTTGCAAGGCGGGGGCGGTTACCTTCGTTCATGCCATTCAGGATCTCCAGGAGGTTCTCGTGCTTGCTATCGTACTGATGCTCTTTCCAAGTCTCCCCGTTCTCACTCCGCAGCACAATCAGCTCTCGTTCCTTTCCTCGCATGGATCCGAAATGGGGGATTTCCACTACAACCGGACTGCATCAAAGAGAGAGAAAAGCCCTTGAGGCCAGAGGGCTCCCCACTTGGCAGCGGTTTCTCCGTGGGCCGCCGGAAACGGGCTGGGCTTGTTTGGTCATTCGGTTGCAAGCAATTAACCACTGGCAAAGCCACAAAACCTTTCCCGCTTGACCTGCAATTGACCGTTCCATTCACACACACCCCCAACACCAAACCCGAGGTTGAAAGCAGACACGGGAGTGCTGGCAAAGGCTGATTCACACGAAAACAAGGAGTTACAGAAATAACGTACAAGCAAATGAAAAAGGAACTTTGGAAAGTTGCTTACGCAGAAAGAGGTCATACTCAGGAGATGTGATCTGGCAAGAAAGATCTGCTGTGATAAGGCCAGTTTCAAGGAATGCTGCTTTCTGCACCTGAGCTGCTCTGTATCATGCAATGGATGTTAACGTGACAGTATATATTTTTTTTCTGCATTCATAATTTCTTCTGCTTTGAGCAAGCGTGAAAAGAAAAACACGGTGCACAGAGCCCAAATGACTGAGAATCTTATCCAGATCCTGCCTGTCCTCCTCTTGAGACTATCCCAGCTCTCTCCCTTTCTCGGCCACGGATATCACTAGAGCCACAGAGACCGCCATTTTGCTTAGTAACTCCCAAGAGTTCCCATTTGGCCTTAGCTTTTGTGGAGCACAATTTAGGCGAACGGGTAAGAGACAGATAAATAGACAGGTGGATGTCTTTGAGTATGCAAACAGAGAGAGGGCTGGTCCCGCCCTTATCCCAAATTCAAAACTTACTCAGGGTTAGCATGTGTGTGTGTGAGAGGGAGAAAGGCAGAAGGGTGAGTTTGGAAGGGAGAAAGAAAGAAAATGAGAGAGAGAGAGGATGAGGGAGGAAGGGAGGCAGATAGAGAAAGGGAGAGAGAGGCAGTGGGAGGGAGATGGAGGGCGATGAAGAGAAAAAGAAAGAGAGAGGAGGGAGAGGAAGATAGAGGGGTGGGAGGAAAAGAGGGAGAAGGAGAGAGAGAGAGAGAGAAGGAAGGAGGGAGAAGAGGGAAAGAGAGAGAGGGAGGGATGGAATGGAGAGAAAAAGGAAGGGAGGGAGGAAAGTGAGCGAAGGAGAGAGGGAGAGAGGGAGGGGGATGCTTTTCACTCTGTGCCTCCAAATTCTCTGCAAAGAAGGACGACACAGGTGCAGAATAACCAGGCTCTGTTTCCTGGGGAAGAAGGAACACAATTTCAAGCTCTCTTTTCTGCCGAGCCTAGAAGGGAAACAGGGAGAGGCTGTGCAAGTCTCAAGAAGGTGGTTTGTGCTGCAGCCCACGGATTCCCCATGTTGTAGAGAAAGAAAGGCTCCCTGAAAAAAAAAAAACAGCCTCTCAAAGAAGAGCCACGTTGCAGACATGCTACTTCTGTTTTTCCCTGGGATGGAGAGCAGAACTTTCTCAGCAAAACATTCGAGATGAAATCAGACAAGGGAAGGCAGGAGATGCAATGGGATGCTTAAGTCCTGAATTGGACTATCAGAAACCCACCACCCTGGTTTGGATCCTGCCTTCGTCCCGTTCCTTTTATTTATTTTTATTGATTTATTAAATTTGCTGGCCGCCCTTCTTGCCACAAGGTGACTCTCCTTTATGCAATCTCCTGCTGGGTTTTATAGAAAAGATGAGGCTTGAACCTGGGGGACAAGGGGGAGACAGGCAAGCTTCTTCTCAGAGATGTTTTCCAACCTCCAAAGCTATTTTATGACCCCGAGATTTATTTATTCAACAACACTGATATAGCTGCCCAAATGATGCAAATGGGGACTCCACGGGGCTTACACCATTCAAACTCTCTCGTATAAAAAACCCCTAAGACCAGTCCCTGGTTCAAGGTGAACTCTCGGACAATTAAAATTAAATTTTGACCAGCCATGAGGGGCTGGCCAGGTTCTTCTTCCCCTTCTGGCACCATCTTTCAATAGACTACAATGGGTTGAGTAGGAATTCTGCCGTGGGCATCTGATGGCTGTAGCACAAGAGCTGTCTCTGGGGAAGGGGCATCTGCAGGACATGATCAAAAAAGCCAAGATGGAGCCACCATGCTGTCATCAAAGCTTTAGCTGTCACAACATTATGTCTCTCTCTTCTCCTTTTTGACTATACATCTGAGACACCCCTGCCTGCCATCGTTGTAATTTGCCGTGCTAAAGTTAGTGAGGCCGATCAGCTACATACAAACCACCCCTTCCGTCTCTTTCCCCAAGCATCAAGAACCAGGGGATTTGCAGAGTCACACAAGCACAGTAATCTTGCATAGCTGTATGCACATCCCCAGGTTAGCTAAACCCTGTCCCTCTTTTCCACCCCCTTCTAAATAACGGATATCATATCTCAGAGCCTTCCACCCAGAATGGCAAAACACCAGCATGGAAACTAAGCAGAGGCACTCTCTTTATTTCCTAGATGAAAAATTTAATCACAGAAAGGTAAGCATTTACGGAATAATGCAGCTTCAGTGTATTTCAATAAATTTCCTACTGAGGTTTATCGGTGGAAAAACAGTGACAACTCCTCATAGTTTACAACCACAGAGCATCTGACCGTGCTGAGAACAGGCAGTGAATAAATAAGCACGATGGGACCCCGGCTTTCTTCTGCATTGCCAACTACGGCATTAGGAACAGCAGCAGTTAGGGCACCATCCAATTAATTTATCCTCTGGTTTTATTATTTACATGCTTAATGCCATGAGATGGAAAGGTTCTTAACTCAATTTGTGCCTTTTCTTATCCCCCCCCCCAAAAAAACAACAACAACAACATAGATTGTTATTCAAATTACGTGGTTGGAAGCAAACAGCAACATCTCCAAGGGCTGTTGCATTTGGTAATCTAACTTTAACTCAGAGCTCCCCGTGTACAAAACACTGAAACAGACCAACAAATACCTTCTAAATGCAATCTTTGTTGGTTAGTGTCTCTCTGGGTAAAGCCCGCACAGTTATGTCCATGTATAGAAACAAAACTCACAGGGAAGGTAGGACAGGGATTCAACAGGCGGCTTGGAATAGCAGGGTAGATTAAGTTTCACAACTGTGGAATACCAGCTGTCAATATATTTAAGGAGTTCAACAATTCTAAATATGAATTCTTTTCAGATCAGGGGAGTGTCCCTGTGTGTGAATTCTAAATATAAATGCTTGTAAATGACGCACACAAATAAAAGTGTAAATTATAGACATAGATCAATTATAAACATTTTAAAAAGTGTGTGTGTGTGTGTGTGTAGATATGTAACTAGATAGGGAAGAGCTGGATTGGAGATAAAGAGGCATTTAATAAATGGAACAGGAGCTCCTCCTCTGCTGATAGGATGAGCCAACCTGCCACTCCTCATCCTTTCAAGGATTGTCTGGCTGCATTTACACTCACACAACAAGTTTCCTCAGGCAACTTAAATATCTACATAATATATTTTGGGGGGGGGGTTAGTTTTAATTGGGGAACTGGGGTTTGGTAGCCTTGAGCATTCTTCAAACCTGGCCCATTCCATTGGGTTCGGCTTCCATGTGCAGCCTATAAAGCCATCACCAACCCAAACAATGAGGAGCATCTTCCCAACTCGGTCTTCTCCCGGGAATTTGAATTATAGTGTCCTGTGGCAAGGACTTTTCCCAGGGAACAAGAGACAAAGAAGCTTGGAGTCTTTGGTATGCAGGAAAAGGGTGATGGCAGACCTCCCCAACCCTTGCACCAGACTGTAGGGTAGGTCTAAAAGTCTTGCAGAGAAGTGCTTCAGCCTGACAAGAGTCTGTCTACAACAGGGGTGTCCAACCTTGGCAACTTTAAGACTTGTGGACTTCAACTCCCAGAATTCCTCAGCCAGCAAAGCTTGTGGACTTCAACTCCCAGAATTCCTCAGCCAGCAAAGCTGGCTGAGGAATTCTGGGAGTTGAAGTCCACAAGTCTTAAAGTTGCCAAGGTTGGACACCCCTGGTCTACAATAAAGGAACTACTCAACATGTCTTTATTTTGAATCAGAGTCATTTGTGGTTCCTTTTGGCCCGACAACATCTTAGGGCTGAACTGGGCCAACCTTATATTACAAATATTAATCGCTAAAAATGACCCAGTTTGGGGTATCTTCTTCCTCCACAGACTTCAAAGCCTTGTCAATAATTCTATCACCAAATTGAAATAAACACCTGTTTTGGGTGGAACTTTCTTTTTTTTTTTTTGAAAGGTATAGTTAATGCAGCTGAGACTGTAAGAAAAAGCTATTATTGAAAAATTAAAAAATTAAAAAGCACAGAACTTATGAAAGCAGAAATGCTTGCCGTGAATTCCACATGCTCAAAGCACAAGATCAGTTGAACAGGAGCAGTGTCAAGACTACCATCAAGCCACTATGGTTTCACTGCCTGTGATATTTAAAACGACGGGAAGCTTTTGCTGCAACTGTCGTAGGGAACGTAAAAAGAGATGGGCATGATCAAAACACAAAAACCAAAAAGAAAGAAAGAAAGAAAAAAAAGCAAGTCAAAACAAGAAAAGAACCGCAGACATTTGATATTTTTGCTTAGAGAGAGCCTACCCAGTGAATTTGGTCCCTTGAGGCCCAAGCTGCAGGATTCGGCTAACCAGGCTCTCGCCCTCAATTAAAGGGGGAGGATTGGTGGGAAGATGCAGTTTACTAGTAGCATCCATGCAGCAGGAAGAAAAACAAGAGGGGAAATTAGGAGCCACAGGTTGACAGCTAGAGTATGCTTATTTTCAGGCTATTTCTTCTCCTGCCTTTGATGGGCAACAGCCAAGGAAGAAGGAAAGGTGGAACAGCGCGTTTCTTTAGAGAGTCTATGGGCATGGACAGCTCTGGACATAAGTGGGTAGCACGACCAAGGCGGATTGGAGCCCAGGGCAGAGGGAGGTCTCTGCTGAACTTTCCTCCTTTCCTCCTTCCACCCCATCCCACCTGTTCAAGAGAAGCTCCCCCTGGCTTCCGTGGGGAGTTGGCCTCCAGTGAAGCAACACACGTCACCAACGTCCACAAACACTCAGAGGGTGATCACAATAGGGAAGACAAGGATCCAACTGACAGGAGGAGGAAAAACAACTTGAGCCATCAGCCCAGAGGGCCACTTACCCCAGGAATTGTGCCCCGGAAGGCCCCATCTCAATCAGCCGGCTGGCTAATCCTTCTCCTTCCACCATGGGCGGGGGGCTGGCCAGCTTGGCTCTCTTCACCAAGCGGCAAGTGATGCGGGTGGGAGCCGTGCACTTGCGTGGCGGGATGATGATCCTCATGCCGTGGTGGCGGCTGCCACGCATGGAGCCCCCCCGGGCATCCACCATAAAGCTGACCAGAAAACTGGGAAGAGGAATGAGCAACGTCAGGAAAAAGCTGGCATAGAGTAAAAAGATCTCTAACACCAACCTCACGCACTGAGAAGGAAAAGCCTTCTGAGAACAGCCGGCACTTATTGGGCGCCATTTGAGTGCAGGTCTACTCAGGAGGAGGTGACACTGAGCCCACCACTCTGCTCCCTGGAGCAGCCAAGACTAATGTGGCTGAATTTGGATAGAACCGCAGGGTCCTGGGTGGCTCTTGGGCAGCTGATTTCTCAGCAAAGGGTACAGATAATTCTTTGCGTGAGAGATTATTTGGAGGAGAAACGGGGCTTTTTTCGTTATTTTGATCACATGATTGCATGATACCATGGCTAAGGATTGCACCCCATCTCCTATAGTGAAATTATCAGTGCATGATTCATGCCTTATCAGCAGGAGCAATTAATCATTTCACATTTAACAATGCTTTACTCTTATTTCTTCAGAAACTATCAGAGCAACATGCATGCGTGACCACACCTTTTTTCCTCTTAAAAAAAAAAGTCTTTCTGAAAAAAAAAACTCTTCTTTTTTTCCTTAAAATCTCTCATCATCAACCTGTACTTGGTGTTCTACTGCAGTTCCTCGTAGTTGGTTTCTTAAAGAAAGCAGCCAACTTTGATCCCACTGCTGCCCCATGGAGGATGTTCTGGCTTTCTTTTGAAAAAGATTTTCAAATTCTGCTGAGCTCGGAGGACAAAAATAAGATCTCCTTGAGCCAAGCGCAGTTCCTGTTGACTTCACAGACATCCAGGTGGGGCTTCCGTAGTGATAAACGACCCTTAGGAAAGGGGTTTGCCATCTTCAAGACTGACCTTCACTGGTCCAGGCTAGCCTTCAGTTCCTCCAGGATTCCTTGGTATCTGTCCTTCAGGTCTTACTCTAGTCCAACCTGAAGATCCGAAGGCAGACTGATGGACCACTGAGCTAGACCGGACAGGGCAGAGCAGCTAAGAATGAGTTTTTCTCAAACTGGACCTAACTTGGTCATGTGATGCTCTGTGAGCAAGTTGTAGTCTTGTGTGTTCCCTTCACTCCTCTCAAACAGAATGGGACACAATCAGAAGCTCATTTGCCATGAGATCTAACCCTCGGGCTCTGCCGGAATTAAATACCATTTATTGAAAGAGCTTGAGAGCTCCTCTGAAAACAATGGCAGACCGCTTCCACACAGCTCTTCAGAAAGCAACACGGACATGTCCACTTTCTATAGTCCATTCGCCCTTTGCCTTTACAAAATAACTGCAGCTTTCATTTCGCCTACTGCAAAAGGAAAGTTTAAACTGCTCTGGATTTGTTTGTTTCTTAGTTCCTTAACTTGTACAAGTGTACATTATTCTAAAGCAGGGTAGTTTTTTTTTTTTAAATTAACTATCCTTTCTACATTTCCAGGCCTAAAATCTCGATGTGATTGTAGATTTTTAAAAAATCCTTCTAATTCTTGATTTAAAAAAAGAAAAAGGCTATGGACCAACATTGATTTTATAGAGGTGGAAGCATGCCAAAAAACAAAAAATCACATTCTTCTGCCCTGGAATAAATTCGCAATTTGTCGCATGTGTTTTAATTTTTGCCTTGAGGCTCCAACCTGGTCTCCCTCCCCTATGCTGGGAAAGTGATTTCTTTATTTCTTTAAAAGATTTAGATGGCTGCCCATCCTAAGCAACTCTGGGCACCTCAGAACTTCTTTCTCACTCTTGGGAAGTCAACGCCAGGACATGCAGCGCAGCAGGAGGTTGTCTGGAAAAGAACTGTCTTCCCGTCCCAAGAACTTAGCTTATTTTCAAATGGTTCCCTTTTGGTTGGTTTAGTCTGACCAAAAAAGCTCCCAAGTTTGGAAGGCCTAAAGGCTTTTGTTAGTGCATTTGCTAAACAATTCTCTCTGACCATCTGCCTAAACAACACCGTTGATGCTAAATGTGAATACAGACATGGTTAAGAGCTGATCAAGGTTTGATATTTCAAGCTCAGCAAGTACCTATGGTCCCCCAGCTAGAAAGGCCATAGAAGCAAGCTGCAGTTTGACTGATTATTTTAGGAATAGTTTCTTTCTTGTGAAACGTCTTCCATAGATCCTCACTGGCAAATTCCACCAGATACGAGACTTAGCAATTCCTCTAGTATCAGCCCTCCTAGACATCAGACAAGGATTTTTTTCATGCAGTTTGTATAAATGACATTAAGAGTTAGTGACCATCTATATAATTATCAGACTAATGATATGAGTTACAGAACAATTTCTAAAGCACAATATTAAAGACAACAAGTAGACAAAAGAGGAAAGTCTACGCAGAAGGTGAAAAGACTGGAGACGCACTGAAACATCTACAGACATTGCAACTGGGAGTAAAAATAAAATAAACACACGGAGAGGCAAAATGAGAAGTCACAGACAGCGTCATCACCTTGAATCATACTGTGGGAGTGGAGAGGAATAGCTGCAAAATAATTTAGAAAGCAAATTGGGGAAAAATTAATATGAGATTATTAGAAGCAAGCAACAAAAATGTTGATCATAAACAAACGCAGTATAACAAAAGCAAAGCATTTCAGTTGGTCCTAAGTGGTGGAGAGAGATGGGGGTTATTTCACTGTTTTAAAAGCGAAAGAAGTTATGCGATAGCGGTGTGCATTTTGCTGAAATTAAAACCTTTGCTCAAAAATTGGATGAAGATGAGGATCCATAGTCTGGCATGGGGTAGGAAAAAAATGAGGACTGTTTTGCACTGTGCCTGCATTCTTGGAAGGTGGATTATGTTATAGGATGTAAGGCTGATGATGGCAAAGGATGTTCAGTTCATTTATGAGAGCAAGTATTTTAAATGTTTATTTATTTATTTATTTATTTATTTATTATGTATTTATTTCTTTATTTCAAAGTTGTCCAGGAGGAGTAACATTGCTGAAATATTTAGATTATGCCTGGCACCTTAATTTTTCTTTTTACAAACCACAGTGCTTTCTTGCCTATCTACAGCTACCCTCTCTTTATTTAGTGTTGTATTTATATTATATTTAGTGTTGTAGCTTATGATTTATGATGATTATATTTGATGATCATGATTTATCATTTGTTGCTTGTATGTACATAAGAGCTTATGCACCAGAGACAAATTCCTTGTGTATCCAATCACACTTGGCCAATAAAAGAATTCTATTCTATTCTATTTAGCAAGATTGTTGAATTACGGTGGGCAATTCCTGGAGGGGCAGAGCAAAGCTGGCGAGCAGCTGCCAATGGCTACTATGCGGGAAGCTTATTCTATTATACTACGTTATAACAAGCATAGTATAATATACCATGTGGAAAGTTTATTCAGAGGGCAGGGCAAGAAACAATGGATGGAAACTAACTAGGGAGAGAACCAACCTGGAATTAAGGGGAAACTTTCTAACCGTGAGGACAATTAAATAGTGGAACAGCTTGCCTTTAGGCGGCCTGGGTGGCTCCATCCCCGGAGGTTTTTAAGAAGAGACTGTCTGAAATGGTATAGGGGCCATGATGGCGAATCTATGGCAAGTATGCTGGAAGTGGCACACAGAGCCATCTCGCCTGGCGTGCCAGCCATTGCCTGTTGCTCTTCTGGGTTCCAGCGCGTGCATGCGCACCGTCCATCTGGTCTTCCGTTTTCTAGCATGCATGGGCACCCAAAGACCAGCTGCCTGGGGTGCATGCGCATGCCGGAAACCGGAAGCTCAGCTTCCCGGCACGTATGCGCACCAGGGAGCTGCTCTTCCGGTTTCCGGTGCTCCCCCCCATCGGTGCATGCTCCCTTTGCAGCACTTGGTGCTGAAAAAGGTTTGCCAACGTTGGTATAGGGTCTCCTGCTTGAGCAGGGGGCTGGACTAGAAGACCTCCAAGGTCCCTTCCAACTCAATCCTGATTCTGTTTGAGAAGGCAAATTATCTGAGACAATGCCACACTCTGCGATGGCATGTGTTTGATTTTGGCTTAGCTTGTTGTTTGATCTTGGCCCCTACGGGTTGAAACTCCCAACCGATGGTTTATTGAGCTTGCAAAAACGATACAGTGCAAATGTTCAGGATAAACTGTATTTGCAGCAGCAAAGCACTGAGATCCTACCCCTTGCGCTGATTCTCTCTGCTCCTGTATATCTTGGACCATTAGAAGCAATTGCTGCCAATTTCAATTAGTCACACCTTAGGGTTTTGCCTGAATCCTAAATCATGGTTAGCCTTAAAAAGTATTGTGAAAAAAATCCAATCAACATCCAATTCAATGGACAAAACATTATTATTACTATTATTGTTGTTGTGAAGAAGAAGAAGAAGAAGAAGAAGAAGAAGAAGAAGAAGAAGAAGAAGAAGAAGAAGAAGAAGAAGAAGAAGAAGAAGAAGGAGGAGGAGGAGGAGGAGGAGGAGGAGGAGGAGGAGGAGGAGGAGGAGGAGGAGGAGGAGGAGGAGGAGGAGGAGGAGGAGGTGGTAAATGATCAAGAAATTTGAAGGACTAGAGAAAGTGTTTAACTTAAATCGCACAAGGCCAGAGACAGAAAAAGAAACAAGGGACCTTTCAAATGTTGACTGTTTGGATGTCTGGATACGAGGAGTTTCCTAATTTCTAGGAAAAAATAGTGGAAGGTTTAACAGCATACGGCCACTAAGGCGACTTTTACCTGTGCGGGAAAACTAAGGAATCTCAGATATAGGAGTTACATTAAATGTAACACAGGGGTCTCCAACCTTGGCAACTTTATGCCTAGGGGACTTCAACTCCCAGAATTCCCAGCTTTGCTGGCTGGGGAATTCTGGGAGTTGAAGTCCTCCAGGCTTAAAGTTGCCAAAGTTGGAGACCCTGGTTTAACGGACATGCTTGAAGGGGAAGGCAAGTACATTCTTGATAGCCAGCAACTTGGGGCCTGAGAGCCATTTGGGGACCCCTTCCCCCCAAGGCCCCCTTTACCAGAATACTCTTCAGAGTTCCCATCTTGTATGGCCAAGAAGTATTTTCCCAGCTGGTCTTTGGCATCTGACATGCGAGTTTTAACAGCTGGTGCTGGGTCAACCATTCTACAAACTGGCTGGTTAATTCTCCCAGTAGGAGTTATTAGGAAGGAACTATACTGGCTTGTGGCCATGTGTCTTTGCCATCTCGCACAATTCTGTTGTGGGAATCTAGAGTGTGCTGTCCCAGTCTATGGGAATTGGATAGTCACTTAGGAATTATGAGCTGTCCCCTTAAGGGAATGCATCATGGTAAATGTAGTTAAAAGATATCCTGGGAAATGTAGTTCATGTCACGTGGCCACATCTGTAATCCCGATTGGTCACTGTTTTGACCCTCGATGGGTTGGGGGGAGTTTTCCTCACTAACTCATGGCAGCTGCTTTCTATCACTACGAGATGGGTTAGGAGAAGAACTTCGTCCCAAATGTGAGTTATGAGGATACCTGATGAACCAATAAATGTACTTTGTTATGGGACGTCTTGTTGAGTTTACCTATCTGCATCTGCACAGCTTAAAAATCCACTCCTGTGCAGAAAACAGAAAATAGAGATTTAGTAGCCCCGCCAAGGTTAAAAAAAATGCCCTTTCCAGGCTGGAATGCTTCCTACTTAACTTTTAAGGAGAAGGAAGCAAAGTATTCTCACTCGGAGTGATACGAAAAGAGCTGCCCCTTTTTCAAATGCAGCTGCCCAAATCTCTATTTCGTACATGTTGGATGAATCAGCTAAGAAGATGAACTGTCACCATATTAATAGTGCCACAAACAGTGTTGACATTTGGGGGAACCAGGGAGTTTATTCTAGATTCCTGTCCATTTGGGATAAGTCAGTACACAAGGCTGACCAAGATCAGGAAAGATCTTGAAGGATAAAGCTGTACTGTAGATCTTTTTAAAAGCCTCGTTCATATTTTGATTTGGTGGCAGGAAAATTATTTTGCTTATAGCTCTAATTATAGATATGCTTTTGAAGGGAAGAAGAGGAAATGGAAGCTACCTTGTAATTATAGCAAACGTGTCTAAACATTTAAAAATAGTCTACAAAAACTTTGAGAGGATTATTATTAGCATTTGAAAAATACATTTCGGGTTTTTTTGCCAGGCATAACTTACTGGGAAATCAAATCGTCTTAATTGTGCTTAAATGGAAGTGAAATTCATGGAACTTTGGCTGTTTTGCTGACACCATATCTATTTCTCCGTCATTCACCTAGTCTAATTAACTATCAAGGCTAATTCCTTTGCAAAAGTTAATGCAATTGGTGCAGGTATGAAAAAGGAACCCTTAGATTAGATGTCAATCTTAGAAAATATCTGAGTTCCATAAAGTAGTCTTAAATCAAAGCAGTGGACTAAGCACTTTTGAGCTCAAGAGTTATTCATGGGGGGGAGTGGGGGAGACAGCAGATGACCATGGAGGTTGAGTTCCTGTCCTCTTTTTGATGGTACACTGGTGTGCTCTGAGCCTCCCTCTCTTCTGATTCTGGCTCACAAAGCACAAGAGATTATAAAGCCAAAAAAAAAAAAAATCCATGAGCAGAACAGACACATCTCTACTACCATATGGAGCAGTTTCCAGGTTTCTTATTAGTTAGAGGAATGGAGTCAGAATTTGCATATCTATCTATCTATCTATCTATCTATCTATCTATCTATCTATCTATCTATCTATCTATCTATCTATCTATCTATCTATCTATCATCTATCTCTACATATACAGGAAATGAAAAGGTTCTTCCATATATCCAAGATGAAAAAACTCACAACCAGTTCCTCCAAATGCATCCAGTTGAGTCATGATTAAAACATGTTTACTACAGCATTGTGGAAGGAGAAACGTTTTACCTTCTAATTCCAAAAGTTAATATCAGAGCAAGACAGAGATTGGGCACTGGTATGAAACAGGATCTGCTAAAAAGCTGAAGCTCCCTATTATGGAATAGGACTGACTACTCATGGTTTTAAATGTTTAACTGAAAAGCCATCTAATTATTTATCTTGAAATGTCTCTCTCTTGCTCTGGGCTGTTGAAGTGGCACCCAAACTCAGGTCAAATTAATATTTTAAAGATATTGGTTTCATTGTTTTGCTATCAGAAGCATCAACTCTATTGCTAGGTTTCTTGTTCTGTATTTCTTGATTACTTTAAACTACTCTAAGTGTTGCTAGCAACACAACGGTGGTGTAGACATTCAGTAACGATAAATATCAAATTCCACAGTTGGTATGGAGGAAATATATGTCAAGGAAGGTCACTGTGGATAGGTTGCTCCCTCTCCTCCAAGCCACTGCCTGGTTTCACCCAGAGTGAAGGAAGGATAGTATCCGAACTACTTACCCTGAGTGAATGGGGCTAGACACAAGATTAACATTATCCAAAGTCTCTGCAGCCCAACTGTAGTGCCGGAGGGAATCAGAGTCCACTTCTCTAGGAAATGCCGGAGGCTTCAAAGAGATGGCCAACAAGAAACAATTAATTCATCCAAGAAATAAGAAATATCCTGTGCTTTATGACAATCAAGTCCTTAAAAGGTCCTCGGGAAGAAATGGTCACGGTCATTGTGATTGTTTTAAATTTCATGGATATTTTGCCAGCTTTACTTACTTGGTTAGAGTTGGTAAGTGGCTGGGTCTCTGCTCTGCTCTCCTCTCTTATTAACTTTGTCTGCCATCTTCCCTCCAAAGAGATCTCCCTTCTAAACATTGTTGTAACACTATGGTGATTATGCAGCTGTTGTCCCCCAAATCTCTGGGTTAAATGGACTGTTGGGCCTGCATCTCCCCACACAATGTCCAACCATTGCCTTTGTCCATTGCAGTCAGAAGATGAATAGCAAGGAGGACAAGAGATCTGATACAAGGCTCTTGTCCAGGCACCAAACCACCTCTGTGAGCCAACTGACTCAAACTCATCAGCAATTGCTTCAGTGCAATATTATCCTATAAGGAAATGGATGTCTAACCTAGAACAACTTGTCAATTTTAAAAGGCAAGGTGCAGATACTCAGCACATAGCATGCCTGGCAGGGTTCTCCCCTCCACCTTTCTTGATAAAGCCAAGAGGAGGAAGATTCTTCATTTTTAATGCAGATATTCTGCTATATCTCAGAATGCTTCTTTTTCTGCATTCCGGGGGTGGGGTGGGTATTTTTTTCAGCCAGAGTACTTCATGGACACTTTTCAGGCTACTGGTAGGTCCAGATTTGGCGTTCTGTCAAAAGTGGACAGAAGAGGCAGCTCCATCAGTTAAGTAAAAACAACGAAGTCAACCCGAAGTCCAGGCTAGGTATCTCTGAGACCAATGGAGGACGAAGAACAAGAGCGAAAGGCCTATGTCAGACCAGAGTCTGGCAGGTAGTGGCAGAGCTTACTCTAATGGTGGCCAGAGCTCTTGTGCAATCTCACAGCTAGCTCAGCTCTTAGTCCAGGGGCTTGCAACCTTAAATATTCGAAGAGCCATTTGGACTCGTTTCCCACAGAAAACACCAGGAGCCAATAATTTAACAACCCGTGTGACTGGGTGGTGGGTGGCCAATTCCACGTCACTCACTCCTCCCCTGCCCAGTCACCTCCTGCTCTGGAATATGGAGTGAGTCTCCATCCACCGCCATCACCCTTGCCTTCTCAAGGCCAGGCGAGGAGTGATGGGGAGGGGAGGGGCCAGCCAGTGGTGGGATCAGCCAGCAGGGAGCTGCAGCAGAGAGGGCTGAAAGAGACGCATGTGGCTCCAGAGCTGCAGATTGCAGACTCCTGTCTTAGTCTGATGGAACTCAGGACCACTGGCCTGCTGGACAGTTCCTGAGTCAAGATGACAGCCAGAAGCATACCACTGGATCTCAGTACACGTAACAGTGAGTGGGGCTTCAACTGCATCGTTGTGGCCGCTGTCTTGACTGTCCTGAACTCCTCCTCCCATGGACGCAACACAATCTGCGTAGCAGTGCTACAGCAATCAGAGGTTGCCTATATGCTGATGTCACAGCCCCTATTTTGTGAGAATCTAATGCAGTAGAAATGTGTGTTTAATTTAGCAAAGAAAGGCCAGCATCTTGTTATTTAATTGAAGTCTTCCATGCTGGCTACCAACTGCAGCTATAGCTTATTCAGTGATCTTCCCTCCTGGACTACAGAAAAAAAAACACATTCAAATTCCACAATGTCTCGAACCAAAGGGACACCTCACGATGTAGTTTCAGGGCATAAACAGGAGTCTTATCTTGGCAAACTAAAGGCAACACCACATAAAATGTACAGGTATTCTGCTTAATTAACCCTGCATTTAGTCACCTTGCATCCATTCAGTTTATTTTCTTGTCCTTAAACACTTAATAATAATTTCAAAACTGGTAGGAAAAAAATTAAACTAAGAATCTGAATTCTAAGGATGGGCTACATTGGCTTCGGGCTCTTTCCGAACTTTCATTTCCAGGGGCCCTGCACTCTGAGGTTGTTGGGAGTTGTAGTTCAGCAACGTTGATTGCTTTTAATGAGTTAATTGCATCCTGATGCATTAGCCTAGAATTCAAATTTCATCTTTGATGCATTGTTTGTTGTTGTTGTTTTTCTATTTTAACTCTACACAGCCATGGAGAGTGGCAGTATACAAATATAGTAAATATATAAATAAAAAGTCAGGAAGGCTGACAAACTGAGAACTTTTAAACCTGGAATTTATGAAGAATCATGGACAGTCATGGAAATGGGGTTACCAAGTACTTGACCGGCTGAAATTCCTAGTTAACAGGGCATTTTCAGTTTGGTAGCAATAGCACTTAAGACTTTATAGTGCTTTGCAGCTCTCTCTAAGCGGTTTACAGAGTCTGCCTATTGCCCCCAACAATCTGGGTCCTCATTTTACCCCACCAGGGAAGGAGGGAAGGCTGAGTCAACCTTGAGCCTGATGAGATTCCAACTGCCAAATTGCAGGCAGGCGGCAGGCAGCAGAAGTAGCCTACAGTACTGCACTCTGACCACTGTGCCACCAAGGTCACAATGTATGCCAAAAACGTCAAGCCTCGGCTTTAATTGCTTGGATTAAAGCAGCACATACATTATTGCGATAAGAAAATAAAGAGGAAATGGCTTGTCCATCTTCTCCTCTCCTAATCGGCTCAGCTACAAAGTCCAGGAATCATCCCAGGGTGTGCTGACTGGGAAGGATGGCAGCCTGGCCAGTCCCATCCAGCTGTAGGGCTGCACAAAGGGTGCGTTTAAATCCCTCCTTCCCCCTCCCAGCCAGAGTCACAAGGAACTCACCGTGTCCTTTGGTGGTACCATAAGTTCTTCGATCATCACGCTGTCCCGGGTGTAAGAGCTTCTGTTCAAGGTGTAGGACCTATCCGAACTGAAGGAGCGGAGGCTGGTTGTATTTACAATTTATCAGAGAGTGCGAAGATGAGGATGAGATGAACAAAAGAAAAATTAATTCATGCAACTTCCAGGGAGTAAGCTCAAGTCCCTAAACCACGTGTAACTGATGTGGGGGAGTTTAAAAATACTATGAGTGCAGTTTTGATGAAGATTTTGGGAGTTTCCTCCTGCCCCGCTTGATAAAATGTGAAAAGTTTCATTATTTATTCTAGCAATTTCTATTTTGTCAAAGGAAGCCTTCGGATATTGTACCTCAGCTGAAATTAGGGGCTGTCCTGACAGTTATTTTATCCATTTAAAATCAGAGGGCATCTATTTGAATGGGAAAAAATGCATGTTGAAGTCCAAAAAATACTATATACACATTACCAATCCTGAGTAAGCTCATTCAAAGTATAACCATGATTGATTTCAATGGGCAATGTAATAACCTTGAATTTACGATTTATGCCTTATTCCAAAACTTATACAGGTGCAGAACTTTCTCAAAACTGCCCTTCAATTTCTTTAGCCTAGACTCCACTTATGTGGATATTTCTGTCAGTCGATGTTTTTTTACTTGCCCTTCAGATGATGGCACCGAGGACTGTGGATTATATTGTATTTCGCATGACACCAAAATATTATTATGTGCATCTAACCATGCACAGCTAAGAGTTTGTAAAACAAGGAATGATTTAGAAATATTTTGGTTTAACATAGAAAAAAAAAACCCATTTCCCCATTAATTAAGACAGCTCTATTCTGAAGTTTAACTCATCCATTTTATTGAGAATCTTTCCATGTTGTTTTTAAGAATTTAGTTCTCAGAGAGGCTACCTGGTCTACACTGGCATCCTTCGAAGGGGAAGAGCCCACCTTAAGAACCGACTGCCCTAACCTTAAGACGATCCTCCATCTCTGACGACTGGCTGTGCACTTGAAGCACACTTGGGACTTCCACTTCAAGGGTATCACAACAAGGAAAAGGAGTTGCTCAAAGGAAGCTCATTCCAACCTCAGGCCTTTCAGATTAACCAGCCATCAGAAACCAAGGAGAGATCAAGGGCCATCCTTCCAGAGGCTAACTGGTTCAAATTCCAGGGTTAAGATTAGGAGGCTGCCCTTTATAAGCAGAGAATCTGAAAGTTTAGCTCAGTGGACAGTGGAGTGAAGTAGGAGGCAGAAGGGGGACATCCAAGTCAGTGGTGGGATTCTACCGGTTTGGCCCAGTTTGGCTGAACCGTTCGACCGAACCGGTAGTAAAAAAACAGCTACCGGTACGGCTGAACCAGTATTTCTTTTTTTTTTCTCCCAGCGATCAGCTGTTCCAACAATCAGCTGTTCCAAGATCCTCCTTGCTGCCTTACTGCTTCGCCCAGGAGGCTTCCCTGAGGCCCAGAAGGCAAAAAGGGGCGCGGAAGGGCACTCCATCTTTTGCCTTCCTGGGCCTCAGGGAAGCCTCCTGGGAGCAAAATGCCCCCCCAGGAGGCAAGAAACAACAACAACATGGAGCACAGCAGTGGGGGTGCTGCACACACAAAAAAGAAGCCACGCCCACCCAGTTACATGACCATTCCCACCAAGCCACACCCACAGAACCGGTAGTAAAAGTATTTGCATCCCACCCCTGCTCCAAGTCCACTCTCCTGGTTAAGACTGTCTCTTCGTTGTATATGCAAGGGATTCAATGGGATGAACATGTCAACCTAGCCTCTTCTCCTGAAGTTTGGAGGAAAACCATCAGAATCCACCAAAAGAAAGGCTACGCCCTGAGTTCTGACGTTTTAATCCTGGAAGTTGCATAGAGCAAACGTTAGACGACATGCCACGTTTAAAAAAAAAATGCATACTTTTGCAAGGGAGAAAAAAAGAAAAGGGTCAAATAATATGCATCCAGCAAGCAAAAGGATGTCTAGGGGCTGACTTAAAAAAAAAAAAAAAGTAAGAATGCATAAGTGGCTTAAGAGCATATGACAATGACATGCACTGTGCACTTCTGAGTAAATCTCCCCAAATTTCTACAAAACCCCATCGCTTTTAGAATGTTTATCTGGTGGATTGGTTACCATCTTGAACAAGAAGAAATTCTGGTGGATTATTAAAGCCATCTATCTTATCAAGCCATTAAGCACTATAACCACCACCACCACCACCACACCACCCCCAGGCATTTCACTGCAGTCATGAAAACAGCATTATTTGGATGCAACCGAGTAGCCATGATATGCTAACTCAAAAAAAAAAAGAGAGATGCTAACTCAAAAAAACCACAAGCAAGCAGAAGAATGAGAAATGGCAAAATCAGAAACATTACCAAGCTGCGGCCATGCTTCCTTACCTGACCTTAGGACTAGGTTTAGAAATACACAAGGGAAAAGGGAAAAGAAGAAAAAGGAGGAGAAATAGAAAGCAAAGAATCAGTGGGGGGAAAAAAAGCACAGTGCCAGAGCTGGATGACATAGGCACCGAATTTATTTATTTTTTTTGGGGGGGGGAATTCTTTGGTTTTAATGATTTATTTATTAAAGAAACTATGTAGCTGCCCATCTATTAAAAAGAACTCTGGGTAGCTAGCTACATAAAAACTCCGTTCAAGAAACTTTAGGTAAGAGAAGATGGGAAAACACTCTGCTAGCGATCCTGGAGAACTTCCAATGGGAATCAAGGTCATTTGGCTACACGGACAACTTCCAGCCTACTCTAACCTCCTGTCCTGTTCTTGGTTCCTGTGGGATGACAGGAACAGCTCTCAAACCCAGGCTGGAGAAGTAGTAGCCGGCAGATGCTGCTCAACCGCAAGTCCCCCTGGACTGAGCCTCCATGGCCGGCGGCATGAAGACTTCATGCGTCTACGCAAAGGTCTATTTTTGATGCTGCCAAAATTGGGTTTTGGTGGTTAAGCCTCAGAGGAGGTTAATTGCTCAGAGGTGGTTTAGCTGTGGGAATGATGAACTGATAAGGTCACTACTGAAGAAACCTGGCACAGATCTAGTCGTTTTTGATTTGATCTTCTGGGCAAAACCTTTTCAATGCCAAATAGCATTAACGTGCCTCTTCCTAAACTACATCCCCACCTTCTTTCTAGCCTATCTTGATGGCAGAACCTTTTATGAGAGCCCTGAGATATAACTTACACAGGGGAAGGGCTAAAAGAGAACAGTGTGACCCTATTATTCATGAATGGTGCATTTAAGATATACACCACTTGCCATGAAACTGTTAGGCAGTTCTTAGCACGGTATCCTTATGAGCTGCTCTGAGGGGGTTGCAACAGGTTTTAGGTGGGCTGTGCTTTCCTTGACAGTCCCAATACATTATTTTTATGCTCCTCCTGGGTCACCTGCATCCCAAGGCCATGAGCAAAGGCAGCTCTAGACTTTTCTGGAGAAACCTGGCCCTGATCTTGTGAGGTTTCCAGTCAAGAGGTTTTCCAAACTCTCTGTGCAAGGTCCCAACACTTCTGCTAAGGTTGCCTGAGTGCTGATAGAAGAGATACAAGAAATTCATGCAATACTTATATTCTACCAAAGTGCGTTTCAGCCAGCATACTTGTAAAGCCAATTTAAAATGCTAATTAACAGGAACAAGATTTAAAAGGCTTTAGTGTAGCAGGTCTGCAACTCTGAAATAAAAGTGGACTATTGGAAGTCCACTTTAGCGGTTAGGCCATTAAGAAAACCCTCAAGGTTCATCTATTTTCTGTAATCTTAGTGACATCGTGATATTTGCTATCGGTTTAAATGGCTCTGACCACAATTTGCATTTGTTGCTTAGTGTTTCTATAAAGAATTGTTTTACTTCTGTTGTGCTCATCTTAGCTGAACCAGTTAAAATTTGAGATTCTACCAAAAAAACAATAAAGTCAGCTAAGCAACTTTGATCCTAAGGGAGGGAGGATAGGAAAGTGACAGATTAACATTCCATAAATATCTTTGAGATGTGTGCATATATTCATTCCTTCTTTTCTTCCAGTAAGTGCTATTCACTCGCTCAATACTGAGATATTCTTTGTTAAACAACTAAAGCCACAGTTTACATTTTGAGAGCCCGAATAATAACGCCACCAGTGGAATGTTATGCTATTTGGATAAGAAATCTGGGAAGACTGTAACATCCAAAAGACTTCTATTTATCTGGCAGAGTTGTGCAATGCTGAACTCACATATGACGGAGTAAATCAACGTTTCTCAAACTCAGAAACTTTCAGGTCGGTGGACTTCAAGTCCCAGAATTCCCCAGCCAGTGCACACATCTTGCAAGTTGGAAAGCTTGAGAAACGCCGGAGTAAATGATTTCCATAGTGCAAAAGGTTTCTCATGTAGGAAGAATCTAAAGGGTTAAGCGGGGTCACATGGTCCTAGACCAAGGCAGACCCAGAAACAACTCCCCAAATTCACTCCCATCCGCACTGTGCCTTGGGGGAGATGCCACTCAGCTGTCTGACAATGAAAGGACCTTCTACAAGCAATCATTAAGCTATAGGAAAATGTCCTGGGGCTGAGCTCAGGAGGTTTAATTATTAGCCTCACAACAATCCCACTGCCTGTAAACTGACTCCTCTCCCCCACCCCCCCGCACTCCCCGGGAGAAAATCATCTCCAAAATGATGGCTTTATATGTTTCAAGGCTCGCAAATTGGAAGATGCCCTCGCTCAAATGAGCTTTGGGCTTTATCCGGCCATGGCAAAGAGGGCAGCCCGTGACCCATTTTCCTCCCTGCGCATTCCTCTCGAAACAAAAGCTGGCAAAGGGCTCTGGCAGCGAGGCAGCAACTGGCAAACAAATTGACAGAGTGACCGTGATCCACGGGAATGATAACGCATTCTTTTGAGGGGGGGGAAAAAGGAAGCCGTTAACCATCAAATGACCTCAGAGGCATCTGACCAACCAGTTTTTCTGTGGACCTGTCGAAATGGTGGCTCAGCTATGGGAGTCACACACAAAGCTCTCCTCTGTTTCCAAAGGAAACCTCTGATAGATCTGGGGTGTGAGCAGGTACCAAGGAGAAGTGGGGATTCATTCACCTGAATCAATGAATGAGCCTATTGAATGTGGTGGAAGGGAAACGATGGAGTCTAGAGGTGCTCTTTTGCCACAGCAGAACTCTTATGGAAGGCAAGGCAGAGATGAACGCAAATAATGAAGGCAGAGGTCTCCAAACTCGGCAACTTTTAAGACTTGCGGACTTCAACTCCCAGTTTTTTGGGAGTTGAAGTCCGCAAGTCTTAAAGTTGCCAAGTTTGGGGACCTCTGCATGAAGGCATCACTGAAAGGCTGGCAGCAACCAGGCAGTGGCTTTATGGGACTTGAATGGACTTCTGCAGAAAGAGAAGGTTTCCTGGAAGAAGATGCTTACGAGGAGAGCATGCTCGTACCTGGCAGACCGGGCTCCCAGGCTGAAGCCCACGTAGCCTTCGGCAGGCAGAGAATCATCCCCTAATTCTTTGAGATCCTGAGGTCCGAGATACTTGTCCGTATCACCTGTCATTGCATCTTCACCTGCCGGCAGAAAAAAGCGAGGGGAATTCAGGAACATATCCAAAACAGTGGGATGCCCACCACCTTTTAACAATCTTGCTAGGAAATAAAAGTCACACACAACCACACACAACCACACACACACACACACAGAGTTTGGCCTGCTGAAGGGTGATAAACCTCAACCATTATCTGTTTCTTCCTTGTTAAAAAAAAGAGAGAAATCCTCCCTCAGGGGTTCATACATACTGAAGCCACAACAGGAGCCCTTCTCTGTATACATGCCAAAGCAGAGGGCATTGTGCATCTCATGGATGAGATTGACCCCAATGTTATCTCATGGATTAATCACCATCTTCAACAACAGCCTTTTTTTTTTTTTTAAAGAAAGACAAACAGGTGATATCCAGAACATCTAATCAAGGCAAAGGGATCCCTGGATCACATTTCATCTGAACTCGCAACAGGGAGACAGCTGGGAAGCTGCTTTCTGACAGCCTCAGAAGCAGTGGAGGTATACTACTGGTTCGGCCTGGTTCAGCCAAACTGGTAGTAAAAAAAAACAAAACCTACCAGTACAGCTGAACCGGTTCCTCCCACAATCAGCTGAGAGGATCAAAGAAGCGACAAGTGCATGGGTGGGTGGGAGGTCTCTCCCGCATCTTTTGGTTTCTTCATCCTCTCAGCTGATTGGTGTGTTGAGTAGCGTCCCTTTCTTCTTAAAAACCCCACCACCACCGTAAATCAGTTCATTGTTTGATTTTGCTTTGGAGGGTTTAGGGGAACCCGCTACAGAAATGCCCCACCCTAACCCCAAAGGGCCTAAAATGAGCCTTCCCACTTGGGTATTCCAGCATTAGTGGCAACCGCTACCGGTTCGGTGGGTGATTGGCATGCGTGCGCGCATTTTAGGGGCGCGCCTCCGTGCGCAATCACCCACCGAACCGGTAGCGACCAAGGTAGGATCCCACTACTGCTCAGAAGGTGATCTGCTGTGGCTTCTTGGCCTTCAGATGCTCAGCCCAAATCCGAGGTACTTCAAAACCAACCCTTTCCTTTCATCCCTCCTCTCCCTGGCCTATAATCCGTGCCCTGAAGGGTAAGCTTAGAAATATTAATTACCTGAGAATAATCTCCCTCTTAGGCCGGTCCCTCCCCACAAGTAGAGACTGATCTCGATTCAGGGGAGCTGAGCAACCAGCTTTGGTTTCCCCCCCCCCCCAGTGTGATCACTTTTCAATGAAGTGAACATCCCCTAGGACAGCCACAAGTCTGTTTTGCCCATACAGTAGCCCAGCATTATGGGGGCTCAAAAACCAGCAAGCTTCTCCCTCTTCAAAATTTGGCTTTTCACAGGAAACCCCTTCTGCGTCCCTCTCTCCTAGCCTGCTCGCTACCTCCCTCCCCTCCCCTGTCTACACTGCTTTTAACTCACACCGGAAGTCCAATTTGGTGCCCACCACAGAAATGGTTGGGGAGTTTTTCTTTCCTGATTCAGATTCTGGGTGTAACTTTATGTAGAGATTTGCGGTGGGCCATCTGCTCTGCTCTGTAATCTTACTTAATCACTCCAAGTTTCCTTAGTCCACCCTCTCCTCATTTTGCTGAACCGTAACTCTCTATTATTTTCCAGGAGCTCCTTCTGGGGTCATTTTAGAGCAGAGGTCTCCAACCTTGGCAACTTTTAAGACTCGTGGACTTCAACTCCCAGAATTCTTCTGGGTGAGGAATTCTGGGAGTTGAAGTCCACAAGTCTTAAAGTTGCCAAGGTTGGAGACTCCAGTTTTAGAGAAAGGGAGAGGGGTGACCAAAAGGAACAACCTAGAATTCCAAGTGGCTTCAGGCTGAACTGGGGAGAATGGGAGATGTCTCCATATTTTTATTCAGCCACAGAGAATCCACAGTGAGGTAAAGATATGATGAAGAACATCAAAGAAGTCCCTTGTCTTTCTGGGGAACAAGGCAAAAGGAGGTGGATGTCTGTAAGTCAGTCCCAAAATGGGAAGTCCAGCTTGGTCCAAGAAAGGCAGGGCAGACCAAAGCTGGATTCACATTCAGAGCTTAAGCTGTTTTATTTGAGGTACAGACACCTCTGAGTGACACAGATCAAGAAGAACCAGATTTTAGCAAAGACCTGGGTCTCCAACCAGAAAAGAAAAACAACAACAATGTGTATATATATAAGGTCCCTCATGCTATGGACAGACAGGGAAGAAACCTGGCTTGTTTTAGGGAGAAGAAACTCTCCACTTGGTTCCCCTTCCATTTACAACCCTGCCTGCCAGAGACAGGGAAGAGACCAGATCCGTCTATGGGGCTGAAGATGACATTTTTGCAACCTGGTTTGTGGAAGTGAAATTCACAGCAACTTGGGAGGTGCACAGTGAGAAAAATAAAATGCCACCTCACTTTTCCTTGATTTCCACGTGAGGAGGACAGAACGAACACAAATTCTTCCTTGTAAATGTGGCTTAGATACAGATACCACTCTCATCCTACACTTCAACTACTAGGAGTTTGCTTTTTGAAAACAAAATATGGAAGCTATCGTACTTGAGTTTACTTTAAGGCATTTGCCCTTCCCTCATTATTATAATCCAGATAAAGACCAGTTTATAAACCGTGTTCTAAAACCATGTAAGTAAATTATCCCATTTAAGCAGCCACCCATGTAAAGTAGCAATGGGCTTTAATCTCTCTCCTAGGGCTGTTTGTGGCCTGAAATCAGAGGTCTCCAAACGTGGCAACTTTAAGACCCGTGGAGTTCAATTCCCAGAATTCTGGGAGTTGAAGTCCAAAAGACTTCTTTTTTAATTTTTTTTATTAAATATAACACATAAAAAACATTGAACATGGTGGAGTTGTTTTGACATAACTTTTTGTCATCGTTCTAGTGAAATATAGAATATAAATCTTATATACATTTATACACACACACATTTATTCATCCTTACTTATATCTTCCAACATTCTTGGTATTATTTAGTCTCATGATGTCCTCTTAACAGCTCTTTTCATTCTTAACCCCTTCCTTTCTGTCCCCACCAATAGTAAAATCTATTCCAAATTATATAATATTCCGATTCATCCTTATTTTTCATCTCTAGCGTTAAGCCTATCCATTTCAGCATGCGTCAGAATTTTATTTATTACTTCATCTTCACTAGGAATTTTCTTTCTCTTTCTTCTGGGCAAATACCATTCTTGCCACAGCAATGACGTGCATTATCAAATATAATTCTTCCTTATTATATATTTTTACAATTCCCAGTAATAAATATTCTGGTCTATGGTCTATTTTTAATCCCATCTTTTTTTTCCAGCCATTTCCCAATCCTGTGCCAAAACTCTGGAATAGGAATAGGAATAGGAATAGAATAGAATTCTTTTATTGGCCAAGTGTCGATTGGACACAAAAGGAATTTGTCTTGGTGCAAATGCTCTCAGTGTACATAAAAGAAAAGATACATTTGTCAAGAATCATCAGGTACAACATTTAATGATAGTCATAGGGTACAATAAGCAATCAAATCAGATAGAGAGAGAGAGAGAGATTAGATAGATAGATAGATAGATAGATAGATAGATAGATAGATAGATAGATAGATAGATAGATAGATAGATAGGAAGGAAGGAAGGAAGGAAGGAAGGAAGGAAGGAAGGAAAGAAAGAAAGAAAGAAAGAAAGAAAGAAAGAAAGAAAGAAAGAAAGAAAGAAAGAATTCTTTTATTGGCCAAGTGTGATTGGACACACAAGGAATTTGTCTTGGTGCAAATGCTCTCAGTGTACATAAAAGATACATTCATCAAGAGTCAAGAATCATCAGGTGCAACACTTAATGAGTCACAGGGTACAATAAGCAAACAAATCATACTAGGAAACAGTCAATATAGATCTTAAGGATACAAGCGACAAAGTTACAGTCCTACAGTCACAAGTGGGAGGGGATAAGGAGTGATGAGAAGGTTAATAGTAGTGCAGACTTTGTAAATAGTTGGACAGTGTTGAGGGAATTATTTGTTTAGTAGAGGGAGGGCATTTGGGGAAAAAAACTGTCCTTGTGTCTGGTTGTTCTGGTGCGCAGGGCTCTATAGAGTCGTTTTGAGGGTAGGAGTTGAAACAGCTTATGTCCGAGTTGTTGAAGGGTCTGTAAGTCCACAAGTCTTCAAGTTGCCCAGTTTTGGGGACCCCTGCCTTAGCCGTGAGGCTGCGGTGAACCAGAAGGCAAGCAGAGGCGCCAGGGGGTCGACTCCCCCCCCCTTCCTTAATCTCTCTCCCCTTTGTGCCACCCTCAAGGCCACATTCCATCAGCAACAAAGATAGCCTGAAATGAACGCCCCTAATAAAATGTTCCCCCCTCCACTTAAATCGAAGAGCTCAAACTATCCTTCCTGGGGGAGGGGGCGGGGGGGGGGTTGGATCCGCCTGAGGTTACTTAAACGCCCGTGAGGCACAAGTCGGAGTTGCCCTCGGAGGCTTCCCAACGGGGCCGAACGAAGCCCGCTCCTCCTCCTCCTCCTCCTCGGCTGCGGCTCTGGGGATTTTAGGCTAACCACCCACGCAAGGGGGGCGTTTGAACGACATGACCGGAGTCCCGCTTTTAACTCTCCAGGCCAGGCTAAAAATACCTCCCTCCCCCGCCGGCAACAATGTAAAAGGATCCCCTTTCTCCCCCTTGAAGCGGGTCCCCTCGGAGAGCTCCCCGTTCCTCCGTCTCCCCCGAGGGGAGCCACGCGGCGGGGTCTCTTACTGCCTCGGAAAGCCATCTCCGCCCGCCTCGTCCTCAGCCTCCGGGTCTTCTCCGCCCGCGGCCGGCCCCACGACTTCCAAGCGCCGCTTCTGCTGCTGCTGCTGCTGCGGTGGATCCTCAGCCGCCAAAGCAGCATCGGCTCTGGGGAGGCAACGCTCCTCGCTTTCCGGCCGCCCCGAGCTGCGTCCGCACTTGCGCTGGGGACCCGGGCGCCGCCGCCACCCTCCTCTTCCCGGCCTCCCCCGGCGGGCTGCTCCCCGAAGCCGCCCTAAGCGGAGAGCAGCTGCCGGAGCGACGGGGCCACCGAACCAGCCCGCCCGCCTCCTCCTCCTCCTCCTCCCGGCATTCTTCCGACCCGGACGGGCGGAAAGGACCAGGCAGCGCAGCGGCACCCCGGGGGCGGGCAGGCGGGCAAACCAGTGATTTGTATGGAAATGATGCGGGCACCGCTCGGGTGTCGGGGCGGCTTCGCCCTCCCCTTCGCCTGTAACTTGAAACTCACTCCTGGGCTAAGCCTGCAGGGCCTGGCTGGGACAGGCGGGAATCCAACAAAAAGGCGCCTCAGCCCTCTCGGGAGCCTGAGGGGGCGGGAAAGCGGCGGGGGCGAACAGCTGGGGGAAAGCGGGTGCCTGGAATGGGGTTTGCCCGGGTCGGAGGATTCCCACAGATCCCTTTAGGTGGGGACAGTGTGGCTGGTGCATTAGTAACCCTTAAGCAGCACTTAGGGCTCCAGGCCCCAAAGGAGGCACCACAAAGGTTGAGGATATGGCTTCCTTTGTGTAGTTACCTCCAAAGGAGGTGTCAGTGCTGAGGGGGGCACCAGTGGGCCCCGATCCGCCCCTGGGTGGGGAAGGAAAGGCTTCTGGGATCGGCTCTTGTCTCCTGGAAGTCGGGCCTCCTCCCTGGGCCAAGAGATTACAAACGGCTTTGGCTAATCATTAAGCACAGCTGGCAATTCTCCCCTGGCAGGCAAGCAAGGAAAGTGAGAGGGCGGAGGCACCTGGGACTGAAAACGCCAGGTGTGGTCAAAAGGGGAGCGGGAGAAAGTGTGGAGTAGCTTGGGGGGGGGGGGTACACCCAAAACTTGCCAACTTTAAGACTTTGTGGACCTCAGCTCCCAGAAGTCCACAAGGCTTTCTTTTCTTAATTTTTACTAAACATAACACATAAAAAAACATTGAACATGGTGGAGTTGTTTTGGTATAGCTTTTTGTCATCATTCTAGTAAAATATAGTAGAATATAAATCTTATATACATTCATACAGACAGACAGACAGACATATAAAAAACTAAGTTTTCGCAGGTACTTACATATATATATATATATATATATATATATACACACACACACACACACACACACACACATACATACACACACACATACACACACACACACACACATATAGGTATGTATGTATGTATGTATGTATGGCATTCAGCTTTGTTCAGGTATTTTCCCACGTGATTGTAGTTGTGCTTTTAAAGTTGTAGTGACATTTCAGCAGAATCTCATCTGCCATCATCAGGCTTCTGGCAGATAAGATTCTGCTGAAACGTCGCTACAACTTTAAAAGCACAGCTACTATGACGTGGGAAAATACCCAAACAAA
>NW_020769358.1:2225551-2241126 GCF_900518735.1 Pseudonaja textilis | reverse complement strand
AGAATCTCATCTGCCATCATCAGGCTTCTGTATAGTGTTCATCATACAGAAGCCTGATGATGGCAGATGAGATTCTGCCGAAACATTGCTACAACTTTAAAAGCACAACTACAAAGCCAAATGCCATACATGTAAGTACCCGCGAAAACTTTAGATAGATAGATAGATAGATAGATAGATAGATAGATAGATAGATAGATAGACAGACAGACAGACAGACAGACAGACATACACACATACATATACATATATATATATATACACATACACACACAATATATATATATTATATATATTTTATATATATATATTATATATATATTATATATACACACACACACATATATACACACACACACATATATATATTATATATATATTATACACACACACATATATATACACACATAATATATATATACACACACACATATATACATTTGCTCATCCTTAGTCTTAAAGTTGCCAAGTTTAGAGACCTCTGGCTTAGAGCCTTTGACACTATTCTAGCTTTCCACCTCTGGTCCAGCGCTCTCAAAGTCCAGTTTATTTAAAAGGTCTTTCTTCCTTTTCTCGTTGGCTGGATGAATGAAAAAAAATGGACTGATTGCCAAGGACACCCTCCTTCTAGCTTCACCCTTCCATCTTTCCTAAAGCCTACAGTATTTTGGGTCTTTTGAGATGCAAACGGGGTCAGAGTTTTCCTTACAAAAAGGGATTGGTACTTGGTTTGGCTCCTGTGGCAAATGCACACAGAAAACATGGTGGACTTGGCTTTCCCAAAGTATGCTGAAGAGCAGGATTAGAATTTTCCTTGCAAAAACAAAAAGATAAAACAACAACTGCATGTTATAGGTTTTCAGTTTTGCAAAATCTGTGAAGCCACTGAACGTCTGCCATCCCCATGGAGATACTGGGGGGAGCAGAGGTTTTCTCCATAGCTAATACCCACTTGATCTTGACAGATCTCAGGTAATCCAGCCAGGTTGGAACTGACTAGGAATTGGAGGAGGAGCCACTGGGAAGTTGAAGCCTTGTTGACTTAGACTGGGAAACTCTAAGAAAAGGACAGTACGAAGCCAGTTCTCTCTGATTTCTCTAAACCCTAACTGGATCTTTCTAATAATGCAGCCTTTGCCACTGTAACTGGGTTATTTATTGAAATTCATCAATATGAGAAAACGTAGTGGACGCTTAGTGGATTTAACAGGAAACTAGACTAGTGATAATATTATGTCCTTCTTGCAACAATGTATATCTCTAACTTTACTTTAAAAAAAAACCCTTGGGTCTTAGTGCTTTGCCTTTCACATAATGAGACCCCCGTGGGACTATTTTGCATACTATCTCTTCTGTTCCCAGCATGGAGCAGCAATTTAAGGAAAAAGAAGCTAAGCAAGATTGGACTTGGTTCATGCTTAAATGGAAGCCAACCAGGAAATCCCAGGACTATACTCTCTCTACATTGGACCATAGACTCTGAGAAACACTCTAGAAGACACCCACAGCCAATCCCTTCCATTCTGCTATGAAAGCTCCCCAAATGTGTCCATGAGGTCACCAGAAGCTGCCCTTTACTTAAAGGAGTCTTGACTTTTACCCCCGCTTTCAGCAGGCACTAAAGATGGATACTCCAAAATCATGTAGAATGATCTGAGCAAAAATGAAAAGCTCCCTGCTGTAAAAAACTATCATGTAATCTGCAACTCTTACACTGCAAAAACATATGGACTACACAACTCAATTAGGGCAAAGCAATAAACGCAATCTACATAGACTTCTGTAAAGCCCTTGATTCAGTGGTACACGATAAACTACTACTAAATCTAAAATCTTATGTTATCTCTGGACACTGGACAGAGAAACATTCCTGTCAAACAGACAACAAATGGTCAAAATTGGGAGCGTCCTATCAAATTATGTACCTGTCAACAGTAGTGTCCCCCAAGGCAGTGTTTTAGGACCAACTCTCTTCATACTCTACATAAATGACCTCTGATCATATTAAGAGCAACTGCGTTCTCTTCGCTGATGATGTAAAGCTATTCAACACCACAGACAATACTACTACCTCCAAAAAGACCTTGACTATGTATCAGAATGGTCAAACAAATGGCAACTTCAAATCTCAACAAATAAATGCTCAGTCTTACATATTGGCAGAAAAAATCAGAAAATAAAATACAAGCTAAATAGTCAAGACCTTGTTGAGGATCCAAACTTTGTCAAGGACCTTGGTGTACTTATCTCAAATGACCTAAGTGCTAGAGCCCACTGTAACTACATAGCCAAAAAGAATTGTTAATCTAATCCTATGTAGCTTCTTCTCTGGTAATATCACACTACTAACTAGAGCATACAAAACATTTGCTAGACCTATACGTGAATACAGCTCATCAGTCTGGAACCCATATCATGTATCTGATATTAACACAATTGAAAAAGTCCAGAAATATTTCACAAGAAGAGTTCTCCGCTCCTCTACTCATTGCAGAATACCTTATGCCACCAGACTTGAAACTCTAGACCTAGAAAACCTACAACTACGCCGCTTCTGGTCCGATCTAAATATAGTATGTAAAACCATACATTGCAATGTCCTACCTGCAAATGAATACTTCAGCTTCAATCATAACAATACAAGAGCACACAATAGATACAAACTCAAGGTTAACCGCACCAAACTTGACTGCAGGAAATACGACTTCAGCAACAGAGTGGTCAATGTCTGGAATACTCTACCAGACTCTGGTTTCTTCCCCAAACCCCAAAATTTTCAACATTAGACTGTCTACTATTGACCTCACCCCTTTCCTAAGAGGTCTGTAGGGTGCGTGCATAAGCGCACCAATCGTGCCTACTGTCCCTGTCCTGTTGTTTTTATTTTTTCTTATAAGTATCTATCTCATGTATTCAAAACTATATTTATTCTTATACCTGTATCTTGTAAGCGATTGACAAATCAAATAAATACTAAAAAAAAATACTAACAGAAATAACTGACACTGTTTTTCCTCATTGTGTTGTGGAATTCTTGCTCTGCAAGAGATCTTGCTCACCAATTAGTCTACTTTCTCTGTGGTTCTAAGGCAAACATTTATAAAGACACAGCCAAGTATTATTATGTATTATAGACGTGGCACCTAGTAAGTATTGTTTTGTTCTTCATATTCTCTCAGGATTGGGAACTCAGGGTTTCTCTTCCTGTTGCTGGGAGGCCTTTAATACATTTGTTTGCAAATATACAGGCTGAACAGGTTTTGCACAGGGCAGAAGTAAGAACCAAGGTTGGGCTGGCCGCCAAATAATATTTCCTTGTCATTCCAAAATCCAAAATGCATTTCGTTATTCATCAAAATATACACTTATCTCTTTAAAACTCAACTCAACTTTACAACTCAACTCTCTGTCCTATCAATGTTGGCTCAATCACCTTACATTAATTAGTGGCTTAAGATGGCTTGCAATGTGACAACCAAGAAATCAATTAATAAATCACCTGCAATGGACAGCTATAGAGAAGATGCTTTTGTTCTTAATGAAATTTAACCAACACCAACTTCAGACCTCAAAAACAAGAACAACTATGTAAGTCACTTTCTGCTTTAGGTTCTCTGTCTCAACTATTTTAAACCAATATCTCAGAATATGCAGTAAAGTTAAAAATAGCCCATATTTGTCCATCCATCCATCCATCCATCCATCTTTCATGAACCCTAGGATGAAAGGTTTGTGCTACTTTTCCTCCATAGAGACAGTCTGCTTAAAATATACACCTCGCATATTTATAGGTCTGATTAATACAATAATATAGAAACTCTTAATTTTACAAAAAAGCAACAACCCCATAAGAGAATGTCCCAATAAGATTAATGGCAATTTGATTAAAAGAGTAAAGAAAGGGAGCTGAACCAGGTCAGAAGGTTATATCGAATAACTGCAGTCATTAAGGCAGGTAAGAGGTCATGAAGGCACTTAGTGGCTAAAGAGAATTGACGATGTTAGTGAAAGAGGAGTTTGCTGCATATACACAAGTGTGTATGGCTAGTACTTTTCACCCCCCCCAAAAAACCCTACAATGTCACTCCAGTTGTTTCGGGGTTTTAGCCACTAAGATAAAAACAGTAAATTGCTTGAAACAAATTGTACCACTTCGTTGGCAGACCACACCCTTTGGGTGCAAAGTTTCTGTTGACATCTTAATAAGGAATTTCCCATAGTAAAAGATGCACTGGATTCTTGGACAATCCAAGAGAATGTGACAGAGTTGGACCAGGGTTAAAATTCTTGCTGAGTTAAGCACGTTCCATCTACTCTATGCTTAAGAACCTGCAGGTGTTGAACGGTGGGAAAAAGTCACTTGTACTCTTTGCTATTGACAGAATGAGGAATGTCATTGAATGGGACTCTTTTCTTCATAACTACACACAAACACAGCAAGTACTATTGTTCTTTACACGCTTCTCTAAAATATGAAGTAATTGCAAAACTGGGACCAGCCAGTCATCTCCCAAAACAGATCATTATTGTAGGATTTATTATTCTACTCCTATATTATGGTAGGAGGCAATTAGCACCTCAGTCTGAAGATGCATCCCCAAACACTCAGATACAGCCCAGACCTCTCTGTTTTCTGTTCATACAGGTACACTAATGCTGGTTGGAACTTCAGCTCTGAATAAACCTGTGCAATGGAAGGGGGAAAAACAGCTCCACTGTCTGGGGCCACCCACAAATGGAGGACAACCATGCTAGATTCTTGCATGCCCAAGAAGAAGCTCCTTCTTGTAAAACTTCATCCTCCAACAGGCAGAGGGAGGGATAGGCTTAACCAAGGTCAAGGCAGGTCCAACTGCCTGGGCAAAGGGAAAGGGGCAAATCAGCCCTGTTGGTTTTGCACTGGAAGTACACACTGTAGTGTATATGCAGCTTTGATAGGCGGCTTGTTAGGAGAAAAAAAGTGGAAACTCTGAAGGGCAGAGTCCACTGCAACTCGGAGAGAAAAGGCGCCAGAAATACCTTCTTCGGCGTCTGAAATATATTCACCTTCACTGAGAATTTCAGGGACATTCACTTTACATGCTGTACAATTCAAGTGAATAAAATGTTAGGCTCATTTTACAAATCCAAGGAAACAATTTATCATAGCAATTGTAATAGAAAACCCCACGGAAAGGGGGTCTTCTTAATAACAGTATCTTTCATGCACAACTAACACCGTCTTCTCTTCCACATACCTTCATCATCCGACATGTCCAAAACTTCATTCATGGTTTCTGGAACATTCATTTTATGTTTTTCTGTGACCGTCTGTTCAAAAGGAAAGAAGAAGCAATTTAAAATTATCAGTAACGTTCTCCGGAAACTCTTGTATTCATAATCTACATGAAATAAAGTGAGTTTCCCCCTGATCCCTTGCAGTATTTCATGTGCCTATTTTACCATCAGAATTTCTAGCATGTATATACTATTGAAAGAGCGATGTCTACACTGGCTTGGGCATGTCGTGAGGATGGCTGATGGGCGGATTCCGAAAGGCCTCCTGTATGGAGAATTAGTGCAGGGAAGGCGCCCAAGAGGGAGACCACAGCTGCGATATAAGGAGCTCTGCAAGGGGGATCTAAAGGCCTTGGGAATGGACATCAACAGCTGGGAAACCTTGACCTCTGATCGTTCAGCTTGGAGGCTAAAGACCTGGCCTGGCCTTCTCCAATTCGAAGAAGAGACACTCATTCGGCAGGCTGAGGCAAAGAGACAGTACTAGAACCAGCGAAATCCGGGGGCTGGACAGGAGACAGGCTGTATCTGTCCTCAGTGTGGAAGGGATTCCCCCTCTAGAATTGGCCTTTTTAGCCACACTAGATGCTGTTTTAGGACCTCTTTTCAGAGCATGATACCATAGTCTCTTGAGACGGAAGGATGCCATTCAGTTTTATCGTTACAGCGAATACTCAAAGGGATGCCAATGTCACTGTGTGGACCAATCCTCTCCAGGTGGGTCGGACTACAGCCCCCATCATCCCCCCCCACTGTCTGAATATGATGCGAACTGTACTCCTACCCATTGGGGTGTTTCCAACATGGCTGCCTCCAGGCAAGTCTACGGTAGTTACTTCCTTGCTTTCCTCAGAAAGTTTTATCCCCCCCCTTCCCCCCATATGCACACCATCTACCCCACAGCCCTGGGATTTCCTAATAAGGAAGGTCTGGGGTGGAGTTCAAGACCCCACCCCCTTTAGCCACAAAAGAACCCCAGGGATCTTGAGCTGGTCGGTTCCACCTAGCCCAGGGGTGTCAAGCTCAATTTCATTTAGGGGCACATCAGGGTTATTTTTGACCCGGGGGGGAGCATGGCCGGCTCAATGTCACTCATGTTGGGGGCGTTTGGCGGCCTGAGCACTCTGCCAGTGAAAATGGACTCCTGAACTCCCCTTTGGGTTGTGACGACTTCCTACAATCCTCTGACAATGAAAACTGAGGCCC
This sequence comes from Pseudonaja textilis, assembly GCF_900518735.1. Next base: position 2,234,643 of record NW_020769358.1, on the reverse strand, counting down.
TCCCAAGCTGGCAGAGGCACCGCCAGTCCTGCGAGCCAAATCTAAGCATCCCCACAGGCTGGATCCAACCCCCAGGCCTTGAGTTTGACACCCCTGATCTAGCCTATGGGTGTGTGTGTGTGGAAATGAGAGGATTCTTATGTACTGCATCTTGAGTTTTCCCACCCTAAAAGATAGGAGGAGGGATATCAATCTAATAAACAATGAATATTTAATTATTTGTTTCACGGGTGCTGAAACTAATTTGAGACAAAAAGGAGAATATTGATCTGCCAATCAGTAACAACAACAAAAATGTTGGAATGAATGTCATTGCAACGTTAGGAGAACACAGCCTTCCCAATACAACATGGCCGGCTGCTCCTTGTTGTTTCAGCAGTTATTGTGCTCACTGCTCCATTTCATCGGCTTCTCTTCGTCTTGATCCATTTTACAGAACTTGCTGCTTTGCTTTCCATTAGTTCCTTTTTATTTTAAACCTGCCTCTGTAAAATTATTTGCATGCTGCAAAGGCAACTCTGTGAGCCTAGAATTACATTGGGAACTTCTGGAATGGGGGAAAATAATAGAGGAGGGAGCGAGCTGAGGTGGGTCTACTTGAGCTTCCCTCGGTTGAATTTTCATCTGCCTTCAGCGCTCCCTTCCCTGCTTCTGAGTCTGAGCTCTCAGCTCAGATAGACGCCGTTCAGGCGATGAAGACAAAAGGTCTCCATGGGAACTTCTGCAGCCTGAAGCGCACCGGCTAACCAGCTCTTCTTATTTAACCAGGAGGGGAGGTCAGTCGCTTGAGCTGGACTGCAGGAAAGGTGGCACAGAACATTTTCCAGGTCTCCAAAACTGGCTCCTTTTTTCTGGCTGGAGAGGATTCTGTAACGGAAACCGGCTACCCTGGATCATTCTGAGGATCAGCCACCCAGCTCTGGTCTAAGGCAGCAGGGGGATCCTACCTGCTCCACTACCAGTTCAGTGATCCCGCACACACAGGCGCACCTAACGCGGGCGCATGTAGCTTCCCACACACCAGCTGAGGCCTGCAGTGCCAATCAGTTGAGAGGATAAGAAAAGCGCAGAGGGCCGATCCCGCGCTTTTCTTGCTCCTCTCAGCTGACCGTTGGAGGCCGAACCGGGAGCATACCACCCCTGGTCTAAGGTGGATAGACTGCTTTGGCATGCAGCCTGATGCACTTCTAATAAAGGAGGATATTTATAGCTCAGCATTGAAACAAGGGCCTTTGAACTTGGCTTTTTTGCAGTTGTTCCATTACCCAAACTAGGAAACATCATCAGGATAATGAAACGTCTGGAAGAAAGGAGCCAAGCTGTCAGAGAGCACCAAGGACTGCTCAGATGCATTTCTATTCCCTTTGTTTCTTTGGAAAGACGTAGACAGGTAGCCATACTTACAATTGTCGTTGTTGTCTCTTCCGTCACTATTTTCAGCGTGTCGACGACAGAAATGTAGCCCAGGCGTTTGGCGATGGCCAAGGCCGTGTTCCCATTCTAGAGGAGGAAAAGCTTCCTAAGAAGAAGGACTCTAGCAACGTCTCCACTGGAGAAGCAACTAGAGCTGCTATCTACTAGGAAGGGTCAGTTTGAGGCCGTTTCCATGGGAAGCAAATGGAAAAGTAAAGTCTGGCTTGAACAACCAACTACTGAAGAGCAAACAGAGACAGTTGGGGTTATCGACACTCCATCTGTGACCAAGTTTATGAATTCCAAGAAAAGGGATACTTTAAATCAGAGGTCTCCAAACTTTAAGACTTGTGGACCTCCACTCCTAGAATTCTCCAGCCAGCATAGCTGCTCTGGAGAAGCTGGCTGGAGAATCCTGGGAGTTGAAGTACACAAGTCTTAAAGTTGCCAAGTTTGGGGACCCGTGCTGTAAATGCACCCTGCAGAATGGAGAGGTGACGAAAACACTCGTGTTCAAGGTTGGCTGTAAATCAAGATAGCAAAAGCATCTCAACTGTCATGAGACAGGGAGGACCGCTCTTGAGCTCTTCTATGAAAGCCACCCGCGGGCAGGAGTGAAGGATGGTCCAAGGGCCACCTGCTTCTTGAGAACGAGGAGACCCCAGTGCAAGTCTGACACCCCCCCTAACACGCAGGGTTATATACAGAGAATTGAGCTGCCTCCTTCCGTTCCGAGGACCCCAGAATTATGAACACAAGTGGAAGAGCAGCCGTTACCAGCCCAGAAGGGAGCCTGCCAAAAGTGGCACCCAGAGACCTCTCCCCACCCACCCAATGTCTTACCACTGTGAGCTCGTTGGGAGATGCCCCGTTCTGCAGCAGGACGTTGATGATGTGGGTGTGTCCTTGCTGAGCAGCTTGGTGCAGGGGCGTGTAGCCGTTCTAAGGAGAAGAAAAGTGAAAGGAAGCGGTTGCAAGGGACCTTCCAGGAACCTCACCCCCCTCCCCGTCCACACGGAGGAAGGGAGACAAGAGATGAGAAGGAGGGACAGAGGGGGACAAAAAAATATCTCACCTTGGTTTTGGCATTCACTTTTGCAAATTGCTGCAGGAGGAAATTAACTATCTTTATGTTTCCATAGTGGCACCCAACGTGTAATGGAGTGTAGCCCATCTAAAATTAAATCCACACAAAGGAAAGTGCAAAAAAAAGAATGACAGGGTGATTAATACGGCACTTCACCGAATAACGTCATGCGTTTAATCTCCAAGTCTTCTCCTCCACTCCCACCAAGGTCTAAAGTAGCTCCACTCGTGTTTTTAAAAAGGGGTTTTCGGAGAACGCATTGGGCCAAACAGCAGATGGGCTCAGTTTAATGAATCCCTATTGTACTGCAATAGGGCGCCAAAGAAAGGCCGCAGCCATCATTTAATCCATTTCTGAATTTGTGGTGCTAGCTAGGAATTTTGTAGGCTGGGAATGCTGCCTCAATCAAATGGGCTGCTGGACTTTGAGCCACGAGATCTGGATTCAAGTCCCCTTGCAAGGAGGAAGCTGAGCTAAACGGTTCCATCACAACTATCCTATCACACGGGGGTATCCCAAAAACTCACCAAATGGGAGAGGCCCGGCTGGCCAGAAATGTTCACCTGAGCAACTTAAGAGGACATGCAAGATGAAAACACGAGGTGGACACATGGCACCTAGGGGTGCTGACTTTTTTGTGTGGTCCCTGTCACAATGAACATACGTACCAACTCTGTAGGGCTGAGGAAGCCTCAAGGATTGTATTACAATTTTTAAAAGGTGGGGGGATATCCCAGAGAGAGAAAAATTCAGCCCCATCAAGAATGCTGAGGAGGAGGAAGTGCTGTCTTCAGACCTTTCAGGATCATCCCAGTTACCCTTAAAAGTCATGGGCAATTTAAGCCTTATCATTTCCATCAAGATAATATTATCTCTCCTTTCGAGACAGATGCTTATTTAGCAGAACTGAGCTGGGAACGCATGACAGGGACAGTTCACAAAAGAGTCAAGGTAATGTGATCTTTTCTGATGTACAATTGCACCACAAATAAAAGCCCTCCGGCCCCTGCTTGCGTACATTCCCACACCTCTTCCTTGAGACACAAGTACTTTTTTACTAGACACAATTTAGTATGGAGCTATTTACTCACTTGCACCCTTGATAACAAACGATATCCACATTTTTATGGTGGCATCTGCTGTTTTGTTTTTAAAATACAGTGATCGTCCTATGGCACAAACCAACAGGATCTCCTGAGATCCTGCCAGCTAGCAGATTTTGCTTGACAGAGCTAAGCAAGGATGAGAAACCAACCAGCATTTCCTTCCCACAGACCCTGCCCAGCGTCTCTGGATACAGAAGGTCGGATGGTCTACAGACGACTCAGCAGGTGGTCAACAAGCATCCACTTTTATGTACTAAGGGCTGTTGTCTTTCTTGGCATCATCCCAGCTCTTGGAACGTGAACCTGGTTTGAGAATCTGCCCAAAATTTATTTGAGGTATTTTAAGATCATCCAGAAGATTTAAGCAAAATGTGGCCTGCAGTCCTCTGGGGAAATTATATTCTGATCTATCTTTTCTACTTTAACATCAAAAAACCTTTTAGATTGCACAGAAAATGTGGGGAACATTAAAAGCACGTAAAACAGAGCCAACTCCCCTGTCCTTATTTTTTTCAGCTTAATTCAGTCAAAATGTGAATATTTTGGCCATTAACTTAGCCTCTCCACTCCTTCCTTTATGGAACTGATGGGTGGATCAAATAAGACTTAACAGAAACAACAAAATGAATTAGTCTTCCATTCATTATCATTTCCTTTCTTTCACCTAAACAAGGAAACATAAATAAATGAGACTACACTTGACTTGGTTATTGAATTCACCATTTGGTGGGTTCAACAATGCAACGAATGGTAAGGTGACCAAACAGCTTGAACGTATCTCACAAGAACCTAATCAAGTGCAATGCTAAACAAACTCAAACATGTCCTGCAAAGAAAGCCACTAGTAAATACGGTGTGCAAACACAGCCCTTGAGCACAGTTCTTTTTCACTGTACATAATTTTTGGCAGAGGAAATTTAATTTCTGGATTGGTTTACAGGAGGGCAAAGTATATGGGATGCCATCTAGTGATACAATCAACAACTACACAAATGGCTTCTTACAGGTGAATTCCAGGTACGGAGACCCAATTTTGATCACACCTTTTCATTCTGATCTGGCCTGAGATCCAAGTGCTGCTCCTTGTACTGGACTATCAGGCTCCCTCAGCAAATCTTGATTGCTATTCTCTGCACCAGGTAAATAATTCAGGGAATGCAATGAAAATAGCCCTAAATGTTGCAGCGACGTCCCCATTTTTGAGACAGCATTTCAGACCCAAACAATTTTGAGATTTGCAATCTCCTTCCCCTTCCTTTGGGATTATTTTGTTTTACAGGCTTCTAATTAAATTGCAGAGCTTCCAGGTCTCGAGAAATGCTTTTTAAAACATGATTTACTGAATGTGCTGGAAAGAGGCAGTAAAATAAGAAAATAAGAAACTGAAAGTCCCACCACCTCTTCCTCCTCAAGAAAGTAGGTTGACTTGAAACAGTTCCAGTTCCCAACTGATTTCCTGAAGTATCTGGGCCCAAATGTAGTAGTTTATGTGTGAGATTTCTTCTCTTCTCTGTCTGCCTGTTTTTCCCTCCATGGATTTTGCTACTGCAGGCTACCGTGCCAGCACCAACCTTTATGACAGGGTAATCAGCTTCCTGACCTTTGATAAGAGGACAAGGGCAGGTAATTATTACTGGAGCAGACTTTTTTTTTCCATTGCCAAAAGAAAAAGGCTGCAACCCTTTCATTGGAATATCCGGCTGGGCTGTCTGTTATTATGTCCACAATGGACCCTTGGTGGGCAGGGAGACCACACAGCTTGCCTTCACCCACGTAGGCAGTTGGGCCTCCTACACAGTCTGGGTTTTTATTTTTTATTTTTGTTCTGGTTGTTGTGGTGGTTTTGTTGTTGCTTTTGTTGTTGTTTTGTTGTTGCGGTTGATGCTATAGAGCACTGCACACCCGAACAACTAGACACAAGGACGGTTTTGTCCTGAAAGCCATCACTCTGCTAAACAAATAATTCCCTCAACTCTGTCCAACTATTTACAAAGTCTGCACTACTATTACTGTTAATCTTCTCATCACTCCTTGTTGCCCATCCCCTCCCACTTGTGACTGTAGGACTGTAACTTTGTCGCCTTACGATCTATATTGGCTGTTTTCTAGTATGATTGGATTGCTTATTGTACCCTGTGACTATCATTAAGTGTTGTACCTGATGATTCTTGACTCTTGACGAATGTCTCTTTTCTTTTATGTACACTGAGAGCTTCTGCACCAAGACAAATTCCTTGTGTGTCCAATCACACTTGGCCAATAAAGAGTTCTATTCTATTCTATTCTATTCCATTCCATTCCATTCCATTCCATTCCATGTTGTTTTTAAGGCTAGAGAGGGAATGAAGGCAAGCATCTTCTTTCATCTGATCTAAAGGAAGAGAATTTGTCCAATTTATCTACTCTTACGAGATCTACTCCTCCTGATTTGAGAAGTCCCTCAACCGGCCTTTTGCACCAACATTTTTGGCCAGGAGTCAACATGCTCCTTGAAGAAAAACAGGCAAAAATCCTTTGCTACCTTCCAACTCCTTTAACCGTCCAAAGATTTAGGGCCACACCCACACCTCCTGTACGCCTCAGCCAGCTCAGGAAGTGACTCTTATGATTATGGAAGTTGTCGTCTGAACTTCCTGTGGCTGGTTTTTTTTTTTTTTGGTCCAAGACGCTAATGATGCCATACACCTCACAGCTAAACAGGCCAATCGGTTTCAAAGCAGAACTGTGCATCTGGGATTGATTGAAGGAGGCAGAGTATTTGAGGCTTTACGGTAGGCATCATGGTAGAAATGAGAAGGACCATCCACCCACAGACCGGAGAAAACAGTGATGACATCAGTCACACAATTAGAAGGGCCCAAGAAAGGAGTCCAGAGGCAGCTGGCCAAGCATCAGAAGAGATCTGATCAGCTGCATCCGTGATCCAACCCAGCTGTGCTGTTATATTTATTTATATGCTTTTATTGAACAAAGGTGCCATTGACACAAGAAATAGTTCCCAAGTCAGAAAGGGCAGTGGGGGAGCAACTGGTTTTACTCACGTTAACTTGCCTCTCCTGGGATTGTTTAAATACAATCTTTACAGTTAAAAAAACATCACTGGGAAAAGAAGGATCAGTTTTAATGAAGAAATATTCTTGGGGTGCCCAACCTGATCCTTCCTTCCCTCCTCTTATAAAAAATAAATAATCTGAAGATTGGAAGCAATTCCATTAATATACGAAACCAGCAAGGGTGCCTGTAGGAGCTTCACATGGCAACCTGGGTAGGGACTAGGAGACGGAAGAGAAGCGTGGGAGATGTGAGAACGTGTTGGAGCAGAACCCTGGACATGGTGGTGGTGATGTCACAGGGCAACTTCCAGTGACCCGATGGAGGCATTCTCTTCCCCCTCTTCCATCAAGGTAAGCGGTGGAACTAAGGTAGATAGTAACAGCACTTAGACTTATATGCTACTTTATAGTGCTTTACAGCCTTCTCTAAGCGGTTTACAGAGTCAGCCTCTTGCCCCCAACAATTTGAGTCCTCAATTTGCCCACCTTGGAAGGATGGAAGGCTGAGTCAACCTTGATCCTGGTGGGCTTTGAACTGCCAAACTGTAGGCAGCTGGCTGCAGCAGAAGTAGCTTGCAGTGCTGCACTCTCACCACTGTGCCACAGAGGCTCCAGATGTTCCCTGGATTCTATTATCCTGGAGGTCACAGCCCATCCAAAGACAGACAAATGTGGGCATTTCCTCATCTCTGCAGAACTAAGATTCTGGGGAAAGATTAACAACCGCTCTACGGGGAAGGAGGATTTCTAAAGGGGAGAGGTGATTAGGGAAGTGGTCTGGAAAGGGAAAAAGAGAGTAATACATGGGGGCAGGTGGGGGGGATATAAAACTTTTAAGAAATACAATCTTTCCACGAATCCTACCTTAGTGGGCGCATCCACCACGGCTCCTTGGTTGACCAGCACCTCTGCCACATTGATTCTGTCCTCCTGGGCTGCCAAGTGCAGCGGAGTCAGGCCACTCTGCAAATCACATGCAGCGAATCAGTTTTGGGGGCAGAAGGATCTGCTCAGAAGCATCCAGAACTGGCTTTTAATGCCTAGCGAACCTGGGACTGAGCTTAGCGTCAGCAGAAAATGCACCTGTGGTGCTCAATACACATTTCAACCAGGTACATCCAAGTACACAGTTAAAGACTGAAAAGGGAAATAGATGCTGCAGGAACAAGTCAGTGGCCATGCTTTTATAAAGGGACTACTATTGTTTGCGTTGGGGTAAAATACAGCGTACGATCCTATCGTGCTGGCGCAGCACAACTACTCCAGGAACCTTTCCTCAAGGTTTATCCATCCTGAACATTCATTTGCCATGTAGAAAACTAATCAAAAAGATGCTATGAGGTTTCCTTGCAGTGCTGCATTTCCCTACATTGGAAAAAGACCATATATAAGATCTCAAAGGTGCCCAAAGCAACAACTGGACTTTCCAAGAATGACACCACAAGCCCATCGAATGCCTTGAACTGAACAACATTTTTACCAGCCACAATCAGTTTTGTTCCATCGTATTTGGTCTTCTACAAGCCTCAGGGCAGAAGAAATGTCCCTGCTATCAGATCAGGTGGCCCGCATGATCTGGGTGTGTGGCTTCTTTTGCTGTGGTTTTTTTTGGGGGGGGGGGGGGGTTAGGAGGTGGGCAACCATTTGAGGACCAAGGCAACAGGCTGCAAAAGGAATTTTCTCATTTCATTTTATGCACATTTTGCATTAATTCAGTGAAGATTAACTGGTTAATTTGCATTTAGTCAACTCTGTACGATGATGGTCTGTGGTTCTATAGTGAAATTGCAATAGATGTGATAGAACTATCAGAGTTAACTACAATATCCCTGTAATTCAGTCCTATGAGTCAGAAGAATCATTTGACACCAGGACACAAAAATAAAGAGAGGTGTAAGACAAGTGAACTATAAGTGTTAGATGCATCTTCCTTTATCTATCTGTCTATCTATCTGTCTCTATCTATCTATCTATCTATCTATCTATCTATCCATCTATCTATCTATATCTGTCTATCTATCTGTTTCTGTGTCTGTCTGTCTATCTATCTATCTATCTATCTATCTATCTATCTATCTATCTATCTATCTATCTATCTATCTATCTATCTGTATCTGTGTATCTCTCTCTTTCTGTCTGTCTGTCTCTGTCTGTCTGTATCTATCTATCTATCTATCTATCTATCTATCTATCTATCTATCTATCTAAACTATCTGTTTCTGTGTCTGTCTGTCTATCTGTCTGTCTGTCTATCTATCTATCTATCTATCTATCTATCTTTCTATCTATATCTGTCTATCTATCTGTTTCTGTGTCTATCTATCTATCTATCTATCTATCTATCTATCTATCTCTGTGTATCTCTCTGTCTGTCTGTCTGTCTGTCTCTATCTATCTATCTATCTATCTATCTATCTATCTATCTATCTATCT
>NW_020769358.1:2189954-2225541 GCF_900518735.1 Pseudonaja textilis | reverse complement strand
TCTATCTATCTATCTATCTATCTATCTATCTATCTATCTATCTATCTATCTATCTAATCTGTATCTACCTACCTACCTATCTACCTACCTATGAAGAAGGAGAGAAAGATTAAGAGAATCTGGTAACATTTCATTAAGCCTTTTTTTAAAAATCCCTTGTAGAATTCAACCTTCAGGATTCACACGACTCTCCTGTGCGAGGCAGGGATCTATATTTGTCCTGGATCACAGTTTTGACGATCCTCTCCCAGCAACATTCATGCCATTAAATCTGGCTTGCAAGCTACTCCACATCCTTGCACAGGCAGAGATTGAGTGTCATGAAAAACTCACAGTCGTGGAATAAGATTCCCTGCGGACTCCCTGGAGTTATTGCGAAGAATGGGGCGGCAGCACCGCCCAGCCCAGGCCATTGGGGAGCAGAGACTCTCTCCGTTGCCCCCACACACCTTGTTGCTGAGATTCACGTTGGCATTTCTGGTGAGAAGCAAGGAGACCACGTCCATGTGGCCCTCCTGGGAAGCCAGATGCACGGGAGCAATGCCTTGTCTGGTGACCGCATTGGCGTCAGCACCGTATTCCAGCAAGGTGGTTGCTATGTCCATCTGGTTCTTCTTGGCAGCAATGTGCAGCGGAGTGTAGCCGTTCTGTCAAGGCAAAGCATCTTTGGTTATGGGCTCTTTCCCTAAATAGGGGAGGAGCAATTACTGGCATTTATCGGTGAGGATTTCTAAACCTTTAACCACATACTTTCTCTCACATGGTCCATGGGAAAAGGTTTCGTTTTCCCTTTTTCAAGGAAATTATACAACCTCCCTCCCTCTTGCCACCCCCACCAGTAATATTTCTTTTCTGGTCTGGCCTGCTTGCTGATTTCCAAGGCAATCATTGTGTGGCCTGAAAATGCCTTCGTTGACGTCCCTTACTCTTTCAGTTTAAAAAAAACAACAACAACCATCACTGAGAAAAGAAGGGTCAGTTTTAATGAAGAAATATTCTTGGGGTGCCCAACCTGGTTCTTCCTTCCCTCCTCTTATAAAAAATAAATAAATAATCTGAAGATTGGAAGCAATTCCATTAATATACGAAACCAGCAAGAGTGCCTGTAGGAGCTTCACATGGCAGCCTGGGTAGGGACTGGGAGACGGAAGAGAAGCGTGGGAGATGTGAGAACGTGTTGGAGCAGAACCCTGGACATGGTGGTGGTGATGTCACAGGGCAACTTCCAGTGACCCGATGGAGGCATTCTCTTCCCCCTCTTCCATCAAGGGAAGCGGTGGAACTCAGGTAGATGTTCCCTGGATTCTATTATCCTGGAGGTCACAACCCATCCAAAGACAGACAGATGTGGCCATTTCCTCATCTCTGCAGAACTAAGATTCTGGGGAAAGCTTCAACACTCTACTGGGAAGGAGGATTTCTAAAGGGGAGAGATGATTAGGGAGGTTGTCTGGAAAGGGAAAAAGAGAGTAATAACGGGGGCAGGGGGGATATAAAACTTTTAAGAAATACATAGAATTAATAAGCACAAATAGGCCTTTTGCCCCTGGCCAGATTTTTACCCCCACTCTGGGTCTCCTCATCTCAAGAGAGGATTGAACAAATATCAAGTAAAAATCCACAATTTCATTTTTAGACTGCTTGGGCAGCTGCATTAAAAATAAATACAGACTCAGTCAGTAAATCATATCCTGTCTCTTAACGGTGGAGATGCATGAGCTGGCGAGAAAACAGAGTCACAGCAACTCAGCCATGGTCATCTCTGCTCAGAGACCTTGGACAACTTTATGATTCTAGGACCTGGTTGTGGATGAAAGACAGAGTAAGAAGCCAGGATGCTGGCACTCCACGGTCTAGGCACAAATAACAGAAAATTATCCAGGAAAGAGATAAACGGCATTTTCTTGCATCCTATTTGCAGAAGCTGATTTTGGCATAAAGTTGTGGCCGTTAGTTATACAGACAGGTGCATATTAGAATTGATCTAATATTTGTCTGGTCTCTGAGTGTTATGCGAATTTCACTGTATGTATACTGTGTACATACGTACAGTGGCAATAAAGAATTCAATTCAATCTGCATTTTTGCAATATTGTTTTCACAGAGCGGTGAAAAAGGAAACTTTTGGCAGGGGGGCAAATGACAGCCCCCCCCCCGCCCTCCAGCCGATGAAGACAACAGGAGAAATCCTTTCCGGAGAAAATATCGAAGAAATCCCTCAGTCGATGGGGACATCTGGTCATCTCTTGTGAACAGCCAGGAGGGCTCTTCCATGGCGGAAGCTCATCTCAGCTAGGTTTTGTGACTTTCAGAACGCCCCGTTGGATCAAAGGTAAAGGAATCAAGGGAGCCAACCCATAATTTCTGCTTTTCTCTCAAGTCTGTCATTTTGTCATTTGGGTTTTGGCACAACATTGGCTCAGGAAGAAAAAAAAGAGAAGTGCCTGCCCTATGAAAAGAGATTTTTCAGCATCAAACTAAGGCCATATCCTGACTCTTGTGAAGATGTGCGATTTCTTATGATTGTACCCAGTGATAAAGCTTTGGACCTACTTTAGAAAAGAAAAGGACCAGACATCTAAGGGGTTCCCCGTTCAGTGGGAAGCAATCCTAAAGAATCCCCTTTGTGCAAGTTTTTATTCTCTGAACAAACTCTTAAAACAGGCCTTTGCGATGAGAAAGCCCCGTGCTTCAAAATGAGGAGTGTACAGTATCAAACTCAACATGATAACACTAAGAATCCTAACCCTGATGGGCCAAATAATGGCTGCTCTGTTTTATAGCTTTATGGCAGCATTTATAAAATAACTTGTATTTCTCAAGGCAGTTTGGAATCAGGGAGCGATGCCTGTGGATTGTGGATTACATAACAAAGATACCCACCAAGTTGCTTTGGGCAGCAACCCCCTGAGCACTGTGCCATAGGTTATCCCTTGATTTGCAGACCTCAAGATTGTTAGGTTTCTCCCATCCCATCTTATCACAGTTCACCTTAACTCACAATATTGTGTAACAGTTTCGCTCGATGGTCACTTGGATTTCAGTTAGCAAGCTGGAGCCTATAACCTTATCAAAGTATTTGAGTCTGGCAGACCTCAGAAATGGCCAAGGCCCCCAAGACATCACTCCATTGGGTAATTAGGGGGTTTGTGCCCCCACATTCCCTTTTAAGGGGGCCACAGTTAGCACGGCAGTCCCCAAAGGAGGAGAGAAGGACAATGGGCGAATAGGCGGCAATATAAATTCAATCAATAAATAAATTCATCCATCACCTCGCAAATTCTCACCATCAATTCAGTTCCATTAAGACAGAGAAGTCTTTCTGAAGTGTTTCTTCTGTCTGAACAGTCTAAGGGAATCTACCACAGGAATTTTAGCAGGGATTCAAAGAATACAACACTTTGTATTAATGGTTTTGTTGTTTATTCCAAGAGGTTTGATGGATCAGATTAAGATCAAAATTCTACATTTGCTTCTCTAGGCGTGGATATTAGTGATCCTCTCTGAGGAAGCACGTACAGGATTGCATTGAAAAACAGAGCATCGGAGGTTGGGTTTGAATCTAACGGCCACGTTCTGGAATTCTGATTGTTACCTCATGTGCAGAAATCCATTTCCGCGTTTGCCAAGTTTCCACTGAATGCAAACATGTTGTTGGCATTTTCCACTTCGACCTTTCCAATCTCTAATCAATCTACACACAGTCAAGTTGCCACACAGAGACTGATGAAAGTGATAAACAACCATGCAAGGGGCCTTACCTGACTTTTTCTGCTTAACTCTCTCCTTCCCTTTGACCTCATGAAACAATAGGAAAAAAGTAGCCCATTCAAGTGACACATTTGCCCCCAGGCAGGAAGAAAGAAAAGGGGGGTAGCCCTGAAGCTATGGGACTTCATGTTGCCTGTACACTATTCCGTCATTGCTTCTTCTTCGCAAAGGAAGAGTCAATGCTACTATTCATACAACACATTTAACCAGGAGAGATGGCTCCTACCCGTATCTTAACTTGGTCTGATTTCAACTTTTCTGGCTTAGGTGCATTATAGAAATCCAGTTTGCCAGTGGTTCTATGCATTATGAGAACCCAAAACATCAATAAATAGCACATTAAGCATGTTGTGTGAATGCAGCCAAAGTCTTTTAGAAACATGTATCTCCCTGATGCTGTGTGAAAAACCCTGAAGGATCTATGCACTTCCTATTCCTCCCCTTCATGGAGATTGTCTCTAATACTGACACTCTCTAATTCTCTCTCTAATTCTCTCTCTTTCTCTCTCTCTCTCTCTCTCCCACTCTCACTCCCTCTCTCTCTCCTTCTGCTATTCCTGTAAACAACAAAGATTTCACCTTGTATGCTCTGCAAATAGCAATGCCAGGGTAATCACCTCCATCCAATCCATTGGTTCCTGAGACCACCAATCACCATAACAATCTTAATCTGTGTAATGCTTAAACACTCCAAAGCTTTCCAGATGTCCCCTCACAGCACCAAAACAGGGACGTTTTGCTAAATTAGGAGATTCATTTGGATCATGTACTGCTGCCATAGGTTAACTACAACACTACCGATTTAATTTACGTTTTCATAATTATGTTCTATAAGGACAGTACAGACACAGCTTAGAGGCTCCATAGGAGTTTCTGGGCAGAAGAGAACATTGCAAGTCTCCAATACAGGTCCAGAAGAGACACAGTGGGGAAGCCCATCTCATCTGGATCAGAAAGTTTTAGGTGGCCCTTAGATGTAACCTTGTGGTTCGCAATCCGGGGGGAGAAGAATGAACTTCCCAAAGCATCAACCCTTTGTCAAATCCTCCTCTACCAACTCCATGTCTTCCTTAGTGTGGATGATCAAGATAAAGGTCACCTACCATCTAACCTAGAGGGTGCCCAACCTTGGCAACTTTAAGACCTATGGACTTGCCCCAGCCAGTCATTTTGAATTCTATGAGTTGAGGCTCACAAGTCTTAAAGTTGCCAAGGTTGGACATCCCTAATCTAATTCGTCTCCTGCTTTGGATCATCCTATAGTGTCACGAAAGGAGGTCCAACAGGGCTTGCAAAGGAGGGGAAAGATGGAAGAGGTGGCTGGATCTTCACCCCACTCGGTAGCATTGGTACCTTTGCAGAAGCGTGAGGAGAGGCTCCTTGGTCCAAAAGGAGAAGTGCCACTTTCTGATTATCGTAATGTGCCGCAACATGCAGTGGAGTTAAACCACTCTAAAAACACATGCAGAACAAACAGGCATGGTTAGAAACCCACTTTACAGAAACACTTGGAGAATTATGTTGAACTAGGTTTAATGAAGTTTATGGTGGTATTAACTGTGATTTTGAAATGATCAACTACAACACAAGATACAACACAAAACACTGACTTGTATGGGAATGTTCTTCACACTTCAGCTTTGCCTACCTGAATAACTATCACCCCGATCTCTTACAGACTATGGATAAGAAATGTTGATTCATACTTTATTGACATGCTTCTTAAGATATTTTTGGGCGGGCATTCAGTTTAATGTTATAGCCCGCTCTGGACTTTCAGTCTTTAACAGGGAATGTCTCTTTACCAAAATCTCTTGATAGACATGTTCAAACCTTCAAGCCCATTCAAGCCTATCAAGAGAAAAGTCTAGTCCGATTTCAAACAAGACTTCCATCATCTAATTAAAATGACTCCCATGTGCATATGCAACCATGAAAACTAAAATTGGTAAATTTTGCCCAATAGAGATCTTTCTTTTTTCATGTGAATATTATGGGTGGTCCACACTGTCTATGCAGAATAATGTCATCAAAGATCTTAGAAGAAAGTGGGAAACCACAAGTTGCGGTTGAAGATGTGTTGTGGCTCCGATTCCCGAGCCTGTGCTGTTAGAGGAAGAGGACTCGGAAGATGAGGAGGAGGAACTGGGAATGCCTTCCTCCCCAGGACCTTCTTCTCTGGCAATGCCTTCCTCCCTGATAATGCCTCAGGTTTCATCAGATAACCTAGAGAAACAGCCTGGGATTAATTAGGAGGAAGGCATATCGGAGCAGCCCCTGACAGGGAGTCAAGAGGAAGAATGTTGACTTGATCCTAAACAGCGTCGTAGGGAGAAACGTGAGCAACAACGTAGGAGGCGTGGGAGGGTCAGAGAGTGAGCTGAGTCATTGAGCCACATCCCACAGGGGATAAAAGTGGGTGTGTTGTCAGCTGGAACTTTGTACTGGACAAAGTTTGATCTTACTTCAGGTTTTTCTTTGTGGTCTGCCTTGTAATTTTCTGTAAGTAGCTTTTTACTTGTTATCAGTTCGGACTTGGCAGGCAGAGCGTGTTGGAATGCCAAGGACGTTATCAGTTCCAAAGAATTAACTCTGTGAAGTCCGAGCCAGCTTGCCTGCCTGTGTTTGTGTGAGTTTGTACTCTTTCATCTTTTGAGAAAGAAGAAAGGTGAGACAGAACAGGATGCACTCATTTAGAGTGGCCATGAGCCCACCATTGGTAGACTTGAAAGGACAAGTGAGGGATAGATTGTCCTGGGGGAAAAATCCATCTCTGTGGTCACTACATACAATAATATGTAACAATAAAACAACCTGATGGCATGTAATCAATCAATCATCAAGGTATTGTGAAATAGAACAATATCCTCAAGAAATCAATACTTCTTTTTCAGGAGAAACCAAGAACTTTTGCAATACCACACAGAAGTGATGGAAAAGGAGAACTATTCCAGGGGGATCCTGATGCATTTGATGGGCCACATTGCAGCAACATCTGCCCTACCTTTCCAGCTGCATCTGGAGAAGCGTTTTTCTGAAGTAGGAGGTTGGCAACCTCTATTTTGCCATATTTTGCTGCCACGTGTAGAGGGGTAAATCCTTTCTGTAAGATAAACATTTGTATTAACAGTTTTATTTGAGGGAAAAACAAAACATTTTTGCAGAACCCAGGCGCAACTGGAGAGGTTGTATTTCCATGTTAACAGCAGAATGGAAAGTGCCATTCCCCAACCAAATGTCGACTTGCAAGAGACACAGGGATCCACCTTTCTACAACGCACAAGGAAGCCAATTAAAGGACTGTATTTTATTTTGAAATGACTTTCAAATCCTTTGGGTTACAAAGAAACTTTGAAAGCATAAGGATCGTGTCTACAGGGATATGACAATGAAATTTGTAATGTCAAATCTTATGAGTGGAACCTTCCCATTGTTAGCAAAAGAAATGTATCTTAGGCAGGATGGCAAAAAGGCAAAATGGAAATCACTTTAATTCCCATCCAATTCAAAATCAGCAACAGTAATTCAATACTTGACACATTCCTCTTGAAGAAGCGAAATAACACAGCCTATGTAAAAAGGCACCATTTTGATATAAACTAATCAGTTTATATCAGTTTCTCTGGAAAACAAAAATAATCAAAGGCCACTAGGATGATATCTGGTCTGCAGAAACAGTTTGAACTACTCCTTGGATAATGGTGGGACACTTCCAACTTAGAGATCACCACCATCTTTTAAGGACCTGAATGCGTACAGATGAACTTCACATGCACAAATTGTCTTCTTAAATAATCATTGGTTGATTCCCCCCGCCCCCCACTTTCCCTCTTTTATTTTCTCAACTGTGTACAGAGTTGGCCCAAGTTACTTTGCCACTTGAAGTTCAGGGCATGATGCCTCCAGGCCCCCATTCCAAGGACAGAAGCCAACTGGAGCAGAACACAGAATTTGGGTGTGGGGTCCTCCACTGCCTTTAAAGAAGGAAGGTTGTTCAGAACGGCTCAAAAGCTGCCCCCTGCTACCCTCTCCTAACCACCCTCAAGACCTTCTGCATTACAAAAGGGTCAGCTCTGATTCTGAGCCAGGGTTGGACTGGCTCTCCATTAAAGGGATGATTCACAAGACAAACTCTGGAGAAGTTTCAGAATGAGCAAGTTGAACTCTGCCGGCTGCTCTCTTCCTGAATGCCAAGCAAGTTTATTCCCAGGTAAACATTTCCTGAAAGTAGAAAAGGAGGCTAACTCTCTCTCTAATATGCTATGTTAATATATGCAAGGGGAAAATACCAAAATCGTGCAGACAACGGTTTCCTTGTGACACTCTGTGTAAACAGAAGTTGGACTTTGAAGAGGGATAAAAAGAGTATTCATGCCTTTGAACTCTGATGTACAGAAAACTCCTGAGAATACCATGGATGGCCAAGAAATCAAACCAGAGGATCGTTGGACAAATTAATCCAGAATACTCACTCAAGGCACAAAAGATCAGGCTTCTGAAGTTATTATATTCTAGATAATTATGTGAAGAACCAGCTCTGGAGAAGCTTTTAAATTCTGAGAATGGTAGCAAGAAAGAAAAACAACCAGCTGCACGGTGGAGGAACTCCAATATGACAGGAAAGAGGGCTCCGTTGGAAAACCTGAAGACCAGGCTGGGCAGAACAACCCATCTCTGTGGTTGCTAGGAGTTAACTGCGACTTAATAGCACTCACTCACTCACCCACTCAATCTGTGGGGTTTTCCATGGGAAAAACAATATACCCCTTGCCAAAATTACATCTTTCTCGTTCAGCATCCTATGGAAACAGTCAACTTGACCTTGTTTGGTATATTGTTGGTGCAGAGCAATAATTCTATTGGAATCAATGCCATTCCCAGAGACATAATGGTGTTTTGGCAGGGGTCTGTTCTCCAACCTTGCTGCTTAGCTCCTGAACATTTCATTACCAAGCTAGGTAACGTCTTCAGTTGGAGGTGAAATCTCTTGTTTGTTTATATAGGCCCTGGGTGGTCAGTTAGTCTTGAGACTGGTCTTGGGACAATCAACCTTATGACTCATTCGGTCTTGTGAGTCAACCAGTGAACCAAGACCAACTGACCATCCAGGACCTATACAAACAAAAAAGATACTTCGCCCAAAACCTTCACTGAAGATGTTACCTACTTTGGTAATGAAATGTCTGGGAGCTAAACAGCAAGCTTGGAGAACAGACCCCTGCCAAAACCTACAACCTCAGCTATGAATGTTCTCAACAATTTCTAACATAATGTTGCCTCCCTGGATAAAGAGCAGCCACAATACTTTTGAAACACCGATCCAAGGCCTGCTTTCTATTCCTTAAACGTTCTTACCTTGGTAATGATACTCAAGGATGCCCCGTGGTCCAAAAGGACAGACGCCACATCTTCATGTCCTTCTCGTGCTGAAAGGTGCAGAGGGGTATACCCAGATGTTGTGGCAGCATTTGCAGAGGCTCCTTGCTGTAACAGCTGCTGGACTATATCGGCTTTGCCCAGACGCGCAGAAATGTGCAGTGGCGTTTGGTCATCCTAGAAATGGCAAGGAAAGAGTAAAATTTCCACACTGAGATTCAAATGGGCAGCCAAGGGTTGTCCTTAGGGCCCACGGAGAAAGCAGGAAACCCTCAATACAGGCCTGGATAAATTAAAATGGAGACTCTGAAACCCTCAGTTCTGACTGGAGGTGTTGTGGTCCGCCAGAGACCCGTGGAGCTGGCAGCAGAGTCAGACAGTGGGGAGGAACATGGGCCAGTCCAGGAGTCTGGGGAGGACTCAAACGAGGGTCCTGCGTCCAGTACAGAGATGGGGCTAGGGCCATCTGGGACTTATGTGCTGACTCCGGAGCCTCCAGAATCTGACAACAGCAAGGCAGAGAAACAAGGGGAGCCTGTTCCCAGTGTGTGCATTCGCAGAGCTGCCAGAAGGCAAGAACAGTTAAGACAAAAAGGGCGACTCAGGAGTAAGGCTTGGAAGTGATTGGCCCTCCCATAAGGCATAAAGGAGAAGCAAAGGGATAGGAACCTTTGCAGGAAGCAACTTTGTTCGCTCTGTTCAAATTAAACATTGAAGCTCTGTGTGGACTTTATACTTGTTTGTCTTTTTACAGTTAAATTGTCAATTCAAAGGAGAGAAAGGTGGGTGCTTATCTCGAGAGGCTGTTTGGGACTCATTACAGGCTGGGAATGCACATAATTCCCGGCCGTAGAAATAAAAAGAGAGTTGTTAGGACTAAGCGTGTGATTAATTACGGTCTCAGGCAGCCTTGGTCAGAACAAGACGATCCCTCGCCATCTAACTGGGACAGATTAGCAACGCACCACCTGTTTTGTTCCAAACTGTTTTGAGTGTGACACTGGGCCAAATGTCCTTTCCCAAGAGTAAAATGGCTGTTCTGAACACAAATAGGAGGGGTTTTTTAGCACTCTGAGCTCCACAGAAAATGTTCTACACTGGAAAGAACCTTTGCACTGAAAAGGGGGCATCCCATGAAATATCACGCTTCAAACAGTTCAACCAAAATGTTTTACAGTCTCTTGGAGAGAATCCCAGGACTATATCCTTGTCAAGGGACAGTAAAGGATGCTAACCAGCCCTTGAAGGGATATCTCGCCCCTTAATGCACAGCACCTGAAGGCCGCCTGCAGCATAGAAGACGCAGAGAAGCTGCTTACCTTGGCCTTAGCTTCCACTTGGGCGCCATTTTGAACTAAGGACCGAACCACTTCTGACTGGCCAGCTCTGGCAGCCATATGCAGGGCTGTCTCACCCCTCTGTCAATGGAAAGTGATTAGGATGGCAGAGGTTAGGAAGACAGAAAAAAGGGAGAAAATATACTACTAGCAACAACAGAGATATTTGGGATCAGGATGTGAAAGCAGGTCATCTTTGACCCCTCGAGACTGTCTAGGCCTCACAAAGTAATTTGTTCCAGAATTGATTTTTTTTTTATTTTTTAGCCCTGAACACATTTGTTCTTTGCCAAATGAAAACATTGCTGTTTTCAAAAGGAGAGGTGTTATTTGAGGAATTAAGGCACCCTTGTGCTTAGATGACATTTTCCACAGGAAGAGCCCATGGGATTGTGCCAAGCTTTGGACCTCCAGTTCTGAATGTCCCCCACCCCCATTTGATTCTCTGCTCTTGGGCTTGAGGGCTCTGCATGCCTGTTTGTCAGCAGGCAAACTCACAGCTGGGCCAATCGAAACAAATCAATAGTAATAATAAAAAGGCTATTAACAATCTGCGGCACTTCATGCACTTCAGCCAAAGGATGGGTCACCAGGGAAATGGCAAGGTGTTGTGGTTCGCCGGCAGCAGGTGTTTGCCGGCAGAGGTCTCTGATAGCGAGTACTCAGACGAGGGGCCTGCGTGTGATGCAGGGATGGGGCCAGGACTATCGGAGAGTAGGGAGCTGCCTTCGGAGATTGTGGAGTCTGGCAACAGTGATGCAGAGGACCCCGGGGAGCCTGTGCCCAGTGCATGTATGCGCAGGGCTGCTCAAAGGAAATAGTAGCTGAAGCAGCAAGGGTAACTCGGGAGTAAGGCTGGAAAGTGATGGCCCTCCCTTAAAGGATAAAAACCAGCCTTTGGGGATGTGTTCTTTGCAGGAAGCAAAGAAGTTCTTTAGACTCAGAGTCCTCGTTGAAGCCCTGCTTACTCTGGTTTGTTTTTGAAACTTTTGTCGGTGGATATTTAACCAGTAATTAGTCTTCTGTTCTTGGCAGCCTTTTGCAACCTTTGGCTTGCTTTTGAAAGTGGACAAATAGGTTTAAATGTTTCTTGGCTGGGAATGCACTGAATTCCCAGTGCCACATTAAAAAAGGTTTGCTTTTATACACAATTTGTGTTTGTTTAATTTGAACAAGGCTTGGGTCAGAACACAAGGACAGCAAGAAACTGAAAAGGGAAGTGACGTGTTTGGTGAATTGGCCATAGTTTGCCACAGTTAAAAGCAAATCCTGCCCATAGCATAGTTTGTGCAGAGTTTGCCTGTTTTTCTGTGGCTGTGGCTCCCTCCTCGTGGCACTGAGCCTAATGAAGAATGGCCTGTGGCAGACCATAGGAAAACAAAAACAGAAACAGGACTTCTCTGGCCAGCCTTGGAAGAACAGATCCACTCCACACCACTCTGGCTTTTAAAGCTTCTCCTCCTCCTTTGGGGATTGAAAGGCACTCCAGTTTGATTGGGATCAGCTCCGTGGACGGGGTTTGCTCAAAATGACATTCAAGAAATAGAGACGTTCCCACAGACTAGAGGTGATCATGCACACACCTGCTTCCCGTGGCACAAATCAGGATAAAAAAGAAAGTAGGCTAAAACTTAGCCAGAGAAACGCTGCAGGATCCATCCCTTCGCAGCCCAGGAGAGGAGAGGGAAAAATAAAACCTTCACTTTCACTTCATAGTTGCCTGGATATATCAGAGAGTGATTAATTCTGGTCAACAATGTCACTTCTTGGTGATGGCTGCCTATGCGAAATGCCACAGTTTGGAAACTTTACAGAGAACTGACTGGCATGTGCTGTCCCCTTTCTGTCTTTTTCAGCACCCCTGAAAGCTTGGAGCCTGGTCAAAAGGTATAGGAGATCTCTCCCCTGAGAGTGGGGGGGACATCTGTGAAGATCAGGGATAGACCATCTCAACAGGGGAGCTGCAGGTAGAACAAGGAGGACAAGAAAGGTCTCAAGGAAAGGTCTTCTCTCTTCTGAAATCCAGCTAGGAGAACGCCAACGATAGTGTGAGGGCCTGCCAGTTGTGCCAGTTGGCAGAAAAACCAACAATTGGAGGTTCAAAACTGTGGTTCCAGACAAGGTCATTATCTCAGCCTAGAAAAACAGCCCAGCCAAGGGAGCCCAGCCAAGAGGAGGAGGCGGCGGCCACCAGGCTGCCCAGTAATGAAAAGTCCACCTTGGTACTTACCACATTGGTCGTGTTGGGAGAAGCTCCGTGGTGCATCAGCTGTGAAACAATATTGACGTGTCCCATGAAGGCAGCAACATGGATCGGAGTCAAACCCGACTAGAAAATGAGCAGAGAGAAGAAAAAAACCATTCCTGGGTTGGCATAATATGAGCAAAGACTTAGCACAGCACACCGAGGAGTGAATGCTTAAAAGGGCCCAGCCTGTTGAGTTGTTGGGGACGCCTGATGGTTGATGGCTCCAAAATATACAAGGCGAGCTGCTGCCAATATTACAAGTCCACCTTGTGGCAAGTTCAAAACATATTAGTTTGACACAAAGGCCGCATTCTGTGCATCTACTTAGGTTTGGAAGAAATCTTCCGTTGCACTCTGCATGCATAGACTGCAAAACCCCAGCACCAGTGGTGGGATTCAAAAATTTTTACTACCGGTTCTGTGGGCTTGGTGGGCATGGTGTGGCTTGGTGGGCGTTGCAGGGGAAGAATATACTGCAAAATTCCCCTTCCCTCCCCACTCCACTAACCTGCTTTCCAGCTCCATTCTCCTGTGCAGGGCAACTAAAGGAGACCCAGCCGATCAGCTGGGACTCGGGAGGCAGAGAATAGACGGGGGTGGGGCCAGTCAGAGGTAGGATTTGCTGGTTCTCCAGAACTACTCAAAATTTCCGCTACCAGTTCTCCAGAACTGGTCAGAACCGGCTGAATACCACCTCTGCCCAGCACCCCAGAAGGTGTACTTTCTATAGTTCAGAACAAGTTGAGTGTAGAAAGTCAGAAACCAGAAGTTGAAAAGGGCCACGTAAGCAGATCAAAGTCAAGCATTTTAGGCCAGAGCACACTCGTATGTTCACGTGCATCACAAAGCATGCAATATTCCACTTCTCCTACGTGGGAATGAGAGTTTGCCTTTCTATTTTGATTTGATGGCAGTAAAAGCTATCTTAAAAATTCATGGTGAACATTGAGCTAAATTCTTTTACTCCCGCTCAAAATGTTGTGTCTCCATTACATAAGGCCAAGGAGAACATGGCCTTTTCTGGGTCAACTTTGGATATAGCTCTTCTCAGTAATTGGTGAATGCAAAGATTTTGGCAAAGGACTTTGTTTTCTTAAAATTAGCAGGCAGAAATATTAACCAAGGCAATAGAAGATGGTGATCGTGTTTACTGAAAATCCCTTTTTGGCATTCTGAGCTCCTGCGCGCCAAGGCTGAAGTGTGGCTTATTCAACGTAACCTGGACGTAACTTCAAAGATTCCTTACCTCCGTGACAGCTTGAATGGAGGCTCCATGTTTCAGCAGAAGTTCCATCACTTTAATTCGGTTCTTTTTGCAGGCAATGTGAAGAGGCGTGAAACCGTTCTGAAAATTTTGGAAAGCGTTATAAAAATCCCCTAAAGCAGCGGTTTCCAACCTTAGCCACCTTACGAATGGTGGACTTCAACTCCCAGAATCCCTCAGCCAGCAAAGCTGCCCTAAAGTATTGCTTGCAAAATCTATCTATCCCTTTTGATATCGTACGACATCTAAGCCTTACTTATAGTAAGTAAGCCTTACTTACTTACTTCTGCTTGTTTCTATTTCTCCAGGAGTTCAAGGCAGTTGACGTCAGGATGACAATTTTATCCCCACACAAAGGTGAAGTAGGTTGGGCCGGGAGAGAGGGAGGGGCCCCTGAAAAATCCTCCTCCCCAGAAGCCTCCATAAGGGGAGTTTGAAATGGGGTCTCTCACTCCTTCATTATTTATCATCATTTTATATAATTCTTTATTGGCCAAGTGTGATTGGACACACAAGGAATTTGTCTTGGTGCAAATGCTCTCAGTGTACATAAAAGAAAAGATACTTTCGTCAAGAGTCAAGAATCATCAGGTACAACACTTAATCATAGTCATAGGATACAATAAGAAATCAAATCATACCAGGAAACAGTCAATATAAATCGTAAGGATACAACGACAAAGTTATAGTCCTGCAGTCACAAGTGGGAGGGGATGGGCAATGAGGAGTGATGAGAAGGTTAATAGTAATAGTAGTGCAGACTTTGTAAATGGTTGGACAGTGTTGAGGGAATTATTTGTTTAGCAGAGTGATGGCTTTTGGGGAAAAAACTGTTCTTGTGTCTAGTTGTTCGGGGTGTGCAGTGCTCTATAGCGTCGTTTTGAGGGTAGGAGTTGAAACAGTCCTAGTCAAACCCCTTCAGTAAACACCATGACAGTGTCATATAAGCTGGTAAAAATAGTTCATTATTCTTGCCAAAATGCTAATGATAAACGTGGCCCAAAGAAAAGAAAGGGATGTATAGTTTAGCACACAACTGCATTCGTGCAACTGCAACATGATTTTAAAAAAGAATTTCCTGACAACCAAAAAATCCGTGCATTGTTGCTCACAGCATTTGCTTAGATGTTGACGATAAATTTTTAAACTAGTCAAAGTAGCTTCAGCCGCTTATTTTAAAAGCAACCGACAGAACTAGGTCTCACCTTGGAAGAAAAACACTTCAGCTACCTTCTCAACTGGAGGGGAAAAATATCAGATACTTTCAGAGTCGTTGCCTAGTCTAGATGAATGGAAAATCCCTTTTGTTGTCCCCATCACCACCAGTACCATCATCCACAACATCATCAGGAAATCTTCTGATTGCACGTGTCAAAGGGCTCTCTTCTTGCCAAGGGCTATCTTTTTACATCCCATTTGGGGCTAGCTGTGTTGTGGTCCACTGGCGGCCTGTAGAGCTGGCACAGAGTTGGACAGTAGAGAGGAACATGGGCCAATCCTGGAGCCTGGGAAGGACTCGGACGAGGGATCTGAGTCTGACATAGAGATGGGGCCAGGGCCATCTGAGAGTTATGTGCTGACTCTGGAGCTTCGAGGATCTGACATCAGTGGCATCACCAGTGCACACTGCTCAGAGCTGCCAGAAGGGAAGAACAGTTAAGACTTGGGAGTAAGGCTTGGAGAGGATTGGCTCCTCCCATAAGACTT
Organism: Pseudonaja textilis; assembly: GCF_900518735.1. The sequence goes on along the minus strand of NW_020769358.1, from coordinate 2,209,838 downwards.
AAAGGAGGAGCAAAGGGACATGAGCCTTTGCAGGAAGCAACTTAGTTCGTTCTGGTCGGTTTATCTCTGAAGCTCTATGTTGACTTTGTGCTCCATTTGGCCTTGTGCAGCTAATTGGCAATCTAGTTGTCAGCAGCATTTCAAGGGAGATAAAGGTGGGTGCTCATCAGCCTTATCCCAAACAACTATAGCAGACTTCTGTTGGGATTATTCACAAACTGTTTGGGACTCATTACGAGCTGTGAATGCATATAATTCACAGCCATTGAAATGAAAACAAGTTTTCTGGGAACAGTGTGTGGTTGTTACTGTCTCAGGAAGCCTTGGTCAGAACAAGCTGGTCCACGAGACAGGTGATCTTGGTGACTGACCTCTCTCTTCCACTGTCTTCAGGCAGGAAGTTTAAACCTTCCAGTTCAAGATTTATCAATTTATGAACTATAAAGGCTTGTTTTCCTTGAAAAAGTCCCTAGCTAATTTAGATTTTGAGATCATTTAGGATTAAGTTTGCTTAGTGGCTTAGTTTTAATATTTTATTCCTCTTGTATAATAAGCATTTTATTATCATTTGTTACTAAGAACTTGATTGAAGGAAACTGGATAATATTTTTTAATAAAGTAAACTAATATGAATGTATACTTTTGTTGTTGTTATTTTAGGGCACCTCCTGATCATCTAGAGCAGGGGTCTCCAACCTTGACTTTTGGTGGAGTTCCAGAATTTCTCAGCCAGCTTGCCGAGGAATTCTGGGAGTTGAAGTCCACAAGTCTTAAAGTGGCCAAGGTTGGAGAGCCCTGCTCTAGAGTCCCCGGGGTCACAATAGATTGCCTGCAGCCATAAACTATGTATTTTTTTTGATTCTGTAAACCAGCCTGTTCCAGTCCTGGCCCCCTTTTCTTCTACCTGGCCCTGAGGAGATGAAACACTTTTAATTAGGATTTAATGTCACATTGAAGATTGGTGCAGGCTGGACCAGGAGGATCAAAGCAGAAGACAGATGCATTTGTGCTCTCTGCTCAGCAGGCCATTTCTGGAGGCTGCAGAGGCCCAGTTGTCCCCCTCTCTGCCTGCTCAAAAAGGTACGCCTTCTGCAGCCCACCTGAAGCGTGACTGAGCATGGGATCGTGGCCAACTGCAAGGTCACAATCCACTCCCAGGGAATAAGGTTCGAGGGATCTCCTCTTAGTTACAGAAGGCTGAGGATGCTTAGAGCAAGGGTCTTCAAACTTGGCCAGTTTAAGACTTGTGGACTTCAACTGCCAGAATTCCTGAGCTAACATGACTGGAGGAGGAATTCTGGGAGTTGAAGTCCACAAGTCTTAAAGTTGCCAAGTTTGAAGACCCCTGACTTAGAGTAAAAAAAAAAATGAAAAAAAAGGAACTGTTAAAAAAGGCTTTTATTTAAAAAAAAAGCAGTCAGGTTATTCATAGATTTCTTTCTTCAGCTAGAGAGATTTCTCAGAGTGATAAAAGAATGACTATGATAATCTTTTTGTATGAAGAATTTTTAACATAACCACAACATCAGCCACAAAATGAAACCAATTCCTTCCTTCCTTCCTCCCCTTATAATACATTATTAATTAATAAATAAATCCTCTAAGGAAGTCCACAGCCTCTTCGGTTGAACCGTACTGCTATTGCAATGTTTGTTGCCCTCCCAACTCAGACCCAACTTAGCTGGTAAATGTGGGGGGGGAGAGGGACCCCCTGTATGCTCACCAGTGCTTTGGCATTAGGATTTGCCTTCTTGTCCAACAAAACCTTGGCAACCTTGTAATGGCCACAATGAGCGGCTACATGAAGCGCTGTCAGGTAGTCATTGGTGACATCGTCCACCGGTACGTGGTGCTCAATCAAGAGCTGAACGCAGTTGAGATGGTCTCCTTGGGTCGCCATGTGCAATGGAGACAAGCCATTCTAGAAGTAGAAAGGAGGAGGGAGGGGAGAGCAGAGTAAGAAAGCCACCTCTGGAAAAGGAAGACAAGACTGGTTCTTGTCAAATCTGGTTCTTGTCTAGCTGCTCAGCTGGATGGGTGTTTATAGGGAGAGGCTCAAGCAAACCCTTTCAACAGGCTGTGATTCTTATCTTACGAAAGCAACCTATCTATGGGAATCTCAGGAAAAGGAAAAAGAAAGAAATGTTTACACTGGTAGAAGAAGTGCTTAACCTGGAAGCTAGAGACATTTCACTAAATAAGGCCAAGGCAGGAATAGATATCTAATCTTTTCAGTCAAGGATCTCCAACCTGGGTCACTTTAAGACCGGTGGACTTCAACTCCCAGAATTTCCCAGCCAGCTTTGCGGAATTCTGGGAGTTGAAGTCCACCGGTCTTAAAGTGGCCAAGGTTGGCGCCCCCTGTTTTAAACCACAGGGTTGTTTCTCACCTAGTAAGAACCCTGTATTTAAATAAAAACCTTTACCCCCATACACCCAGAAAGACCTGCGTCCAAAATATCCCCAGCAATGGAATGCAAATAATCTAAGGTTACATGGCACAGATCTCTAGATATGGATCTTTTAAAAAGCCAATGGTTGCAGAGAAGGCCTTCGGGATGCACCTCTTGAAGACTAAATGGAGCAGCATTTCCTTGAATGATGTATGAAGCCCATAACTGCAGATTAGATAGTCAACAGAGGTTTCCATATGAGAGATGCTTAGAATTTCTCTTTGATACCGAGCACCATTTTAAGAAATCCTGGTAAGAGAGCCACAATTTAGAGTGATTGTGAGTTAACGGTTTGATAAGAGGGGAAATACACATTCCCATCCTTGGTATTCTGACTTACCAGAAAAAGAGGTATCCTGCATCCCTTCATATCCACTTTTGCCCAGACAAGATTACTGTTAATACTTGCTTACATAAGAAAAGCATTATAATCTGAAGGGTTTCAAAACAGCTTCTCTTTCCTGTGATTTTGGTTTGAGCTTCCTGCAAGAGGACTAACCCTGTTTAGTTTCCAAGCCTAAACTCAGTTGGGCCAAGGGTGCCATCTACTGAGACAAGACAGGAGCTTCAGAAGACTTCCGGAGACTACCATCGCTTGGAGAGAGGTCTCCAAACTTGGCAACTTTAAGACTTGTGGGCTTCAACTCCCAGAATTCCTCAGCCAGCATAGCTGGGAGTTGAAGTCCACAAGTCTTAAAGTTGCCAAGTTTAAGGACCCTTGGCTTGGGGTGACCAGACAAACTGTAGAAAGCCTGGTTCTAAGGAAGCACAACTGAAAGTACCAGAAAAGGTGAAGGACGCAAGATGTTCTCCATGACCTTTTCCTTCAGAACTGACTAGCACCTCCTTTTTCTTGTTAGCAGCCATTTTCTTGTGCCAAAAGTAATGACTGGAGAAGAGTAAAAACAAGGGCCATGATAACTTAAAGTGAGTCACGGCCAATTCCACACTAGGCTGAATTCTGCTGCTACAGCACCTTCAGGCAATGTGAGAAATTAAAAAAAAAGACCATTTTGGAATCAAATCCACACACTAGACAACACAGATTGAATGTATGTTTTGAAAAACAAAGAAAATGCCATTTTAGGAATTCCTTGAGAAAACAAGCTTACAGTTTACTTTTCTTGACACCTCAGCTGAAGCAAGCAGAAAATACAGCTTTAGGATTCTCCATTGGACGAAGAAGACCGAAGGCCAAACACATAAGAATGAGGTGTAAACATGACTTCCAACCTATAGGAGGACTTGACAAAAACTCAACTCAAACCTCCCTTTCTTCTTTGTACAATTGATGCCCAATTTTGTACCACAATCTGCTTTGAATCCCTTCTGGCTTGAAAGACAGATTGACATGAGAAATCAAACCCAAATTGGGTGGATGAATTATATTTTAATGCTTTTTACTACTGAACCTCTCAGGGGTGTTGAGTTTTAGGTAGTATAGAAATTTAATAAATAATAACATAATTTAGGCTTCTCGAACTGTTTGCCCGTGATAGAGGGAAATGTTTATCAAAAAACGGTCAAATTAATCGCAGGCATTGCAGATCAAATGTTGACAGATAGAAGGATTGTAACAGAACAGAACTTGGCCACTTTAAATCTTGTGGACTTCAACTCCCAGAATTCCTCAGCCAGCAGAGTTGGCTGAGGAATTTTGGGAGATGAAATCCCCAAGTCTTAAAGTTGCCAAGGTTGGAGACCCCTGCTTTGGAGAATAGCTTGATTCCCTTTTTGTGGCAACCCCTGAGATATTGGAACACTACTATCATGTCCTTCTCTTCATTAAACTACATACCCAATTCCAGCAACCATTCTTTATGTTTTAGCCTCCAGTCCCTTAATCAACTTTCTGGCTCTTCTCTGCGAGTCTCAACATATTTTTTACACTGTGGGGATCAAACTGGATGCTGTATTCTGAGTGTGGTCTTACCAAGGTATTATAAAGTGGTATTAACATTTCACATGATCTTCATCCTATTCCTCTGTTAAAGCAGTCTAGAACTACATTGGCTTTTTTGACAGCTGCATCCCACTGCTGGGTCATATTTAAGTGATTATGTACTCCAAGATCCTTCTCACAATTACTACAACAAGGTACCACCTGTATTATACCTGTGCATTTGGTTTTTCTTGCCTAACTGTAGAACCTTACCTTTTTCAGCACTGAATTTCATTTTGTTAGATATCATCCAATGTTCAAGTCTGTCAAGGTCCTTCTGTATCTTAAGCCTAACTTCTGGTGTGTTGGCTATTCCTGCCAGCTAGGTCTCATCTGCAAATTTGATGAGTTCCCCATCTATCCCCTCATACAAATCATTGATGAAGATGTTGAAGTGTGCTGGGCCTAAAACAGAGCCTTGGGGTATCCTATTGCATACTTCCCTCCATGTTACAAATCCATCTGGTGATGATGCTTTCTAACCCACATTTTTCTATCTTATCAAGTAACTAGGTTGTTATCTACTTTATCAAAAGACTTACTGAAGTCCAAGTAAATTATACCCACAGCATTCCTCTGGTCCACTAATTTTGTCACTTTGTCAAATAATGCAATAAAGTTTGTCTGGCGCGATCTGTTTTTGACAAACCCATGTTGGCTTTGGGTTATGATTTTGTTTGCTGATTCATTGCTTGATTAATCTCTGGTCAAACACTGACAAAACCTGAAAATCCTGTTTGAAATAAATTTTCACCTGAGACAGGAAGAAAAATACACTGAATATCAATAGGCATCCATCTGTCTTACATGCTTGAAGTCCCTTCATTCTCACCTGCTCGCAGGTATGCGCAGAAAGGAGGGAAAGCAGCATGTTTCTGTTTAAAAAACTAAGACACCGTGCTGAGTCTTACGATGAACCAAGGAATCTGCCATGAGTTCTACAATTGCCCCATTTCCCAACTGCAAAATGGGTGCAGAAGTTCTAGCCTGAGCTACAGAGCTGTTGCTATGAGTAACCCAAAATAACGTAGACAAAGAAGCACCCTGAGAACTCTAAAAAGCATTACCTGTCTCACCTAATTGCAAGGCTATTCCTAAGCTGGAAAACAACAGAAACCATGGGTTGAGAGGTGAATTTCCAATCATGTTACATTCAGCCAAACTCTTTTCTTTACAAGCCTCTCCGAAACAAAAGACAGACATAATGGCAGACTTTGGAGTCTATGACTCCCAAAAATCCTGAGCTCTACAACGTTACCTTCGTTTTGGAAAGAAGAGGGGCTCCACGGTCAAGCAGCATCCGCACCACTTGTTCATGGCCGCTTCGGGCTCCACAATGCAGAGGCGTCAGGCCATCCTGAAGGAAATAAAATTACAGCTCTTTTTGCAAGGGAAGCCAACAAAAACAGGCGAGTTTAATGCCTGAAGAGTAGTGTCCAGGAAGAAAACTACATCTTAATTATATTTTTTACTTATTGAAACAGAACCAAGATGTCACATTTGCCAATATCATAGGATAATGGTTCAATAAATATTTATTCTGGTTTATGAGCCACAGTGGCGTAGTGGTTAGAGCGCAGTACTGCTGACTGCCGGCTGCCTGAAATTTGGCAGTTCAAATCTCACCAGGCTCAAGGTTGGTTCAGCCTTTTATCCTTCTGAGATGGATAAAATGAGGAGCCAAATTGTTGGGGGCAATAGACTGACTCTGTAAATCACTTAGAGAGGGCTGTAAAGTGCTATTGCTATGCATAAAATAAAATGTAGCTTCCTCTCCCGGATGAAGTTCTTCTTGGTCCTTCCCCGCTACATATTCTGGATGATACTTCAGAATTGATATTTCGAGTCCAATCTTATAAAGTAGCCACCTGAAACCCTGCCATAACAAACCCCAACTTTCTTTAAACACATTTCTGAATGAGGCATTTCCAGGAAAAGCCTTGGAGAACAATTTTATGAAACACAAAGAACAGATCCCACGCAAAGTTCTTCATCTGAGGGTCTCACTCAACTTCACATGGTCTCCTTACCAGGAGGGACTTTTCCTCCATCCCCCCAAAATGAAAATTTTGGGGTAGGATGAATGCCTTTCCTCCCTGGTCACAGTCCTACCCTCAAGCCCTGATCCTTAGAGCAAGAAAACCAAGTGTTTACACACTGGGAAAGTTCCTGCAGGTATCTCATTTAGATGATTCAACCTATGCATCTTGTCATAGAATCCTCAGGAACTGCAAATGGCGAAAGGATAATGTATGTTCTATACAACTCATCTATGAGTTAATTAGAAACAACCAAGAATATTGGTTTGTTTTTTGTTTGGAAAGGTAAATCAATCCAAGCTGCTCAAATCCAATCCCTGAATTTCTGAGGTTTGACAACACATCATCTCCCCCATTGTTTTGCTTCAGGAACTCATGGGATTCATGAAGAAGTCATCATTTCAAAAACTACCTCAAAAAACTCCCAAATTCAAAAAACCACAACTCAGTATGCTTCACGCAGCTATCTTCAAGCTCTAGGAAGGTCCTGCTTTTTCCTATCTAACTGATATTTATTTGGATTTTTTGCTCCTTGGCACTTCTCACAACGTTCCTCCAGGACAACGTGTCAGCTAATGTCACTTTCTTTAAGATGGCTGAGGCAGTTTGTGACAGGCCAAGCACTTACACCGCTTTACTTCACAGTTGAGGCATATTTTACCCGTAGCCTTGGTCTATGAGACTGAGCCCTCATATTTCCCATCATGTCATTCAATGGCTGCACAACATATCAAGCCCATCACTCTCCTAAGCTCCATTTAAACCTGAAAGTGCCACAGAGCCAAAAATCCTAAGAAGGGAAGCAGGACTCAGTAGCTTCATCGGCCTTTAGAGCAGGGGTCTCCTTGGCAACTTTAAGACTTGTGGACTTCAACTCCCAGCTTTTCTGGCTGAGGAATTCTGGGAGCTGAAGTCCACAAGTTTTAAAGTTGCCAAGGTTGGAGACCCCTGCTTTTTAGAGGACTTTCTTGTTCTTTGGTTCTTCCAGGTGTTTGTTTACTGAGAGTTCACATGCTCCAGGTAACTGTGAATATGAGTGGTTTATACCTTTGCTTTAGTCATCAGGTTAAAATATAACCAGCAGCATGACTTCTACCAAAAGCACTTGCAACTCATCCATCCCAAGTGCCTTTCAGAAAAACTAGATCTTAAACATTTGATTTCATTTCAGTGTTTTGCTTGTATGCCATTGCCACTCATTCCTATAGGTGCTTCCTGGAAGGAGGTGACCTAATCTCTGTTCTTAAAAAGTGGGCCACTACAGCTTGCATTTGTGGCCCCAGGTGGCAATATTCCCTAGGATATGGGTCTCACTGAAAGGGCAGGCACCACCTGGAAAAATACAATCTCCAGAGCCACATTGCACTAATCAAAGCAACTCCAGCTAATTTGGGACTTTGTACTTTGCTTGTTCCTCCCACAAAAGGAGGGGAGATGGGGATAAATGCGTGGGCAGAAGAGCTATTCATAAGCCAATTTATTAAGACTAGATAGGATCACCTGAATGCCATGTCAAAGAAGTTCGAAACCAGTCAAATAAACACCAGAAAAATATGAGGAGCCATCAGTACAATAACGAAGAGAAAATGACATTCCGGAATGCCAGCAAGCTCAGCGCCATAAACAAGATCTATACAACATATTATTTAGCTGTCACTTCACCTCTTTTACTTCTTTAAGTCACATCAATCACTTATTTTCTGTGCATTTTTGGGAAGTGCTTTCAAAGCAGCTTTGATGATTCTCTGAGTGCTCAGTGTGCTCCATTAACCACCTGATATGCTGGGGAGCATCTTTTAGACAGGGGGGAAAGGGCGTTATTGCTCTAGTCATTGAGATCACATCTAGTGAGGGCAATCTTATTTATTGTTAGGATCCCGTTGTATCTCAAATGCCAAAGTGTGAGGTTATCAGGGAGCTGTTCCCAAAGAAAAAGAGGGCACATTGAGGGAAACCTCCCCCCAGAATCACAAGAGCAATGAATAATGGAAGCAGAGAACCAGGAGTCCTGAGACAAGGCCCAACCGGTAGAAGTTGCTGTCACAAGATATAGCAAAGGCTCCCACCAAACACCTGTGGGACCTCCATCTAAATACTACGTCCCTTTCAGTGCCAATTGCAAGGGAGCTATGGAGCTTACGTTCTGCAGGTGAACTCTACCTGGTCCCTCTCAGAAGAAAGCCTGGATTAAGGAGATCTTGGGTTTGAGCAGAAGAGTTTGGGCCATCTCCAAAGAAGCAACTCTCATGCCCCAAAGTGGTGGCAGGACTGGAAGAACCACATTCGATGTCACCTGCAAGGCAAGGAAGCCCATCCTCTACAGGAGGCCATGCTCATTCTTATGTTTTTTTCTGAAATCTCTCTCTTTCTTAGGCAGGAGTGGGATTCAAATTTCTTAACAACTGGTTCTGTGGGCATGGCCTAATTTGTGGGTGTGGCTTGGTGGTCCCGTGACTGGGTGGGTGTGCTTTGTATGTAAATGTTGTAAATACTTATGTAAATATTGAATTTTTTTATTAAAAAAAAGAATTTTTTACCCAAAATCAGGCAGATTGAGTTGCTCACAGAATCACAGATTCACTTAGAGATCTATCTTTCTGCAATCTGCTTCCTGAGTCTGTCACATAAAATTTGTTTGCAAGCAAACTTAAAAAATTAATTCACAACACACCATGTATGTAAATATTTAATTTTTTATTTAAAAAAGAGCAACTTTTACCCCAAATCAGGCAAAGCGGGCAGGCAGATTGAGTTGCTCACAGAATCACAGATTCACTCAGAGATCTATCTTTCTGCAATCTGCTACTTGAGTTTGCACTGAAAAATAGAAGCTTCAGTCCTAAGGAAGGTTCAGCTCTGCTTTTAGATTAGTTAGAAAGCAAGAAATCCAATAATTTCCTGCTTTCTAGCTAATCTAAATCTCCCAGCACAGCTGGTAATTGGAACAGCTGGTGGGCGGGGGGGAGGAAAAATAGGAACTTACCAAAAATTAGGCAAAGGCACAAGGCAGGCAAGTTGGGTGGCATGCATGCCAGGTAAGGAGTGAGTGGGCAGGTGGGGAAGGTGGGGCCAGCTAGTGGCACGATTTGCCAGTTCTTCGAACTGCGCAGAATCGTAGCAACCGGTTCTATAGAACTGGTCCGACCAGGGAGAATCCCACACCTGTTCTTAGAGTTTGCTCGGCCCAAGGCAGTGAAAGAGAATTTGCCCTCATTTGGTGTGCAATGTGGCTGGGTGAATGGTGAGAAGGTGAATGCTTTGATGTGGTTTTTTTTTTTATGGTTTTATAATCGGCCTCAATATATGTGAACCAGCAGGAGTCAATGGTGTACAAGCACTGCACTAAGGAGGACGCTTAGAGAGGAAGATGGCAGAACTGACCATATTGCCCAGGACTCGTTTGCAACGCAAAGTAATGAAACAACGGTGGAAGTCTTACCCTTGTTTTGGCATCAATTTTGGCTCCTCTGTCAAGTAACAGCTTTACCATATTGGTGTTCCCTCTTTTGGATGCTACGTGGAGGGGAGTGATGTCATTCTGCAGAGGAAAAAAAGAAACAGCCTTTGCATTTCACCTGGATGGAATCTCTTTCCCATGCTGGGACTCTCAAGGTTCTCATTTTTGTACCATTTTGAATTGCCTCCTCCCTTCCTGGAGGACTTGTGTGGAAGACCGGGCCGGGTGGGGGGGGTGGGAGGAGGAAAAAAAATCTCCCTTCTGCAGGGATTTCAAGCATGAGCAGCAGAGGTCCCTGGCCAGTTTCTGTTTTCCTGCCTTCTCCTTTCCTGCCCCTTCTAATCAGCAGAGCCATCAGCAACCGCAGCTGGTAGGAAGGGGCCTCGTGCCCTGCACACCTGCTCTCAGGCGCAGTTCTCCCAGGGTATGAGAAACCCCTGGGCCCCAATACCAGATGGCTCTTGGTTATTTTCACTGTGGCCTTGGCACTGCCCCAAGTGCTGAGCTGGCACCATTGTGGTAGGGGCTCAACCAGAAAGCTCTCTTGGTGATTCAAGGCATCATGCTGTTTTTTTTTTTTTAATGTGTGTAATATATCTTGGGAAGCTGCAAAAATACTTCCTGGAAGGCAGCAGCAGCAAAGCACCACCAAGAAAGCATTAATCGATGCAACTGCCAGAGGTTAAGCTGGACCCGAGGGCATCTCTGCCTCCTAAACCAATGGAGCAGTGGTGGTATTCAGCCGGTTCATACCGGTTCAGGCGAACTGGTAGCAAGGATTTGGCACGGGTCGCTGAACCAGTAGTGACTTCTGGCTGGCCAGGCCCCCAACCCAGTCACCCAGTCGCCGCTCACTCACTTTCCCCTCCCGCCCAATGCCTGCTTACCTCATCCGCCCGATGCTCGCCCACCCAGTCACTCCTTAAGGTATTTCTTTTTTTTTTTTTACCTCCCGTCAATCTGCTGTTCCTACAAACAGCTGTGTTGGGATTCCCCTCACTTCTTACTGCTTCTCCCAGGAGGCCCAGGAAAGCAAACATTGGAGGGAGGGAGCACAGCCCCCCTCCATTTCTGGGCCACAGGGAAGCTTCCTGGAAGCAAAAAGGCCTCCCCAGAAACTCCTCTGAAGCCAGGACGGCCCCAGAACAGAGCGTGGAGGGGTACCACATGCCACTTCTAGGCTGTTTTTTTCCTTCCTGAGCCCCAGGGGAGCCTTCTGGGAGTAAAAAGGCCCCTTCCCCGAGGCTCCTCTGAGGCCAGGAAGGACAAAAAATGGGGTAGGGTGTTGCTTTTTTTTAAAAAAAGGCCATGGCCACACAATCACCTAGCCATGCCCACTGAAACTGGTAGTTAAAAAAAACTGAATCCCACCACTGCAATGGAGGGCCTCTTTCAGCGCTTCTATCAGTAGCCAAAGCCTCATTCTGGCTGAGAAGAGGGAGACTAGGAGAGGACTAGACTCTTTTTCTCAGGAGGTGTTTTCCCTTCCCCTGGAATGAAACTGGCTCTCTGCTTTTTGCATGAGAGTCTTCATCAACTATCTTATCTGCTCTTCTTGTGCTGACTCACTTCAGAGTGAAGTTGTCCTTGAGGTGAACCCAAAAAGACTCATGAATAAAGGGGAAGAAAAACACACCAAAAGCTCAACTGCCATCCAAGCAGAACCATTAATTCTGCAGAAGAAACCTTCACTCCTTCCTCCACGCGGGATGCGTGACTTCTGCACAGTTGGTCACAGAGCCCCATGATTGTGCCCCAAGAGCAGTGATGGAATTGTGCCCCAAGAGCAGTGGGTGTGGCTTGGTGGACGTGGCGTGGTTTGGTGGGCGTGGTTTGGTGGGTGTGGCAGGGGAAGGTTACTACAAAATCTCCATTCCCTCCCCACCCTACTAACCTGCTTTTCAGCTCCGTTCTCCCATGCAGGACAACAGGAAAGACCCAGCTGATCAGCCAGGACTCAGGAGGCATAGAATAGATGCGGGCAGGGCCAGTCAGAGGTAGCATTTGCCAGTTCTCCGAACTACTCAAAATTTCTGCTACGGGTTCTCCAGAACTGGTCAGAACCTGCTGAATAGCACCTCTGCCCAAGAGCCAGACTAGAGGGAACCTGTTTCTTTTCTTTCTTTCTTAATCAGCTCCACAAGCAATCAAGGAGGGACTGGAACGAAGATTTGAAACTGAACCACCAGATCTGAAAAATCCCTCTTCACCTTTCTTGGAAATGCTCCTACGTGTTACAGGAGGCAAACACCCAACTGTCTTTGCAAATCAGCTTTCGATCTCTCCCCTAAACAAGGCCCTGAAGCTTCTCTGCTTACAATTTCTACTGAAAAGAGATGATGGGGGTTGTAGTCAAAAGGCTTAGAAGGTTCTGGGTCAAGGGAGCAGCCCCAAACAGAATACATACATAGACTTTTTTTTCTAGGGATTGTGACATACCCTGGCAGTAAAGTCCACAGCCGCCCCACGGTTTAACAGAAGCGTAGCTACGTTGATGTTCCCATAGTGAGCAGCTATGTGCAAAGGAGTGAAGCCACTCTGAAAGATAAAGAGAAACAACCACAACATACACAGCAAAAGATCAATTATTGTTATTTTTTTTCAAATGGAAGACCAGGAGCTTCGATAATGCATGTTCCCGAAATGGGGAGGGCTTTCCAATTTTTACCCCTGTTTTGCTTAGCGGTCTGTCTGAGGCTGGGGAGGCTGGGAGAGCTCAGAAGAAAATAAGTTACTCATATTTTGGGAGAGGAAAAGCAGGAAAAAGTATTTGGCTATTTCAAAAAAGAAAACTAAATAGTAATAGCAATAGACTTATATACCGCTTTATAGTGCTTTATAACCCTCTCTAAGCGGTTTGCAGAGTCAGCCTCTTGCCCCCAACAATCTGGGTCCTCGTTTTACCCACCTCGGAAGGATGGAAGGCTGAGTCAACCTTGAGCCTGGTGGGATTTGAACTGCCAAATTGTAGGCAGCTGGCTGCAGCAGAAGTAGCTTGCATTACTGCACTCTAACCACTGTGCCATACAGGCTCCTCAAATGCTACTAATACAATTATTAATAATAATAAATTAATAATAAATGCTACTAATACAAGACAAATGATGCCTGCCATTTAGTTTGTTCAGTCAATGTCTTTTTGGAAATATCTATCTGGGATGAATATTTCAGCATCTTCACCAGTTAAATATTTTTAAAGTTCCCTGCTAAAGTTCAGAAAGAAGTTGCCTAAAATAATTGCTGGCTATTTTTAACTATCCAAAGATTGAAGACAGGTGCTAATTGAAACAACATCAGAGTCTATTTTAAAAGAAATGAATAAGAGGTGGGTTTTTAAAAAAATTATTCTATATAAGGTGAAGTCTCCCATTGTGAGCAATCAGGCTGGATCAACCTTACAATTTTATTAGAAAATATCCATCCAAACCAAGATGTTCAGTGAGTCGTTCTGATACTCGAGCGATTGGGTGTGTTTGTTTGTTCATTTTAAGTTCCCCTGTTTTGACAAATGCTAAAACATGCAGCCATTCCGTCCATTCCCACCACGAGTGAAAATTTCGTTGGGAACCCATCCGCTTCCGAAATGGTCCAACAAGCCTGGTTTAGCCATGCTCCCTCTGCCTCCAACTCAGACATTTCTGAGTCCCTGGGAAGAATCCGTCCCTTCTGGTGGATGCCGACAACCAAGTGTCATGCAGGAGCCAGTCCCTGGGTGCAGAGGTGGCCAGAGATGTCTGCAGCTTTGCACGGAGCGGATAAAGTCTCGACCCAGCAATGGAGACCCAGCCAGACACCGCTTCTGGCTCTGCGACGGGAGTGGGGGGGAGACCATGACTTCCACCGAAGTGCTCTCGAGGGGCACTTTTTTTAAAAAAAGCACGGGACTCAGCTGCAGAAAACCCTGCCCCTCCACTCCATTCCCCATCACCCCAACGACCCCACCCCAGCCCCCAGCCCATCAGCACATGCCACCCTCGGTTCAGACGGAAGCCGCTCTCTACTCCTCTAAAAGGCAGCGCAGAGAAGAGAAAGAAGAACAGAAGCAGCAGCTCTGAGTGGTAGAAGAAGAGCGATGATGCACAGAGAGACTCAAAGTTGAAACACAGAAGAAGACTTTATATAGATATAGAGATATACCTCAGTTGTTCTATTCACCATCATCTAGGTTAACACATTGGGAAGCAAAGGAAAGGGGGAGAAATGAATGGTTAGTTCTCCAACGGCCATAATGGGGCAGAAAGCTTTGTGAAGGCCAGATGAGGTTAAAATAAAACCACAAACAAGCACAGGAGGGAGGCAGGGCTGACCAGCAGAAACACAAATGGTTAAACATGTAAGTAAATGCCCCTTGGGAGAAATCAAAATCCCACCCCACTCTCTTTCTCTCTCTCTGTCTCGTCTGGTCCATGACAGCCTTCTAGTTCTAGACTTCTTGGTTTTGAGTCCTGACAATTTCTCACAAAACAACAAGGAGAGTCACTTCCGTGGGGTGGAAGCTGTGCCAGGCTTCGTTCAGTGTGTTGAGGGCCACATCTAAGGCAGGGGTCTCCAACCTTGGCAACTTTAAGACTTGTGGACTTCAATTCCGAGAATTCCTCAGCCAGTTTTGCTTTGAGGAAGTCCACAAGTCTTAAAGTTGCCAAGGTTGGAGACCCCTGATCTAAGGTAAGCCAGGCCAGAGCCATTTTGGGAAGGAACATCAGGTACTTCAAGGGTTTCTCAGGTATCTTAAAGGCCCCTATTTTGCCCTATCAATTGATTTATCCCTTCAAAACTAAACAAGACTAACCAGTCGTTGGTTCATACAGGTAGGGGTCACACAGGTAGCCCCTGGGATGAATCTTTTGCATTAGAGTGACAGTGGGCTCAGTAAACTCAAAACTGCAATAGCCCCTTGGTGGACCTCAAAGGCTTCAAATAGAGAAGGACATCTCACCACCAGTTGCATGTTGCATGTTTCCTTCAATGATTTTGAGATATAGATACAGAGCAGGTATGCTTATAAATCAAAAGTCCACCAGTTTTGGAGCAGCCGCCAATTTAACGAGGTGTTGTTGTCCCACAGATGCTTTTCTAAATGGCAACTGAACTGGCTTGGTTTTCTTTCCTTGAAAAGATTCTGCCTCTCATGGAAAAGCACCTTTGAGACAACCGTGACCTGGATGACGGAGAATCAACTCATAAAATATTTCTGGTTTTTTTTAAAGTTGCCAACAGAAGGGGAGAGGCGAGTAACTGCATTCCATAAATGCTTTCGAAGATAGTAACTAGCTGACTGAAGTTTCTGCCCTGCAAAATTCTAACTGGAGAGCATGATGGATGACTCTTGGCTATGGATTTGTCCCATTGGAGAATATGAAATACGATACACCCAGGGGGTGGGGGGTGGGGAAACCAGGGTCAAGGATGACAGTGAATGATGTGTCTCAGAGTTGGCTACACCCAGGCAATGCCAGACAGTTTAACTCCCAATAAATCCTTTTCAAGTTTTGTAAGTTTGGCTCAAGACTCGTGATTTAAATGGGGGTAACTGCCGGAATCCTGACACTCCATAAACTTCCCGGTGCTGCTGTTTCTACATGTGCAATAGCTGGTAGAGTAAAAACTATAATTGGTTGACTAAAATTGGCTTGTGCACTCAAGTTCAACATTAAATTCAACTTGAAAAAAAAATGTTTTTATTAAGCCACGGCATAGGACACCGATGTCTTACATGATCAAAACTCCCGTCAAGGAGCAGCAGAGGAAGAGTTCACATCAATCAATGTCCTTTGAAGAAGAAAAAATGTTGCATTACTAACCTTGGACTCCACATCGGCATTGTGGTCGTTCTGCAGTAGCAAAGCAGCCGCTTTGGTGTCATCCTTGCGTGCAGCGATGTGGAGCGCTGGGAGTCGGACTTTGCCCTTTGTGTCATTTTCCAGCAACAAGGAGACCACCTGGTCATGACCCTGCTGGAGAGCCACAGCCAACGGGGTGAAGCCATCCTACCAAAGGAACAAGGTGCAGCCATCAGCAGACGTTACAACAGCTGATCGCTGGACTTTTCTTGAAAGTGCCAGCAAAGAAGCACGTTTATACCGATAGATCTTTCTGCAGTACTCTTTTGTCAGTGTTTCAATACAAGGAAGAGAAAATCTGGAAATCACTTGTCTGAAGAGAACTATGCACACGTTTCTCGTGGCAATTATTTCTCTGTAAAAGAAGGATTATGCTGCTTCCTTCGCAAAGTTGAAGGGATTTTACAATCACCAATAGCTGTCTCATAAAGGTAAAAGAAGGAATCATACAATGAACTGAAGCTATAGTGGAAGGCACAATATATTTCAGCAAAAGTGGAACTTCAAGATTAGGGTATTAAGTGGTTGGCCAAGTCAGTAACACAATGGGGGTTACCAGACAACTGGATGGGACGTGGATTGTGATACGGAATGTGCAGACTGGAGAACGGCTGTTTGGTTTCTTGTAAACCTCTCTTGATGCATCCGCAGCACCTGTGATTTCTTGGCCAAGAGCCACCTGTCTACAGGCGGCAGGTGAGGAGCTCTGCTCCCAAAATGTTGTCCGAAGAACTTCCCCTTGAATTCACACAAACTGAATTCAATCAATATGATGAACTCCTATAATCATTACCCCCTTTGGGTCCTGAACAGAGTGGGTCAGCTTCCGCAGAAGTTCACTGCATAAAAAGTTGAAGGAGTTCATGCCGGAGAAAGTGGCGACAAGCATGGCACAGAACATCCTTCCCTGCTTGGGGGCCTCCCGTTAGGCGAGGTTTTGCATTTCCTGAATTCCTGGGGAAAGAATCTGGACACTTGGAAGTTTGTAGTTTGTGAATGTGGGACCTTCTTCCCTATGGCAAAGCCAACTTGTTTACCAAGCCACCTTTGATTGGGTTCACATAATACAACAGAAGACAACCAAGCAGACCATGTTATGTTTTGCATGTTAATACCTGGACTCAGGAAGATGAGCATTCATCAGAGAAACAGTTTGGATCTGCAGGCATTTAATTTACACTCTGAAACACGAGGAAGTTGTCCACCTGGTCCTGTTTACAATCAGTAGCCACGGATGGAAAAACATGTTGCCCGGGAACATCCATCACACTGACTGAAATGACTCACAGGAGTTACAGTTAAAATCCTTTAGACTGGATTTTTATTAACTTTCCAGGCTGGTTTAGAAGGCCTTAGGTTTTGGGGTAATCTCCCACCCAAGGACTTCCTGGATCCGCTTATGTTCGTTGAGATCAACCAAAATAGGGTTGAAGGCTGTTGAATACCATAAAAACATGTGCTATATGTGCTTTATGTGTTATAAAGTGAAGTTAGATTGTGTGGGTACCAGCCACCTATGAGTCTTTTCTTTCTTTTTCTTTTCCTTCCTTCCTTCCTTCCTTCCTTCCTTCCTTCCTTTCTTTCTTTCCTTTCTTTATTTTCTTTCTTTTTTTGTGAAGAACAGCTCTTGGGATAGTACTTATGAGGCAGGTCTGATCTTGGCTCGCCTCTAATCATCTTCATTTATTTTATATAACATGATCAAACAATACAGTTAATATTTTGGTAAAGACTATATATATAAAGAGAAAATATAAAGAGTACATTTACCTCAGTGGCAAGGCTCTGGCTAGCTCCATTATCAAGAAGAAACTTAACCACTTCCAAGTGATTTTCTTGAGCTGCCATATACAGTGGTGTGAAGCCATTCTAGGGAAAACAGGAAAAAAAATGAAATTTTTCACAATCCTACACATCTCGAAGGCATAGGACTGTAGAAAGCTGAAGCGGGTAATGCCAAGGTGACTGAGCCAATTTTGGAAACGTGTTTTTCAGTGCTTCTCTATCTGAAAAATATCCTTTGTAATTGACAGAGTACAAAAAGAGATGAACAACAAAGATATTGCTTTGCTTTTACCTGGAAAAGCAAGCGAGAACTTTATGCGTTCAGTTTGTCCACACAACAATGTCCATGATTTAAAAATTAAGATTCTGAGCAAACTCAGTCATAAACACTGGATTGATGTGTGTAGATAGTTTAGAATCTTGCAAATGGCCAACTCTAATTCAAGAGATGGGCATAGCTCGCCATGATATCCCCATGGATATAAGGAAATAATGGGCTACGTTCTTCCCTTATATTCTTGCATGATACGTCACAAGTACAATTGGAGGGGAGTTGGTACCATGAGGTCACAACTCCCTCTCCCTAGCTTGGATGCTCCTGTCTGACACAACACTTATGTCTGCAGCCTCTTCCTTAGAAGAGAAGGAAAGAGGAAATGCTAAGAAGGACAGACATTCAACACCAGCATTAGGGAAGAACGTTTCTTCACAGCAAAGAATTGAGAATCTATGCTTCCCACTAAAATGTGGCACAACCTATTCCTGTTGAAAAAGTGTAGGATAATTTTTGAAACACCCCTAGGATGAATGCTGAAGCCATATAAGCCACAACCAGATCCTTGGTGGGTCTTAGCTGAAAATTGTAATGGGAGAAATGTTGGAGTGGAGAAGTAAGCAGTGTGACTCGGACAGGTTCCAGCCAAGGGAGGAGATGTCTGAGGACACCCCTTTTTCTGGGCTGAGATATTTGATTCGGATGATCTTTTCCTTGAGATGCCCCTGTTTGCTCAAGGGCGACATAATGGCAGGACAACAGCTGTCAAACTCCAAGAACATCTGAGGAACGTCACTGGTCTCTAGTGAATGAGATGGACAGGAAGTGCTGAGCTCTTCCTCCTTAACTGGATGGCAATTGATGAAGCTGAACCCAAATGCAAACAGAGGGATCCGTTTGAGCAATCAGAATGAGACAGAAATGTGTCCTTTTGCCAACCTAAGCTGAGTCATGAAAAAAGGACAGCGAAATATTATCCCACTTTCCACAGCCAATGAAAATAAAGTGTCTGTTAAATGTCTTTTTTCACCCATAATGTTTGACAGACTCTATAAGAGTCAGGATCAGCTGATAGTTGGGCAAAGTTTCTCTGTTGTTCTGTGTTTGTCACAGCCGTGTGACCTACCCTGATCTCAGGGATACTTTGTCTGCAGTCTCACTACCATTTGGTCTTTTGATGTTTAAATAGTTTGACTAAATGTTAACAATGATTTGTTTTGTGATGTACCTTCTGCACTGGGGCCACAATGCAGAGCCTAACCGACAGGGCATGAAACAATAAACCTTAATGGAAGTTTAAATGGATGATGCTTCCAAGCATACTTCAAATTCAGTTCCAGAAAGTACATTGCTCCTATTTATCACCCTTCAAATCAGTCCCATCTTTTTCTGACATTGCATGGTTGTCCTCTGTAGCTGGCAGCTCATCCCAGGAAAGGTGGCAACTGTTTGAAAGGTGGCATGTCTGAACTCCTGAATATGCCAAAGCACTTTTGGGGAATTAAATCCAAAGCACCGGACAGCCCCACTCTATCCTCCTGATGTCCAGCTTCCCACATTCAGATACATACTGCAGGCTGACTTCCCCTGGGATCTGAGCTGGGGAGATTGTCAGCGTTCCAGCAAATCTCCATTCCAATCAGTAACTTGGAGACAAACATATGCAAAGGTACCTTTATTAGAACAGCACCTGGCACATCTGTGGAATCCCGAATCTAAAAGCTTTCGGGCTTCCCACAATTTCCCAAACTACAAATCCATCCCCTCTTGGCCGTCATCACATCACATGGCCCAATCACCATCCGTCCAAAAGCAAGATCCTTACTTCATCCCGCGCCATACTCAACGACCTTGAAGTAACAAAAGAATTTTGTTTTGTCTGCTTAGAGCTACTCAGGCTATGCGGCAGCATGGAACATGGCTTCCAAAGCTGACAGAGATTTTTATCCTTCTAATAGGGAGGAAGGAAACAGTAACTGAAAAGGTTGGTTTATATCAGGGGTCTCCAAACTTGGCAACTTTAAGACTTGTGGACTTCAACTCCCAGAATTCTCCAGCCAGCTGGCTGGAGAATTCTGGGAGTTGAAGTCCACA
>NW_020769358.1:2033930-2183736 GCF_900518735.1 Pseudonaja textilis | reverse complement strand
AGCAAGGAAGGGGAAGAAGGGAAGGAGGGAGAGGAAGAGGGAAGAAGACAGGGAGGGAGGGAGGGGAAGAGAGAGGGAGGGAGAGAGGAAGGGCTTATCTATTTCTAATTCATTACTTACTCCCTTTGTAATTCAATGTATCATCAGTCTAATAGAAAATGAAGTGCAGTTATCCTTATGTTTTACATGAATAGCATGTTGAACATGGATGATAGTCAGCAACCTTTCCATCAAATGTATTGAAGAGAGAACATTCCAACACTGGCAGAGAATTCTGGAAGTTATCCGTTTTGGAGCATCCCTGATGGGCACCATGCCCAGGGAGGCCACAGGGCAACTTCCGCCCATCCCCTGCAGAAACACAAACTTATGGGCTGTTTCATTTCCAAATGACACCTTCACCTTACAGATGTCACTGAAATGGGGCTCCCATACATACTTCCTCAGCTGGAGGTTCCTTTTAATTCCTAAAACTGTACTGTTGTGGCTTCAATCTTCCTATAAAGCCTTAGTAAGACCATACCTGGAATACTGCATCCAGTTTTCATCACCACACTATAAAAAAGATGTTGAGACTCTAGAAAAAGTACAGAGAAGAGCAACTAATATGATTAGGGGACTGGAGACTAAAACATATGAAAAACAGTTGCAGGAACTGGGTGTGCTGTCCAGCCAGTTATAGTTGATAGGGAATTGATATAGTTAGTTAGGAATTGGGAGCTGTCCCCTTAAGGGAATGCATCATGGTAAATGTAGTTAAGGTATCCTGGGAAATGTAGCCCATGTCATGTGGCCACATCTGTAATCCTGACTGGTCACTGAATTGACCCCTTGGTGGGTTGGGGGAAGTTCCTTCACTCTTGCCTGAACCCAGCCTCATGCTGGCATCTCTACCCCTGCTCCTGCGATATGGGATGGAAGGAATGAAAGATTACCATCCTTTTACACCAGAAAGTCAGCTATGCAAAGAGTTGGACATTGAGAGGAATCTCGATGTAACTGTAACTTATATTGAGGATACCTGATGAACCAATAAAAAGACTTCGTATGGATGCTTTGTGGAGGTATCTATCTGCCTTTATACATTCAGTCAGTAATTATAGAGGACAGAATAGTAAAAGGGTGGTAATCTTTCATCCCTTTCATCCCATATCGCAGGAGCAGGGGTAGAGATGCCAGCACGAGGCTGGGTTCAGTGGACAGAATACTGGGCCTGGCTAGTCTAGGGAAGAGAAGGGCCAGGCGAGACATGATAGCAGTCTTCCAATATCTGAGGGGCTGCCACAGACAGGAGAGGGTCAAACTATTTTCCAAGGCACCCAAAGGCCAGACAAGGAATAATGGATGGAAACTGAACAAGGAGAGATTCAACCTGGAAATAAGAAGAAATTTTCTGACAGTGAAAACAATCAACCGACAGAACAGAAGTTGCCCTCAGAAGTTGTGGGAGCGCCATCACTTGAGACCTTCAAGAAGAGATTGGACTTCCATCTGTCAGAAATGGTGTAGGGTCTCCTGCTTGGGAGCGGGGTTGGACTAGATGACCTACAAGGTCCTTTCCAACTCTGTTAATATGAATCTGAATCTACTTTAAGATGGTATCCCATGTCTAGAGTATCAAAGGACAAAGTACTCTTCTATATGGAAATCTCAGCACCCAATTCGTCTGTAATGAGTGCCCCTTGTTATCAAAGCCAACCAATTTCTCCTGTCAAGCAAAGATGGAATCATATGTTTGATATTAGTGTATCTCCATAAAATCCAGATGGGTTAATTTCAAGTTATAATTAAACACCTTGATAGGCACACATTAGATTCCAAAGTGCTGACTTTTAAAGCAAGATGGAGATAATACAGTGCAGCAGCCTAAATGAGGGCAACATGAAAAGAACTTCTAGGGTTCAGAAGACACTTCAAATGCAATCTAGGGAAGTAAATCCTATGAGGTACTTAATGTAGTAGTTAGTGCTACTACATCTGCATGGAAGGAAGGAAGCAATGGGGTACCACAAACTTCCCTCTTAGGCCCAGTACTCTTCAATATAAATAACTTCAGCACCCCAGAAGACAAGCTCAGGATCCAAAAAGATCTTGACAGGTTTGAACAATGGGCCCGATCCTACAACATGAAATGTAATGTGGAGCAAAGCAAAGTTTTATACCTACGCAGGAAAAACCAAAGGTACAAGTACAGATTAGGTGAAACCTGGCTCGAAAACATTAATTGTGGGAGGAGTTTTGGAATCCCAGAGGATGATCCTTTAAACATGAGCCAGCCGTGTGCAGCAGCAGCCGCCAAAAAACGCTAATACAATCCTTGGTTGTATAAACAGAGGCATAGAATCAAAACCGTGTGAAGTATTAGTGTGGCTTTATAAAGCCTTAGTAAGGCCACACCTGGAATACTGCATCCAGTTTGGGCATTACAAAAAAAATGTTGAGACTTTGTTAAAAGTGCAGAGAAGAGCAACTAAAAATAATTAAAGGCCTGAAGAATAAAACATATAAAGAATGGTTGCAGGATTTGGGTTTGTCTAGTCTAGAGAAAAGAAGAACTGGAGTTGACATGGTAGCAGTGTTCCGGTAGTGGAAGGGCTGCCAGAAAGAAGAGGGAGTCAATTTATTTTCCCAAACACCTGAAGGAAAGACAAGGAACGATGGATGGAAACTAACCGAGGAGAAAAGCAATCTGGAATTAAGGAGAAACTTCTTAAAAGGGAGGACAATTAATCAATTGCCTTCAGAAGTTGTAGGTGCTTCCTCACTGGAGGTTTTTAAAAAGAGACTGGACAATGGACAATCACTTATCTGAAATGGCTCTAAGGTTCCTTCCAGCTCTATTCTGATTGATTGAGGTTCAATGGGGCTTAGTTTAGATGCATGGGACTTTAGCTTTAATATATCTGAATATCATTGTTCTTTCTTATCACTTATTTTACCCAACTAAGATCTATCTATCTATCTATCTATCTATCTATCTATCTATCTATCTATCTATCTATCTATGGTATCTTTATTTCTTTCTTTCTCCATCCATCCATCCATCCATTAATCTTTTTAGTTTGTGTTCATTAACCACAGAATTATTGTTGTTATTAGTTGTTGTAGTAGTAGCAACACTGATAATAATGCCCAAGGGACATGAAATATGTTGTTTTGACTGCTTAAATGAACCTCAAGCCCTCTTAGTGAGCTGGATTACAATTCCCATAATCCCCAGCCAGCCTTGGCAGATGAACATCTAGCTTATCCTGAACTCTTGGACAGGCGCTCTCAAGACACCGACACAAGCATAGGTAAAAACAAAACATGTGCGGATGAAATATTGTTACAACCTGGTTGCAAATGTTGATGTCCACTCCATTCTTTAAGTAGTCAAGAGCTTTTTCTAAGTTGCCTGCTCGGGCTGCTCGAAGGTAGCTTGCATTGGTGTCAGACTGTAAGAGAAAGAAAAAGAAGAGAAAATAAACAGTTTGAAAACCAAGCGTGAGCTGCAATCTGAATTTCATGATGCGGAAACGTTTATATAACTGGCCCTCACCCCCAGATCCTATACCTACATTTGGGGTCAATGTTGAGTGTTAGCATAACATTCATAACTACCGGTAGATATAACGAGGTCCCTCTTTGTTAAATATTTTATTACTCCCTGTTATGTATAAACTGCGCTACGATACTTGCAATACAAAATATTAACATCCGTGTAGATAACATCTAGGTACCCCTTCAGGGAAACAGGAAAGAAATTCTGTAGCTTGTCTGAATAAAAAAGTTTAGGTAGTACCTTGTGTGGCGTTGGAGCCTGAAACAGGTGCCACGGTAGCCATTATTCTTCAGACAGAATAAAATAATGCACCTGTTCCTGGTCATACAACAATTACAGCTTGACAAGTCCAGAAAGCAAATTCTCCTGACCAGTGGTGGGCGTGGCTTGGTGGGTGCACTTTGCATGCGCGCATGCACCAAGCGCACACTTTGTGCAGGTGCTGAGGCGTTCCAACTTGCTTCCTGCAAGCCTGCACTCTCCCGGTCACTTCAGCAGCTGCTGTGCAGCACTCTTCTGTGCCGCACAAAGCAGCTGCACTTCAAAAGCAGAAGATAAAGGTGAGTTTGCGCAGGCGGGCCCAACAGCAGAGCAGTGGAGAGAATTGGTTCCATCTCCACTGCTCATCACTGCTACCGGCTTGGCAGAACCGGGCCGAACCAGTAGGATACCACCACTGCTCTTGACAAAACCACCAGTCTTTTTCCTAAGTTTCATCATTTGTTTTAAGCAGAGCTCTCCAAACTGGGCAACTTTAAGACTTGTGGACTTCAACTCCCAGAATTCTCCAGCCAGCTCTGCTATGGGAGTTGAAGTCCACAAGTCTTAAAGTTGCCCAGTTTGGAGACCCCTGGTTTTAAGCTTTCTGTGTCTCAAGACAGCCAACATCTGCCATCAGTTTTCCTAAATATTGCAGAAGATGGTTTGTTGGCTTGGTTCATTCATTTTTAGGCAAATACAAGTAGTCCTCAACTTACGAGCACAGTTGAGACCCAACAGTTTCTGTTGCTAAGCAAGATATTTGTTAAGTGAGTTTTGCTCCATTTCATGACCTTTCTTCCAACAGTTGTTAAGTGAATCACTGCACTTGTTAAATGGGTAACATGGTTGTTAAGTGACTCTGACTTCCCCATTGATTTTGCTTGTCAGGAGGTAGCAAAAGATGACCTCGGAGACACTGCAATCATCATAAATATGAGCGAGTTGCCAAGCACCTATGTTTTGATCCCGTGACCCTGGGAAAATGCTATACTGGTTGTAAGTGTGGAAAACAGCCATAAGTCACTTTTTTTCAGTGATGTTGTAATTTTGAACCATCGCTGAATGAACTGTTGTAAGACAAGGACTACCTGTGATCACCCAGGAAGCAGCACGCACGTAATAAATTCCCAAACGTAAATTAATTTCCTTTAATGCCTCCAACTTGGCCCCACTATTCAATTGTTCGCAGTTGAAGATTAAACTCTTTCCAAAATAGTCTCCAAAAGAAAGAAATACAGTCCAAACTCAAGGAACAGATAACGGAGAAATAAAAAAAGCAAAACAAACTGCACTGAAGGAATTTTCACAACAAACCAGGATAATTCATTACAAAGTTCAAGAAGATAACAAGGTACAGTCCATTGGAAGAATGCCAACCAAGATAAACCTCAGCCAGAAATAAAACACGCTTTGCTTCTAGCTATGCTGTGTTTTAAACGCCCCTCCTATATACTATTCTCCCCCAGCTGCATCCAATGAGGGAGATCATGGCCGCTTCCTCTCCTGTATGCCATGTTGTTCCCTTCTCCGTTCCTCCCTTCGTGCCCTAGGATGGAGAGGGGATGGGCCTGGGTCTTCCTCTGACTGCCCAGCCGGCCTCTGCCCTTCCCCAGCCTCCTCCACAACCTCCGGAGCCACATTTCCACTCCCTATTGGCTGTTCCTCCTCTCCCTCGGAGTCAGTCTCCAACAGGGGCATGACACTACCTGTACAATTTTGACCACAGCTTCATCCATGCCAGCTAAATACATCAGGAGAGAAATATTTGAAAACCATGATGTGGGGAATCTTATCCAAACTAAAGGACTTTGCTATGGAAGATCACATGATCAGCCAATCTCTGGAGCCCCAATAAATATTTTTGACCCTCATCATAGCACATAAACTGATACTGACTGATATAGACATGGGTGCAACAAATGGTAGGAGAGTATATTCCATTTAAGCCAGAATTTTTTCTCCTAGGAATAATACCGGAAGGATATAGGAAGGATTTATTTTATCTAATAATACATGTGTTGACGGCGGCTAGAATAATATATGCTCAATACTGGAAGAAGGAAAGAATACTGCCAGAATTAGAGATAATAAGGAAAATTATGGTCTGTGCAGAATTAGACAGGTTAATTCTAGAATTAAAAAATAAAGGGGAATCTGAATACTATGAAACGTGGAATAAATTTCATTAGTCTTTGCATAAAAGAAGGCAAGGTTGAAACAGAAGTACCTAGGAGGTTTAGAACAACTAGTAAACAATGTATCGAACAAGAGATTGTAAATGGTGAAGTAAAATTTATATATGCATAACAATATATATGTATAACAATGCTAGAACGGTGGCAACGTGTTGCATTCTTATAATTAAAATAAAAATAAATACATATTTTTTAAAATCTTACCCTTTTCTTTTCATTAATGAAACAAAATACTATTCCGTGTATGACAGCGATAATTTCTGTGTTAATTTCAACCTTCAGCATGACTGCCATTGTACTGGATGTACAAAAGAGAGCTTGGTTAATCTTTGGCTCTCTGGTCCATTTTGACATTATTGTGCAGGGAAATCTCTAGCACAATCTCATTGTTCTCGACAAGGGAAACATTCTGGCCCCTGACCTAGCATGGTGCTCATTTTGATTTCCCTGTGGAACAGGAGCAATAACTTTATTTTGGAGGAACGAACTTGCTCCTAGACCGTCAATACTCAGTGCGAAGACATCTTTGCATCCATAGGATTCCTGCTTCTCGCAAAAAAGGAGGAAACTCCTCAGAGGTGGCATTCAGCAGGTTCTGGCCAGTTCTGGAGAACCGGTAGTGGGAATTTTGAGTAGTCCGGAGAACCAGCAAATCCCACCTCTGACTGGCCCTGCCTCCATCTACTCTCTGCCTCCCTTTGAGTCCCAGCTGATCGGCTGGGTCTCCTTTGGTTGCCCTGCACAGGAGAACGGAGCTGGAAAGCAGGTTAGTGGGGTGGGGAGGGAATGGGGATTTTGCAGTATCCTTCCCCTGCCACGCACACCAAGCCAAGCCACGCCAAAAGAACCAGTAGTAAAAAAATTTGAATCCCACCACTGAAACTCCTACTACAGAATAAAACGGGTGTTTCTACCCACAAAAGGAGAAAGTCAGTCACCTGCAGAATTTCTCCATCGTTGAACATTCTCATGTTCAAAAAGTACAATAAAGCTATTTGAAGAAAACCAATAGATACACGCACACATTAAATTTAGAATCTTTGTTTGTTTGTTTAATTCAGAATGCCTGATTTCAGCGTGACTTCTGAGTGACTTATATTAAAAATATGAAACAGTAAAGAGGAACTAACTGAAGGAAAACCCTTTGCATCTTAACCCAGCCCCTTGAACAAAAAACAGGGCAAACAATATGCAGGTTTTTAGATTCATCTGGAGTGTCACCCAGGTGAGGGTGGCACAGTGGTGGGATTCAAGAAATTTTTACTGCTAGTTCTGTGGGCGTGGCTTAGTGGGCACTGCAGGAGAAGGATATACTGCAAAATCTCCATTCCCTCCCCACCCCACTAACCTGCTTTCCAGCTCCATTCTCCTATGCAGGGCAACAAAAGAAGACCCAGCCGATCAGCTGGGACTCAGGAGGCAGAGAATAGTTGGGGGCGGGGCCAGTCAGAGGTGGTATTTGTCGGTTCTCCAAACTACTCAAAATTTCCACTACCGGTTCTCCAGAACTGGCCAGAACCAGAGGTGGTATTCAGCAGGTTCTGACCAGTTCTGGACAACTGGTAGTGGAAATCTTGAGTAGTTCGGAGAACCGGCAAATCCCATCTCTGACTGGAGATTTTTCAGTATCCTTTCCCTGCCACGCCCACCAAGCCACGCCCACAGAACCAGTAGTAAAAAAAATTGAACCCCGCCACTGGTCAGAACCAGCTGAATCCCACCTCTGGGGTGGCACAGATCTCGGGGGAGAGATCTTGTTTGTGGGGGAGGCGAAATCTAAACAGAGAAATCTAAAACAATGGTATGGTCTGATTGAACAATCTTGCCAGACAGATTGGAAGCAATGCAGTGGGGTCACAAGGCCTGCCAACACTGTCCATGCCACCTCATTCTGGACCAGCCATCGCTTCCAGGAGGCCTTCCAGGGGCAGCTTAGGGTGCACACTGTGAGTTGACTCAACAAAGCTGTTTCTAGTCACAGTGACACTGAAACAACAAAACCTACTGTTGTGATGGAAGCACTGCCCCATTGGGCTTGTGTGTCGCAACATCTCAGCATCAGCATCAACAGACAAAGAAGTGATAAGGGTTGCATCTTATCACCTGCCCCCCACCTGAAAACTCCTAGGGACCAAGTCTTCTCAACCCAACAGTGACTCTGCTAGGTTGGGGCAAGTTGTCAGCTTTTTAAGTATGTCAACGTGGACTTCAGTAGGACACTAAGTCAATACGAACAACTCATTCATCAAGCCGTTGCATGGATGTAATAGTGCCCATGGGTGCTATTTTCCAGGTGATGCCAGATTATGTGCTTTTCCATACTATATAAAGGCTGTACAGTCTGAATTTGCTCCATCTGCAAGAAGTAGGGCTTATAGAGTTACCTGAATGGCTTAAGCCAGGGGTCTCCAACCTTGGCAACTTTAAGACTTGTGGACTTCAATTCTGAGAGTTGAAGTTCACAAGTCTTAAAAGTTGCCACGGTTGGAGACCCCTGGCTTAAGCCTCATCTAAGGTTTAAAAGAGTGGTGTTAGAGGCACCAAATTAGTAACTGGGAGGCTGTGAGTTCTAGTCCCATCTTAGGGATGGAAGCAGCTGGGAAGGTTTGGGCCAGCCCCTCTCTCTTCACCCTGCAAAAAAGAAGGCCAGAACAAACCACTTCCAGAAATGCTGCCTTCAGAAAGTTGCCAGGCAGTTGCCAAATATCTAAACTCATTCGAAGGCGCGCACGCACGCACGCACACACACACACACACACACCAACAACAACAACAAGAAGAACAAATACTTAAAAATAATAAAAGATGCCTTATGATGCCAGAAAACCCAATCACTGATATTTGGTGTGGTTGGGAGAGGGAGGCTGAAGTGCTCCCAGGGCCACAAAAATGTGGAGGGGAGGAGACTTGTGGCCCTGATATGGCCAAAGGTCATGAGAAGAACGCCCCCCCCACTTTGTTTTTCACAGGCTAAGAAGGCGTTTCAATAGTAATGCAAGGGACCAGTGGTAGGAAGTTATCCCAGATTCCTTCTGCTTTTTTGTCATTTTAATTTAAATAGGCAACCTCTTTATTTATGCGTAGTACAACCTGATTTGGGACACTTAGCAATGCTTTATGCCTGTCATCACGCGAGCAGTAGCTTAATTTTAGCATTCCAGAAGGGCGCACACGGTAAGCTAGCCACGGGCTTCCTTTGGTGTTTTAAGGAAGGGGAGAAGCTGCATTCCAGTTAGCAGGCAGGGGGGGAAAGGGGGCAAGTCATGAGCAGGGAGGATGCAGTTAGGCTTTACAGGAAAAGATCTCCCAATTCTAGAAATACTTTCTCTCTCTTTCACTCCTAAAGCGCTTTGTCGGTTTTTTAGATGGGGGGAAAGAAAGAAATTCGACAGCCAGATAAATCTTGGGTTTAGGTGAATCGTCTCATCACCTTCTTTCTCTTTTAAAAACATTGCTTCCTAAACACTTCTGGTCTCAATTATTACTCTCAGCAAATCTCCCAGTAATATATAATTGATTGTAGTCTGGAATTGATCTGACGACTACCCCAATCCACAGAATCCTCCTAAATCTCAGGCAGCTCCTTCCAATGCGTGCTGCTGCACCCAATCAAGGACTTCCCCAGAACATCCTTCCGGAGGGCTACCAAGTGGAACTCCCTTAATCTAGGGATCGGGTACGCCGTCCCTTTTAGCGCTCTTGAAGCTTACGTTACATAAATCTGCAATGCTTATTCGCCACAACTCACTGCTAGAAGCAAAGAGGTACCCTACCCCTGTCGATTCGCTGCTCGTCATGGTTCAGCTCAGCTTGTGTTGCCCATGGTTGTCCTCTGCGCACGCCATGTCTCTCTGTGCACTTGGGGGAGAGAACGCAGCATTTGCTGAGTCGCTAGTAAAATGCCAGAGCAGCAGTATTGCCCATGAACAGGGAGCAGGCAGGTCAATGCACTCTCGGAGCCTCTGTCTGGGGCAGGACCATGTCAGCCTCAGCCCAGCCCTTCTGTACACATGCCACCGAGGGCGGGCAGGCAGGCAGATTGGGCAGCCTGACACCCCAGCTCCAGCCTGCAGAAGGCCAGACATTTCCTGACCCCACCAGGAAATCTCTTCCAAGCAAGCTGGCCTCAAATTGGGCGTTTTGGGGTGGAAAGGCAGAAGGCCTTTGGAGGTCCTGCTTCAACTTTTCTTCTGCATGCTCAGTATTTCTGTACAGCTAAGGACTCAGCAAAGGCTGATCAATAAGAAATAGACCCTTAAGCCAGGAAGTTAAAGCCAACATAAGTAGTTCTAACCAAAGCAGGGGTCCTCTGTATTGTAGGAGGAAGGAAGCAAGGAAGGAAAGAGGAAAGGAAAGGGGAAGGGAGGAGGGAGGAGAGGAGAAATAAAGAGAAGAGGAGGGGAAGAGAAGATAGGAAAGGAGGAGAGAGAAGAGGAGAGAAGAGAGGAAAAGAGAAGAGGAGAGGAGAGAAATAAAGAGCAGAGGAGGAGAGGAGGAGATAGGAGAGGAGGAGAGGAGAGAAGAGGGGAAGAGAAGAGAGAGAAATATAGAGGAGAGGAGGGGGAGAAGATAGGAGATGAGGGGAGGAGAGGAGAAGAGAGCAGGGGGGAGGGGGGGAGGAGATAGGAGAAGAGGAGAGGAGAAGAGAGAAGAGAAGAGAAGAGAAGAGGAGAGGAGAGGAGAGGAGAGGAGAGGAGAGGAGAGGAGAGGAGGAGAGGAGAGGAGAAGAAAGAAGAGAAGAGAAGAGAAGAGAAGAGAAGAGAAGAGAAGAGAAGAGAAGAGAAGAGGAGAGGAGAGGGAGGAGAGGGGAAGAGAGCGGGGGGGGAGGGGAGGAGGAGATAGGAGAGGAGGAGAGTTATTCTGGTAGTATTTCACCAAAAAGACTATAGCTTCCATCATTTCATCAGTATTCTGTTTTAAGGCAGGGGGAAAAAAGATGCTCCAGTCTATTTATGGGCAGAAGCCCTCTCTTTTTGTCAAAGTCCTCCCTCTCTGCACATGGAGGAGCTCCCAAACCTCTCTTGGCTGGCAGCTTCTGGGCTTGAGGTCCCAGCAAGATGACCACTAGATGGCAACAAAGAGACCCAGAAACTTCAGAGTCCCACCAGTAGGTGGCATAACACACACACACACACACACACACACACACACACACACACACACAAACACACACACACCTGCAAGAGAAATACTGTAAATGCCATGACTAACAGGCTGCCACCCAGCGGTCTCTCTTTTAGCTTACAAGAAAAGATTAGAAACGCCTTGTAAGATGCACTCCTATCTTTAAAATGCCTCAGTTCACACAATCACTGGGAGTCAAGCTTAATCAGGTAGCACTTTGCTCCTAACTAGGAAGGGTCTCATCCTTCAAGTAAAGCCACTTTCAAAGATATGCTTGCAAAAATGATTTCAGACGCAATATGTTTATTTTCCATATTGCCTTACAGGGGAGTTTTACATCACAGCAATCTCTTTTCTAAACAAGTTTCTTAAGTTCTTCTCTTCTCTTCTCTTCTCTTCTCTTCTCTTCTCTTCTCTTCTCTTCTCTTCTCCTCTCCTCTCCTCTCCTCTCCTCTCCTCTCCTCTCCTTTTTTTTTCTTGAATATACCAACATTTTTCCTGCAGATCAACCCGCACCATTTTGTCACTGCAACTCCCCTACTACTAATAGTACATTGGCATGGAACATTGGGGAAAGAGCTACATGTTGTCTATCACCACATGCCATCCTTAGAACAGATCTACTGAGCACATGCATGTATACGTGTACATTAAGGTGCATGAATATCATAACAATAGTCATAAAATCAACACATTCCACACAGTTATTAATACTGGATATTTTGCTGCAATTGCCACGAAGTTGCACAAGAAAATACAGTTGTATTCATTCTGAAATAGTTTTTATCACCGAGGGAAATCGTAATTTCTCCTATAAGCGCTGTTGATCTTTTAAAAGTCCTTCTCCTCGTATCAGTAATGCCAGTGGATAACAAACTTCACTCAGGGTGATTGATCCTTGACAGTCAAGCTGCTGCACAGGGATAATACTTAATGTTCCCCCACAGTCACAACCATCTCACTCATTGCCAAAGTAGGTTATTATGCAGTTTAGAGATTCACGCTCTAAGGATCATTTGAAGAATTGGATGAAGAATCCCTCTTTCGTCCAAGTTCGATCGAGAAGGTCATCCAGGATCTTCAAATCTGGCGGATTTTATAAATTTAACTTTAGCCGCTCTAGCTCCTTATTATTAACAATGTGAATTTCAGTTAAACCAGGTCCAATTGTTTTATGGAGTAAGGTCATCCGAGCTCTCTTAAGAAAGACCACACAATGAAAAATAGGATGTGCCTCAGAGGTATTTCGGCTTTTTCTTTGACACAAACATATCCTTTTACATTTCTTCCAAGCATCTCCTATGCAGTAAACAGAAAGGCCCATTGCAACTTTTTGGATGGGGTGGGGATTTGGGTGGGGAAACAGAGGGCAGAGAACAGAGGCAGAAAGCTAAATCTTGACTGACTTGCTTTAGAGGCAAACCTTGGAAAAAAACACCCCCACCCCCCCCAAATGAAGCAAACAGATCTACGTCCACATTTACCTGCAAACCAGGAAAAATCCTCTTTGGGCCAAGAATGACAACAACCGCGACAATAATAGCAATCACTCATTACCGCCCCACACAAATGCAGAGAGATAAATCTTAAAAGCAACCTTACGACAGCATCTGCACAAGCTTACTTGGTCCACGGAGTGCTCCCTCTCTTCCACTGCCATCTTCTGAGGTCAAATGTGAAACATGATGATTCAATTAGTTAACACTTTGCACACAGCTTGTCAGCCCCAAAATAGCTGCCAAACAGAAAGCCAGCCAGCGTGGCCACGTAGGCTAACTCTCCAGCTATTTCCAAAGATTGGGAAGGGGAGTTAGGGGTCTGGCTAGGAGCACCAAGAGGCCAGCAGAAGAGACATCCTGGAGCGGCCTCCCTGCACTGTAATCTCAAGCCCTTTCCAGGCTGCGTAAGCCTGGGATGAGGACCAAAAATAGCTTCCAAATCTCAGCAAGTAACAAGGGATCACCCCCGCAGTGAGCTTCTGGGATGCTGCTGACCCTCTGATCTCCAGCAAAGGACTCGGGTTGTGTGTCAACCCAGAAGCTGACCTGACCGAAGCCGAGGCAACCCTGAAGCTCCAAGATGGCGTCGGTCAGGCCAGCTTCAGGGTTGACACTGTGCTTGTTTTCCAGAAGCATCACAACCAGGGACTGGCGTTTACCCAGCATGCATGCTGTCCAAGGGAAAAGGGGCCCAGGAGCTTTTTAAACCTGGGGAAACAAGCATCATGGATGGGTTGGATGGAGTTGCCTTCTCAGTTGCTTGAAGAATTAGTGGCGTTGCCAGGTGCACAGGTGTAAGAGAAGAGAGAGAGAACAGAAAACAACACATTGTGCTGTGGAATATCCAACTGCAGTGGAAATATTTTTTTTTAAAAAGGTAGCCTAAGACTAGTTCATTCAAGAATGGGAAATAAACTTGCAGTAATTGGTCACAGCACTACCTCTGATTTGTTAAAACCATTTGTGATAAGAGAAAACCACCATCCATCACGACTGGTCTGACAGAAATCACAGAAAACCTCAGGTTTCTGCAGATACAATAAAGACTAAGAGAGTTTAAGACTTTGTTTTTGTTCACACAGTGACAGCTCAATCCTAAATAGGGTTAGGATTAAACTTTTTCCTAAAGTTGGGAGCTGAATGGTTTCAAAATATACTAAACTTTGTTTATTTGTTTCTCTAACAAAGAAGCAAAAATACAACACAAACCCACAACCAGCCACTATGATAAAAACAATAAGAACTCTCAATACAACCACTCTATAGGCAAGAAACAGCCACAACTTAGGGTAGCCGTGTCAGCACAGTGGTTAGAGTGCAGTACTGCAGGCTCCTTCTGCTGACTGCTGGCTGCCTGCAATTTGGCAGTTCGAATCTCACCAGGCTCAAAGTTGAACTCAGCCTTCCATCCTTCCGAGGTGGGTAAAATGAGGACCCAGATTGTTGGGGGCAAGAGGCTGACTCGGTAAACGGCTTAGAGAGGGCTGTAAAGTACTGTGAAGCGGTATATAAGTCTAAGTGCTATTGCTATTGCCTTGTGAAGGGCCAGCAGAGATAGAAGCCAATTTGATCTCTGGGGAGATGATGATTCTTGCGATGGGTATCCCTCCCTGAGTCCCACCAAACGATACACACTCTACAACGGATGGAATCCAGAGCATGCCTCTCCTGCCAGATCTGATGGGATGGGAAGATGCTTTCAAAGAAAGGCAGTCCTGCAAATAATCTGGCCCCATGCCATCAAGGACCTTAAATTCAAATGGAAGCAGGCTGGTAACCAGCATAACTGACAGTTTGTTGACTGCATCTAAAACCACAAACTATGGTTGCTCAGAAGCAACTGCTTAGCAGAAGGAAGGAGGTAGAACAGTATCAACCACCAAGACTCAACTTTTCACAATAAAACCATGGTTTGTAGGGTCATAGCAATGCTTAGTAATAATATAAACCATGATTTATACAGCATAATATCCCGGTTCAATCATCCTTCTAAAACCAAATAAATGCACTGTTCAGCTTGTGTCAGAATATCAGATGAATTTACGAATTCTTCATACAGTGCTAATATGACTTTGGGGGTTAGTAGAAGAACATCTTGGAAGTGGAAATATTTTGGCTGTATGTTGCCAAACACTAGTGTCCAGTTATTTTATTTTTTCCTAATGAAACCATCTCTCCCATGTGAAAGGCAGAAAGGCATCACATGGTGCTTCCCTTCCCTGCTGAAGATGGACTGTCCAAGCAAATGTCCCCCAGCCTGGACAGCAAGCAAGGTTGGCAGGTTTTATGCCTTGAACCATCCAAGAAAGCAGGGCTCTCCCAACCTTGGCAACTTTAAACCAGGAGGACTTCAACTCCCAGAATTCTGAATTCTGGGAGTTGAAGTCCTCCAGGCTTAAAGTTGCCAAGGTTGGAGACCCCTGCTATATACTGTTCACATGTCAGAACTTTCATACATACATAAGCCACATGTCCACAACAATTGGAAAAAATGAAAAAAATCAGGGATCAAGCAACCCTACTTCTTTTTTTACTTTCACCTCTTTGTTCTCATAACTGTAACTGAAACCACCTTCTTCTGCTTGGATAGCAGTGCTCCAATATCTAAGGAGCTGCCAACCAAGAAGGGGTCCATCTATTCTCCCAAGCTCTTAAAGCAGGGGCCTTCAAACTTGACAGTTTTAAGGCTTGTGGACTTCAACTCCCAGAATTCCTTCTCCAGTCCTGTTAGCTCAGGGATTCTGGGAGTTGAAGTTCACAAGTCTTAAACTTGCCAAGTTTGAAGACCCGTGACTTAAAGGCAGGACAAGAAGCAACAGGTGGAAACTAATCAAGGAGAGGAGCAACCTAGAACTAAGAAGAAATTTCCTGACAGTTTGAACAATTAATCAGTGGAACAGCTGGCCTCCAGAAGCTCTGGGTGCATCAACACCGGAGGTTTTTAAAAAGAGATTGGACAACCATTTGTCTGAAATGGTATAGGGTTTCCTAGCTAAACAGGAGGTTGGTCTAGAAGACCTCCAAAGTCCCTTCCAATGTTGTTGTTGTTATTATTTATAAATACTGAGATCAAAACACTCAGTAAACATCTCTGGGATATTCGAAACCATGAAATCTCATGGTTTCTCCAATATTGAGTGAAATTATACACCCCAACCAGAATGGTTTTCTACCAAATAAACAGATAAGGAACAACACAAGAACAGTGTTAAATGCGATTGAATACTATGAAGCTGACCCGGAAAAGTAAGTGGAGCCAATATTTTTAGACACACAAAAAGCTTTCGACAATCTGAATTGGCAATTTATGTCACAGCAAATTTAAAAAAATGAATTTCATAAAGAATATTGAAAATATATTACGGGCAATATATTCTGGACAAAAGGCTAATGTACTAGTAAATGGGGGTTGTACAGACTATTTTAAGATAGCCAAGACAGGGGTGCCCATTATCGCCTCTGTTATTTATCCTGTCTTTAGAAGTGCTACTAGCCCAAACCAGATGAAATTCAGAAATAAAGGGGATCAAAATCAGAAAAGAAGAGTATAAGGTCCAAGCATTTGCAAACGACCGAGTAGTTATCATAGAAGACCCACTAAATCCTGGATATATGTTGTTGCAAGAAATAGAAAAAAATTGGGGAGGTGGCTGGATTTAAAATTAATAAGGAGATCTCATGGTTTCTGTAGGGATGGTTTGTAAAATGAATTACAACTGGCTTGGTTCATGCAACACACATTGATGCATGTACAAATGACATCTGATACCAAGCCAAAACGAAACAAATAATGGTATAATTTAATTCAATGAGTGAATCAAGTGTGTATATTTCACAACAGGACTACAGGTCTATCAGCAAAAAAAACCTGGTGCTTTGTGGTATTTGACAGCCGACTACTGGGACTTCTGCAGGAACTTACTGCTTTTGTCAGAAAGTCAAAAGGGATGTTTCTTCTCATATTTGACACGGCACACATACAAAAGAGAAGGAGTTGTTTTAAACAACTACGGTGGTTTTTTTCCTTATTCTGCCAGGGGTTGCCCTCCTCAGACATTTTCTGTATTGTATACATTGTTTTTTATATTTTTGGAACTTGTCTTAACTGTCACGAGTCAATTTTATTAGAAGCAAATACAAGTGACAAATTATCACTCAAGAATTGATTGAGGATGCTACATATTGGGCGAAATAAGAGGGAAGGATTACTTCCATGGAAACCTTTGGATTTTGTTTGCCAATTTTGGGATTTGGATATTCAGGACTGGTCGGGGTTTGAATGGGAAATGCCATAAAGATTGTCAAGACAAAGGTATGGATGTGCCAGGAAGTCCCTAGGAATGAAGCTGGACTTTCTCTTTGCCCCCACATCCTCCAATGTCGCCAATCCCCTCTATTTATTTCAGACCCAACATTTCAGCAGCTGTTGCTGTTGGCAAAGAAAAGCTGTTACGGAACCGGAAGGCTGGCTGAGAATCCCACAACCAGGTCCTAGGGCATCACTAACCTAACACCACCATTTTTCCCAAAGCAAAGAAAGCTCTCCACGAAGGAGGAAAAAGAACGTCATCCCGTTATGTTCCTGGAAGGAAAGGAAGTTAAATAACATGACAGGTGGGGCCGTTACAAGACATCATTTCTTCCTTGGTTAAAACCAGAGGGAAGAGAAACCCGATTATTAAAGCCTTGTGTACGTGAGGCCTATAGCCAGTTTGCAGAAACAATCTCACCAGAGGTGGGATTCAGCAGGTTCTGACTGGTTCTGGAGAACCGGTAGCGGAAATTTTGGATAATTTGGGAGAACCGGCAAATCCCACCTCTGACTGGCCACGCCCCCATCTATTCTCCGCCTCCCACTGAGTCCCAGCTGATTGGCTGGTCTCCTTTTGTTGCCCTGCACAGGAGAACGGAGCTGGAAAGCAGGCTAGTGGGGTGGGGAGGGAATGGGGATTTTGCAGTAACCTTCCCTTGCCACGCCCAGCAAGCCACTCCCATGCCCACCAACCCACGCCCACCAAACCACACCCACAGAAACGGTAGTAAAAAAACTTTTGAATCCCTCCACTGAATTTCACAATCTTTGGTGTGTGTTATAAAATGAAATTCCAGTTTGTCTTCGTTGAAGGTTACTGAGGCTGTGATACAGAAAATGCTCTAAAACAAATCTTGTGTCAGGGCTCCGACAATCCAGCTCCATTCTAATCATAAGTCTCTAGCCGTATCTCTCAGAGTTAAAAAAAAATAAATCATTTATTAGGAGTGATCATGTCGGCGTTACCTGGGTGCAGCCGACTCCGAGACACATCATTCATCTCACCCTTGACCCTGGTCTTCCTCCCCCACCCCCTGGATGTATATTCTCCAATGGGACACATCCATAGCCAAGAGTCATCAATCATACTCTCCGGTAATAAACTTGCAGGCCAGAAGCTTCGGCTGCCTAGCAATTATCTATGAAAATATTTAAGGGATACGTTCCTCTTCCCACGCCTTTTCTGCTGACAGCTCTAAAAGACCAGAGAAATATTTTTGAGTTGACATCTTGCCTCTTCCTACCTTCTGCTTCTGGAGGAGGCAACAGAGAAGGCAGAAGCAGAAGGTCTCTCCAAGATGGGGCTGTCCCCGGTCCTTGGACCATCACCCATTTGCGGAGGGTTTGAAGAAGCCGAGTGTGAAGTCGGAATCAGTTCTCCAGACTTTGATTCTAAGGCAAGAGTCTTCAAACTTGGCAAGGTCCAGTAAAGAAGTCAGAAGGCCCGGCCTCTGCCCCAGAATGTCCAAAGGGCCCCACCTCACCTCCAGACCTGCCCAACAGGTTGCAAAGCACAGGTTGCTGTAAAAACCCAGGAGAAACAGAACCACATCGCTGTGAAGGAGGCAATGGGATACTACGAGCTTCGCACACCCCAGGGCCACGCGGGGTTGTTCCGCACCAGCCCAACAAAGGGCAACTTCTCTACACATTGGGAGGTATTTCTGACCTGCTGCCAGCAGCAAATGACTTGCATTCTAGCCAAGCCTCCCATTTGTCAGCAGGATCATAAAAACTGGTGGGCCTCCTCCTCTTCCTCCTCCTCCTTCCCCCCTCCCATCTCTGCTGCAGCTGCTGACAGATCAGCACAAAAATTAGCTCCAACCTTCCTTCTGGAAGGCAGCACCACCCACACGTGTCTGTGTGTGTGTGTGTGTGTGTGTGTGTGTGTGTGTGTGTGTATCTCTTTCCAGTTCCATGAAGAGCGAAATTGTGGGGGGGGGGGAGCGCTACAGATCCTTTCTGATCCCTCCCTCCATACGCTGGAGATGGTAGAATCCAGGGAGGAGGGAGGGGAGGGGGAAGAGAGAGAGAGAGACAGAGATCATGAATAATGGCCCGAAGGGATCTGAAATTCTGCCTGCCTCCCTGCTATGACGAGTGATGCTCAAACTCCGAACCCCCAGGAACATCAAAGCAAAGCTTTTAGAGGGAAAGGCTGCTTCTGTATGAACTGAAAGGAGCACCGCTGAGATGAATTAGGATCACTTGTTGTGGAAGACGCTCCTGTCTCCAAGAACTGGGCTCCTCCCCCAGCAGTGAAAGGTGACTCATCACTAGCGGGGACAGGTGGTGCAAGCGAGCCCCTCCCCACCTTCCTTCGTGGGAGAGGGATTTTGGAAAGTGCTGGCTATTCTGCTTGGTCTCAGAGATGGATGATGGATCAAGGATCCATCATCCAGGGAATGTCCTACCTGTCAATGAATACTTCAGCTTCAACCATAACAACACAATAACACACAATAGATACAAACTCAAGGTTAACCTCACCAAACTTGATTGCAGGAAATACGACTTCAGCAACAGAGTGGTCAATGTCTGGAATACTCTACCCGACTCTGTGGTTTCTTCCCCAAACCCCCAAAACTTTAACCTTAGACTGTCTACTGTTGACCTCACCCCTTTCCTAAGAGGTCTGTAGGGGGCGTGCATAAGCGCACCATCGTGCCTACCATCCCTGTCCTATTGCTTCTTTTATTTTTTCATTTGTATCCATTTCATGTATTCATAACTATATTTATACTTATACCTGTTATCTTATAATCACTTGACAAAATTAAAAAATAAAATAAAATAAATAAATAAAAGGAGGCTCAATAGCTGTTGAATCTGGTATTATCAGCCTCACGACAGGTCCTTCTATTTGCATATTTAAAGCATCCTGGGTACGTTCCCCAAAATCACGTGTGCCAAATCCCCCACCACTACCACTACCAATCTACAGCAAAGCTCGTTCATATTCAGGGTTTATCCAATCTGGGCAGGTCACCTCGAGTGCTTGCCAGGAAATTCTGACCAACACCAGAAGAAAATGAAATGACACTTTGGTTTCATATGGATCAAGAAAACGAAATGGCAGGGGCATAATTCCACTTTTGCGATTTTACTGGAGAGTCAGGCCAGAGT
The DNA here is from genome assembly GCF_900518735.1 of Pseudonaja textilis. The sequence goes on along the minus strand of NW_020769358.1, from coordinate 2,163,675 downwards.
TACAGCACGACATATATTTCATAACTGTGGGAAGGGAAAAATACAGATGCCTCAGAGAAAATGAATGATGCCATACAAAGAACAAAGAAATAGAACTCTATCCAAGGAATAAAATGTAGGAAATTGGCACTGTCCTAGAAAAATGAAATCTCCTGGGAAAAATTAAAAAGGCAGAATATTTTCCCTAAAAAGAGTAGAAACTCAGAAGCAGAAACTCACCTCAGAAGCTAAAGCTCATCCCCACCTTTGTTAATGGGTGGACCGTTAAGGCCTGGGCCAGACTATTCTACATAACAAAGCTCTCTACCCTTCTCACCTCATGGCCTGGGAAGATTGCATCAGCTAGCACTCAGGTGAAGCCATGTGCTCCAGACAAAGCCTACAAAGTTAGCTAAGACCCCGCCCCTGGGAGGCTGACAGCCAATGGGATACTTTTCTTGCACAGGAACAGGAAACCACTAAGGTGGGGCCCAACAGAGGGTATATATAACTAAGGGTCTCTCCAAACTGCTTGGAATGTTAACAACTGGTTCTAGAAAATAGTTGGGAACCAGTAGAATCCCACCCCCCCACCCCCCATCCACACCCTTGATTTACAGAGACAGTCAGTCTTGAAAAATTAGGGAATACATGACCCTCTGATGCATTTTGCTTTATCCAACTTGGACATTGTGCAGATTGTTCTGTTCAAGATTTATGTTGGGGTTACTTAGAATGCAGTCTAGGACAATGGTCACCAACCAGTGGGCCAGGGACCACTGGTGGTCCATGAGAAATTTTTGGTGGTCCGCAGAGAAATGTCAACCCCAAAGCAATTAATCCAGGCTGCGCAGGAACACAAGGCTGTACCGCCCACATGGCCCGCGGGAACACAAGGCTTGCGTTGCTTGCATTGCGAACAACACTAGTGAGGGGAGGGGGGAAAGGGTAGATGGGGGGGAACTGGCTCCACTCGCCCTACGCGCCTCACCTGGCCACCAGGTTGCTTCTTTCAGCTTCTTTCTTCTTCTGCTATTGGCTGCATGCAAGGAAAGCAGCAAAAGTCTTTCTTTCTCTCCCCCAAACTCCACCAGAAATGAGTCTTTGGGACCCTGCAAGGCCTCCTGCTCCAAGAAGCTGCGCCGGCGTGACAAGTCTCAAAAGACTCCTTTCTGGCAGAGCGTCTGCTGCTTTCCTTGCATGAAGCCAAAAGTTTCTCTCTCTCTCTCTCTCTTCCCCTGAGAACGGAGCTGGAGATGGTATCCTGCAATCCCAAATAAAGAATGATCGATTAGTAGGAAAATGGGATGGGGAATTTTCCTGCAGAGTTTTTTTTGGGGGGGGAATTTTCCCTGGGTCTCTGGGTCTGCGGGATTTAAAATTATGAGTTTGGTGGTACCTGAGGTCCAAAAGGTTGGCGACTCCTGGTCTACGAAACAGATATTGGGAGTGGGAGGCCAGGCTAGGGGTGTTGGCTGGGGTGGGAATGAGATGTTTTCTGAGAAGTCTACAAAGGAGGGAACACAAGTCTGGAAGAAGTGAGGCAGCCCACACTCTGGTGCACCTGTCTCAAAAGCTGTGAAAATATTAGTAACAAGAGGCTAAATGAAGAGCAGGTGCACAAAGACCTGGAGGTGGAGGATATATTATCCAGTCAGCTTGTTGCACGTCCGCTTGCATCTGTTCTTGCTGTGCGCAGCTGTGTCATTTTGGCAACGGACCTGCAGGGGGACAAGCTTCTCAGCTGGTTACTGGAGACCAGTTTCATTCATTTTCCCTCTTCCATTGTTCTTCTTGGCCTATTTGCAATGGGCTTGCAAAGCACCTGTGGCAAAATGCATCCAAGCGCCAGATTTCATCAAACCCGGCGTCCGTAATCGTGAAACATTCAGGTACCTCTTATTTCAGCTTTTTGTTGTTGTTGGCTGGAGTTATAAGGGATGGGGCTTTCATTTAATAAGCCTGAGTTTAATGAAAGAATTGAGGAGCAAAGGGGTCACACAAAAAGCCACCTGGATGTTTGACCTTTGTTGGAAGGAACATCCTTCTGGGTTCAGTTCCAAGTGGGGAAAACAACACTGGAAACATGGAGGCTGTTTGGAAAGATGGTTTAATGGTGGACAGGAGGACCACCTGGCTTGGAGCTCCAAAGAAGGAAGGGTCACATGCTTCAAGATGAAGGAAAAGAAGGGAGGGGTGATATGCTGAGTGACCCTGGGTTTTATACCCTCTGTTGGGATTTGAATTTGATTGGTTGTCCGATTCCCATGGGGCCATGCAGGAGCAACTCTGTAGGCTGTCCTGAGTCCCAGGTTTGGTTGAGCCTTGCTGGGTGATGATGTAATGAAAGGGTTTGGGGCAATTCCTATTATAGCTCTCCCTGGAGTAGATCTTTGTTATGTAAAATAGGCTGGCCTAGGCCAGAGTAATGGTTCATTAGCAAAGGTGGGGGTGGGGCTGAGTTTCTGCCTCTTTGGTGAGTTTCTGCTTCCGAGTTTCTACTTCTCTTTTTTAAGGGAAATAGTCTGGCTTTTTAATACTTCCTAGGATACGTCATTTTCCTAGGAGAGGGGTGGGTGCTAACTTCCTACACCTTCAATGCTAAGAATGGTGAGCAATGACAGTGCTATGTGGCCAAACAATTAAAAATCCATCACTAGCTCAGAGGGGTTAAAACTCTATTTCATTGAGGGCCGCATCAGGGTTGTGTTTGACTGTGGGGGGGCTGGGAGGGGCGTGGCCGGGGTGGGGGGCATCGCCAGCCTGACATCACTTGTGTCAGGGGTGCCTGTGGTAGCCCAAGCGCTCTGCCAATGAAAACGGGCTCCCGAGTTCTGTTTCCGGCTGCGATGGCCTCCTGTAACCTTCCTGCAGTCCTCCCGAGCTCCGTTTTCACTGGCAGAGGCACCCCTACAGGCTGGTCCTTCACTGTTTCCAGGGCAGCCTCACGGGCCAGATCTAAGCACTCTGTAGGCCAGATCTGGCCCCGGGGCCTTGAGTTTGACACCCCTGCACTAACCAAAAAAGACTCCTTCTCCTGCAAGGGAAAATGGGAAGTTATGGCTTCCATCTGGGAAAATTCAGGAAAGGTCTCCTTCTTGACTATCCGCGGCCCATGACTGTGCACTGCCGATGCGAGGAGTCCATTGTGTCATCTGAGCATTGGCTTCTGTGGATTCTTCCAGTGAATTAACCTTGGCCCACCCACTTCCTCTGCCTTCTTTAACACTCAATTAGCAATCTGTTGTTAATGAACAAAAATGGGAGTCCCAGACAAGGAAGGTGAACCTTCTGAACCTCTTCTTGAAAATGTGGGGTGCTAACTAATTCTTTACTCTTTTTGCCATTTCAGCCAATGCCACTTGTTCCTAAATATCACAAACAGAAAAACCGGTGCATCACGAGCAAAAGCCGCTTATCAAAACTGTTACACATCTGAACTCTTGGATTCTGAAACGGTGGAAAAGCCACTGAGACCATCCCACCCACCCCCCCAACCTCATTCATGGAAGGAAGAAAAGGATGAAAACACAAGAACAATACCCACGGCTGCAGGGGAATTGCCTAGAAAGTCTTCAACAGAGAAAGTGAGCGGGGTGCAAAGAGGCCTTTAAAACTTAGTCAGGTATTCAAGATTGTGCAATAATTTAAAAATACAAAAATGGAGACCATGGGTTTAGGCAGTTGTAGGAAATGCAAAGTTAAATAGGAAGTAGAACATCAAACTGCTCTGCTTCCTCTGAATTGAACCGTATTGCCAGATAGTAGACCATTTTTAGAGTTTCTTTCTCGATATGTATTGATTTATTTAAAGAATGAATACCGCTCTCATCTCAGCCTAGTGATTCTGGACAGCTAGAACATGAAGAACAAAATGGCACCATATAAATAATCAATCAATCAATACTAATACAAGGTAACGGGGACATCTAAGAAACCATCTCACTTCCTATCACAGTGCATTGTGTGCCAGGCTCCATTAACACCTAGCCTAGACCTCAGGAAAATGCCAAGTTTTCCAGCTCTGAGATGAGAACAAAGATGACATCTTATATTGAGACAAACTTATTTTAACAGCTTACTATGCAGACAGCATAGCCAATTGTCGTAGGCCTGACATAATTTTGTTAAATGAACTCATTAGACTCGCTACTGTGATAAATGCTCCAATATTTTATATTACAGTAGAGGCCATAAAAAATCCTAACTACCATGTCAATTCTTGAAACTAACTTCTATTTACAACAGCCAACAAAATGCCCAATCATTTAATGCTGGGAGTCTACAAGGATGCAAAATGTGCAGATTATAAGATCCTGAAATTGGATTTTTCTAAAACAAGCTTTGTTGTTTAAAATACCCAAAGAATAAAAGCATGAAAACATGAGCAGCTACAGTATCACTTTATGAAATGACCCTCAAGTGAAATATTATCTGTTTGCTACACAACAGCCAGGAGAATTGAACCATATCACAATAATTGTCTCACCAAAACAATCTTGAATGTACATCTAATCTTTGTCCTTGACCAAAATGACCACAAGGCATCCCATATAAACTAAATTAAGATAAAGGAGCAGGCACATTTCAATATTTGGAGTCAGGGGACCAGTTGAATTATAACATTTACCCCAAATTTCTTCATTTTCATAAAACGCTCCATTTTTTTCTCCAGAACTGCGCAGTTCTAGGAACATCACAGTAAAAAGATCTTTAAAAAAGCAAAAGACCCCGCATGCTTAACGCACGTTGCAAAAGGCTCCCAACTTTAGCTAGCCATCCATGGAACAATCTTTTTTGCACTCTGCTTAAAGGTCCCAGGCAGCCCTATCCAATTATATGCAACCAGGTACAAGCTTTTAAAAACCATCTGCTGTCTTAAATTCTGGGTGATGGTCATTGCTTTTAAACTCTGACTCAAGATTTGTGCAACATTTACAGTAAATGTGCTGACAATGTATTCATAGAGGTGCCCACAGTCGATCAGGAAAGTGGAACAATTTATATTCAGATTTTGTTGTTGTATTTTTAAAAAAGTAACTAGTGTATTTCACCATGAAGAAATGATACACAGTCCTTTTTCCACTCAACACTGTTACAAAATAAAAAATACTCTGTTGCAGGAAATGGCAGAAAGAATTGGAAAAAACAATTGGAAAAAACAAAAAACACAAAAATTGATCACTTGGGCAAATACCCAAGCATAGGAACAGCCACAACAGAGCTTGCAAAATTCCTCTATTCAAGCAATTTCACAAAGTCCATGTTAGCATGCAGAAACCTTTTTATATTCTGCATCCTTCCTAACATTTTTAAATAAATATTTTTATTGTTTTTGTATCCAAATTCCATTTCTATATTGAACAGTGTGTTTTCTAGGTGTCCAAAGTATTAAAATGTAAACATCATCATAATCGTTATAATCATGTACATACATATATAAATAATATCAATCATTATTGAAAAGTATACTATCTTCCATATTGACATCAATTATATAACCATCAAAATATTTACTAATCAGTTTTTCTTTCTCATGTAGTCCATATTTCACATAAATTCACTTATCTAACCTCTGTATCTATCAACTAGCCATTTGTAGAAAAGTTCCCATGTTATAAAATATTCTGAATCTTCATTTTCTTTGATTTTTAGAGTTAACCTATCCAGTTGTGCACCTTCCAGAATTTTTTTGATTATATTATCATCTGTAGGGTTTTTTTTTTCACATTTTTCCAGTATTGTGCATATACAATGCTGGCTACTGTTAGAATATGCTAAATTAAATATATATTACCTTTATTATAGTTTTCTGGTAGCATGCCCCAATAGGAATGTCTCCGGTTTCAAGTCTATGTGATGTTTTATCATAGTTTCCAGCCCTATGTGGATCTTCTTCCAATATTTTTTTGCTTTGGGACATGTCCACCACAAATGATAATATGAACTGGTATTTGGTTGCATTTCCAACATTTCACAGATTTGTTTTTATACATATTTGCTATTCTTTCAGGTGAATAGTGCCATATATAAAACATTTTATAGAGATTTTCTTTATACGCTGTTGACATTGTAAGCTTATAATTTCTATTCCATAATTTCTGCCACCTGCCCAAAGTTATTGCATAGCCAAAATTCTTAGCCCAAATTATCATAGTTTCTTTTACTTGTTCTTCCTCCAATTTGATAGTTAATAAATAATTGTATATCCTCTTGATTAAGTTTTCATCTGTTCCCATTAAAATCTGGTCTAGCTCATTTGGTTCGTTATAAAACCCATACTCCTTCCTATCTTTTTCATATCTGGATTGTATCTGTAATTGTGGCTAATCCCTAATCTTTTTAGTTCTTGTTTTACTTTTTAGTCCTCCCCTTTCATTTAATATGTATTTATGATTTTATCCATATTTATAACATTACGATATATCCACGCCTCCATTATAGATAACCATACTGGCACTTTCAGGTACTGTTGCTCTTTCCTAACTTAAAGCACCTCCATCAAAGACCATTAGGGACAAGAAAGAGAGAAGGGAAAAAACGACTAATTCATCAGTTTTTGCAAATCTATGCAGCTGCTTTGGAAACAGCCTTTGGACTCCAGAGTTTGAGACCGATCAGACCCCATCCTGCAGTGAAACCCACAACAAGCCATGATGATGCATACACATGTGTGGAGACAGCTTCACACAAATTCCTCCCTTTGTTTCCCAGCTTCTGATTCTAGTACCTAAATCCGTGATGGCGAACTTATGGAACACGTGCCACAGGTGGCATGCAGAGCCATTTGTGCAGCCACGCAAGCCCCAGGCAAACTTACCTCACTGCGCATGCGTGCGCCTCCCAGTTGATTTTCAGGCCTTTTTCAGCCTCCCAGAGGCTCGAGGGAAGCCTCTGCAGCCTTTGGAGGCCGAAAAACAGGCCCGTTTTGTCACTTCCTGGATTTCCGGAAGTGATGAAACAGGCCCATTTTTTGGCCTGCAAAGACTGCAGAGGCTTCCTTCGGGCCTTTGGGAGGCCGAAAAAGGCCCGAAAATCAGTTGGGAGGCACATGCATGCGCAGTACAGGTCAGGGGGCAGGGGGATCACATGTGCATGTGCAGGGGGCATGGGGGGAAGGTGCGTGCATTGCCTTCTGGGTGCTGGCATGCGAGCGAGTGCAAGCACGTGAGCAAATTTTGGCCAGGAGTGCAAAAAGGTTAGCCACCACTGACCTAAATCATGATATCCATGTTATGGTATTATCCTTTTCCCCGTGCAGATGTCCATTCCATCACAGTTTTTTCTTTCACAGGGAACCTCAGTTTTTCCCCCAAAACAAGAAAGTTTAATGACATCTCAAAGAAGAATTCCAAATGGAAAAAGTCAGATGGGAAAAAAAAAACACTGACGGACATAGAGAGAGAGAGAGAGAGAGAGGGAGAGAGCGCAAATGTTGACTCCTACAGGAAGCATAGAAAAATCTCATCCAGGCAATTAAATTGTCACATTTGGAAACCCTCATTCTCACGACAGACCTGTAAAATGGCAGCATTCGTGCCAAACGCGGGAAGGTCCTCCTGGGAAAGGCCTTCCCAGCAGCACCGCTGGGTAGCCACCTTGGCCCTCTATAGCTGAACATCTCGTCTTCTTCTGATAAACGGGGGGGGGTGTCTTCTACAGAGGACCCCCAAGAGAAAGTGAGCATTGCCCAAGTCATCTGTAGCCTCCTGTGATTCTGGACAGAGCTTAGTATGATTGATTTTCATTCTCCTGCCACAAATCCAGTATGTTCCTCAGTAATAACCATAATAATGTGAGTTCTCAGCTGGCAATACCCGCCATGATTGGTAGGCCCACAAGCATAAGTTTTTTTTTCCTTAAGCCACTCACTCTATGAACCTATTCTTCCCCTGCCTTAGATAATCCCTTTTGGCTGACAGCTCATATTTTCTTTCTAACTGAGGTGACTGGGGGCCTAGCCTGGGTTTTCTACCTCTTAGATCTGAGTTTAAGCCTACCTTGTGTTTGTTGCTGGTGCTCAAAGTTGAGAGAAAGAGAGAGGGAGGGAGGGAGGGAGAAAGAGAGAGTGGGGGAGAGAGAGAAAGAGAGGGAGAGAGAAAGAGAGATTCAAATCATCTTCGGTTTCCTGAAAGAAACACAAGCTAGAAACACCTGCAGTAACAAAACCGCTTCTCTGTTACTAACCCAGCAAGCACAGACATCATTTCTTCCACACTCGAGTGACATGCCTTCCCTGAAATACTCCACTTCTGTCTTACAGCCTGGTACATGATGCATCACACACTACAGCAGAGACACTTTCTATTTTGCCATTGTCTCGTTCCCTCCCACACCAAAAGCACTCACAGTTGCTCTTTATCTTGAAAGGGATTATATCATGAACATACAATGAATACGCCTTGCCAGCTATATATTCCTCAGCTGGCTGCTTGGAGAACATGCTTCTCTGCTCACGTAAGTCCCGGGCAAGTTTGTCTTCTGCTTCCTTTGGAAATGGCACTTCTGCATTTTATTTTTTAATTTAATTTCATTTCATTTTTTCCATTCAGTTGTGTCCAATTGTCAGAATCTGCCTGGACAAGTCCCTTCGGTTCCCCAGGCAAGGTTTTTCAGAAGTGGTCTCCTTGCTAGGGATGAGAGAAAGGGACTGGCCCAAGAATCAGATCACCCGGCTAGTTTCGTGCCCAGGATGGGACTGGGGCTCTCGGCCTCCCAGTTTGTAGCCCGTTGTCTTCACCACTGGACCAAACTGGCTCCGTACTTCTACCTTAGAAGGGGGCCATAAGCCCCATTGCTCATTAGGGGTAGGATTCAAATATTTTTGCTCTCTCTTCTGTGGGTGTTGCTTGGTGGGCGTGGCAGGGGAAGGATACTGCAAAATCCCCATTCTCACCCCCACTCCTGGGGGAAGGTTACCACTGGTTCTCCGAACTACTCAAAATTTCCACAATTACCGGTTCTCCACAACTGGTCAGCTGAATATACTGCTGAATATACCACCTCTCTGTTCATGTGGAAGTTCATTGTAGAGACAGGGAGAAAAACATAAAAGGCCTCGAGACACTCACCAAATAAGATGGCTAAATATGCTTTATGTTATCTCATGCTCACATCGGAAATGAAATGGCACCATAGAGTCATTATGTGGTCCTAGATAGACTCCTCTGTGTGTTCTGACCCAGGCTTTGTCAAACGGAATTAATATCAAACTTGTTTTAAAAGCAAAACCTATTGTATTCCAACACTGGGAATTACTTTCGTTCCCAGCCACAACTAATTATAAACAGTTCCCCAAGATAAGCACACTCCTTTCAGTGCTGTGGAATGTTGCTAAAAACTGAAGTCTCCAATTATAACAGAAACCAACCGAAACACCAGAAAAAAAGCAACCAGAGCTTCAAGGAGGACTTGGAATCTATCAAACTAATTTTGCTTCCTGCAAAGTTTTCGTCACTGAGGTCTGACTTTTATCCCTTATGGGAGGGGTAATCACCTCCCAGCTTTACTCCCGAGTCGCCCCTTCTGCTTCAGCTGCTCTCTCCTTCTAGCAGCTCTGCGCAAGCGCACACTGCGAACAGGCTCCCCTTGTTCCTCTGCCTTGCTGCTGCCAGACTCCAGAGGCTCCTGAGTCAGCACCCCGCTCCCAGATGGTCCTGGGCCCATCTCTGCATTGGATGCAGGACCCTTGTCCGAGTCCTCTCCAGACTCCCTGACTGGTCCCCTTTCTTCCTCACTGTCCGACACCGCTGCTGGCTGCACCGACTGCCAGTGAACCACAACAATGAACCAAAACATGGGGGTGGAGACTACTAATGGCTGGCGGACGGTACCATTTTCCATTTGTATTTTTGCTCTGGTGAAAAAAGATTATGATGCAGGCTAAATCCCATTGTCTCCCAGTGAAAGAGGACACAGATGCATTCAACATCTAGATTTACCAGGTAGCCCGAAAACCCTTTTAATCCACTTCTTAAATCTAAATTTGCATAGATAATTTTGTTACTGCTTTATATTCAACAGCGTGTGAATATAAGCTCCTCTTAGGGAAGTAGATCTCTCAAAGTGGCACGTGGATCCGCAGGAAGTATCACTTTCTCTTGTCATAGAGGACAGGCCACACCCAGCATGACAAAGGAAATCCCTGATTTAAAGTCCCTACAGCAAGGAGCGGAATGAAACAATAACACAGAGGTAGAGATAAGTTCAGCTAATCTAGAAAGAGGTCTGAAACAATCTCGCCATGATGAGAAACAACCTAAAGTCTAATTTTTCCTATTTCTCTCCTCCCAGGGAGGATTATGTAAGATGGTGCTGGGAAAGGAGAACACCTCCTCCAGAGCCACAAACTCAGTGAAAGCAGAAATGTATTTTCTCCTTTACTCCACAGTTTGGACATATCTGATAAATAAGTCACCAGATGTAATCCTGGCAGGCTGCCAAGAAGGGCCTCTGCTTCTTTATGAGCTCTGCAGTTGACATGCAGAATCTTCCAGCCAAATATAGAATTATTCACTTCAGTGATATTGCAAGTTGTTCTGCGGGAAAAGAACAAACAGCCCACGAGTTTTACGTCAGCCCTCTCCACTCCAGCAGAGGGGATGGCTTTGGATCTCCTCCATGGCCCTGAGGCAGAAATGATCTCAACGGTGGCCCAGTATCTCTGGACGGCAACGGGCTGAGGGGATTTGGTGTGCCTGTGGTTACACCAAGAAGGCTTCCTTAATGCCACCTTCTCCAGGTGAAGCCTCGCTATAGGGATGTTAGCCCATCCCAGTGGTGGGATTCAAAAGATTATTTACTACCGGTTCTGTGGGTGGGGCTTGGTGGATGTGGCATGGCTTGGTGTTCTGACCCAAACCTTGTTCCAAGGAAACCAATACGAAACAGAGGTAACAGCAAAGCCTTTTAATGATTCTTTACGAATTCCATTCCTTCACAGTTAAAAGGCTGTTTCAAACTAATTGTCTCTGATAAGAACGAGCCTTGCCAAGGTTGTGCAAGGCTGCCAAGAACACTAGATAAAGTTGCCAAGAAGTATTTCAAACACAAAGAGTCTCCAAACACCAACCAAGATATTCCAAACGGCCACGAGGCTTGAGTGCAAAAACTTCTTTGCTTCCTGCAAAGAACTCCGGTTTCTCAGCTGGCTTTTATCTCCTCAAGGAGGGGCCATTACCTTGCAGCCTTACTCCTGAGTCGCCTGTGCTGCTTCAGCTGCTCTTTCCTTTGAGTAGCTCTGTGCACACTGGGCCCAGGCTCTTCGGGGGCTTCTTCATCACTGCTGCCAGCCTCCACAATCTCTGAAGGCAGCACTCCACTCCCTGATGGTCCTAGCCCCATCCCTGCCTCACATGCAGGCCCCTCATCTGAGTCCTCACTCTCCGAGACCTCAGCCATCCGCACCTGCTGCTGGCGAACCACAACACTTGGTGGGTGCGGCAGGGGAAGGATACTGTAAAATCTCCATTCCCTCCCCACCCCACGAACCTGCTTTCCAGGTTCTCCTTTTCTTCTGTGCAGGGCAACCAAAGAAGACCCAGCCAATCATCTGGGCCTTAGGAGGCAGAGAATAGATGGGGGCGGGACCAGTCAGAGGTGGTATTCTCTGAACTACTCAAAATTTCCGCTACCGGTTCTCCAGAACTGGTCAGAACCTGCTGAATTCACCACCTCTGACCCCTTCCTTGCCTTTGTCTGCTGCATTTCCCCCACTCCTGAAATGGGGAGCTGCTTCTGTTTCTTGATGCAGTCATTCCGAAGGCAATTCTGGAACCATCTCACCATCAGCGATAGGCTAATATATGCCCCATCTTCCATCTTAAGAAACAGCCACACAGATTATCATAACAGAATAACAAACAGACTTGGAAGGGACCTTGGAGGTCTTCTAAGCCCACCCTCTGGTTGAGCAGGAGATCCTATGTCATTCCAATGGCTGTCCGGTCCCTTCTTAGAAGCCTCCGGTGATGGAGCGCCCACGACTTCTGAAGGCAACTTCTGTCCCACTTATAATTGTTCTAGCTGTCAGGAAATGTCTGCTTAGTTCTAGGTTGGTTTTCTCTTTCTCTTCACCACCACAGCCCTTCTCCCTCTCCCTCCCTCCCTCTCCCTCTCTCTCTGTAACTTTCTGCCCTAAAAAGAGGTCACTTGCTCAGTTTTGCAGACCTGTTATTAATGCAGAAGGAGAGATCTTATGGCATCACTCTTTCTTTCTTAGAGCAAATCTAGCTGTATTTGTTTCTGGAGATATGATATAATTGAAGCACACCATTATTTTGTATATCTATATCTATATATCTATCAATCTATCTATATTAATCTATCTATATCTATATCTATATCTATATCTATATCTATATCTATCTATATCTGTATCTATATCTATCTATATCTATATCTACATCTACATCTATCTATTTGTATCTAATTTATATCTATATCTATACCTACATCTACATCTATCTATCTGTATCTAATTTATATCTATATATCTATCTACATCTACATCTATGCCTATCTATCTATCTATCTATCTATCTATCTATCTATCTATCTATCTATCTATCTATCATTTCTATCTATCTAATCCATCTCTCTCTCTCTCTCTCTTATCTTATCTTATCTTATCTTATCTATCCTATCTATCTATCTATCTATCTATCTATCTATCTATCTATCTATCTATCTATCTATCTAATCTGTCTCTCTCTCTATCTATCTATCTTTATCTCACTATCTATCTTGCTCTAGCTCTATCTATATCTATCTATCTATCTATCTATCTATCTATCTATCTATCTACCTATCTATCTATCTATCTATCTATCTATCTATCTATCTATCTATCTATCTCTATCTCTATCTATCTATCTTTATCTCGCTATCTATCTTGCTCTATCTCTATCTATCTATTATCTATCTCTATCTCTATCTATCTATCTATCTATCTATCATATGATGCAGTGCCCGAAGTATCCAGATCTAGCACACTACATAGCAACCACTGCCCAAGTATGAGATGTTGTATATTAGAAGTAAGATCACCTTTTTAATAAAAGTAAGTTTATACTCTAATCCATGACAAGAATCACAGAAATGGATCAAAAGCTAGGTTTTCTAAGTTTCTGAGAATGTTTCAGATTTTTTATAAAACAAAAAACCCAAAACACTAAGTTTGTCCCAATCCTTTGAAGTAGACCAAATCAAGGAACAGACCACAAGAAAAAACACAACTGCCTTAATATAGGTTATAACAGAATCTTTAAAAACGGACACTTTTTTCTCTTTCCTCTCCCTTATACCAAAGAAAGTCAAAGCAAAACAATCTTGATGTTCTTTCTCACAGTTTCCTGGACCAAGTGCATGTTTATTAATGGTTGCTGCATATTGTTTGCAGGATCATCTCGCTACTCCTCTGTGTTTGCATTCTTTTATTTTGATTATATATGTTTTGGTCGCAAAACATGCTTATTTGATGCAGAATATTCCAAAGTGATGACATGAAGATGGATATAATTTCCCAGCACATTAAATGGTATGAATATCATATTTATATCATTATAGCCCTCATTTTATTTGTTAGTAAAGTTTCCATGTATGCATTTACCTACAGTATATGCAGTTTTACATATAGCCAAAAAACTCAGAATTGGTATAAGGGTCTAAATATTCCATACATGCTTTGATGTATCTTTTCTAACAAAGCAACATATGTTGTTTTTTTCATTGATCTATTTGCTTCTTTTAAAAACATCATATAAAGCTTTCATTTTGAAATTTCCTCAGGAGAAAAAGACAAGAGAACCTGGGAGGACAGAGGGAAAAAGAAGTATACCACAGAGCAACAATTTAGCCAGAGGATTTGGGAAAGCTTAATCAACACCAGGGTGACAAAATCTTAAGCATCATATATCCCAGCAATAATGATTAGCCAACGTTTTTTATATATTTCAAAACTTTTTGAAATGTTAAGTTACATCCAAACTTCACTTCCTTGTGAAATACACTATTTTCAAGAACAGCAAAAAGGACACAAACTTCTAATTTGCAAAGTTAGCTGTGACACCCCCCCCCTACAACAACCAATAGAATACATATTCTTGCACAGGAAAAGGAAGCTCATGTTCAAAGTCCAAGAGAGGGTATAAATACCTCTCTCTCTCAACTCCACGTGGTCAGCTGCCCCAGGACCATGTGCTGGATAGTTCTGCTTCAATAAACCACCTTTCCAATCGGCCTCCTTGTTTTCAGTGTCCTTCTCCTCGCTTGGAACTGAACCCGATGGATAGTTATTCTCATAAGGGCAAGATCAGATCAGAAGCTCTCCACAGCCCTATTAGGCACAAAAAGGGGTTGCAGAACATCTTTCCAGGAGTTAAAAATGATTCACTTCCCGCCTGGCTGTTGGGAAGCAAATACTTTTTACAAAAAAAACCTCCCATTTGGGTTTGCTGGGCTTCCTCCTCTCAGCCCGGTGTAAATAGGTTTGCAAACAGAATGTTATTTTACCAAGAAACAAACAGTGCTCTACACCCCCAATGAAAAAAGCTCTCAAATGTCTCATGGAATTTACTTAAACGCCCATCTGTGGGAGTTAACCTGAACTGACTCTCAAGGAGAGTACATACACTCTGGCGATGGTGCACATTTACACGGTGTTGTAAAGATAAGAGCAGGAGGGGCTCTCATGCCTTGGTTCAGGCCATCCTTCTCAAAATGGCAAGGTGGACAAGAGCTCCTTGTGTGCTCACCATCCATTTCTTCTCTTCCCCTTCTCCACACTGGTGTGGAGATGGGTGAAGAGTGTGTCTATCATTACAATTTGAGGATTTTTAGGAATCTGCACCTTGAAATAATAAGACAAAGGCTTTTATTCTTTTAAGGGAAATGCAGAAGGGCCCCTGACTGAAAAATGATTAAAACCCTAATCCACTCTGCATTAAACACAAATTAAGTCACCACACCACAAATTAAGTAATAGGTCACCAAAAAGATAAAAGAAAAAGAACACGTTGGAATCAAATTGCTTGTAGTTTTAGTAGCAGGAAAAATGTTAACAGCTAAACAAAATAATATTGGAGCTTCTGCAGCTGCATAAAAACATACACACATAAAGTCAATTCACCCAATCAAGAAAATTTCACTGCCAAAACCGATATAAAGGTCACTGAGTCCCATCTTCTCCTTAAGGCAAAAATTTGTAATGATCACAAGAGTGAAGACATTTAAACAAAAAGAGGCTTGAGTACCAATTCTAACAAGAGCAGTGCTGGTATTCTACCGGTTTGGCCCAGTTCTGCTGAGCCGGTAGCAGCAATGAGCAGTGGGTACTGAACCGGTTTTCTCCGCCACTCCATTGTTGGGCCCGCCCGCCCACCTGGGCTCCCATGCTCACCTTTATCCTCTGCTTTTGAAGCACAGCTGCTTTGCATGGCACAGAAGAGGGCCGCGTGGCAGCTGCTGAAGCAGCTGGGAGAGTTCAGGCTTGCAGGAGGCGAGTTGGAACACCTCTGTGCCAGAGGGGGTATTCAGAAGGTTCTGGCCGGTTCTGGAGAACCGGAAGCAGAAATTTTGAGTAGTTTGGAGAACCGGCAAATCCCACCTCTGACTGGCCCCGCCCCCACCTATTCTCTGCCTCCCATTGAGTCCCAGCTGATCGGCTGGGTCTTCTTTGGTTGCCCTGCACAGGAGAACGGAGCTGGAAAGCAGGTTAGTGGAGTGGGGAGGAAACGGGGATTTTGCAGTATCCTTCCCCTGCCATGCCCACCAAGCCACACCCACCAAGCCATGCCCACATCCACCATGCCACACCATGGCCACCAAGCCACGACTGCAGAACCAGTAGTAAAAAACTTTGAATCCCACCACTGTTGTGCGCCTGCGCAAAGTGCATGTTTGGCACATGCAAAGTGTGTGCATGTGCACAAAGCGCGCCCACCAAGCCACACCCACCGAACCAGTAGTAAAACTTCTTGAATCCCACCACTGAACAAGACCATAGACTTAGTAGAGCCATAGTGCAAATTCTGCAATGAGAATTAAACGGAGTTGAAGAAAGAGCACAGGGGTGTCTGCAGGGTGTGTGTGTGTGTGTGGGGAGGAAGATCAAGATGGCAGCGCTGGCAATGCGTCACACAAATGGAGGGGTGTAATTTGATTGTGAAGATCATGTGTATAAATTGCAAATGTGACAGATAAAAGTATAAAGGTATAATGAATTTAGAATTAAAAAATAAGAATGTTAGACTATAGAATAAGATTTGAGAACATTTATAGAAAAAGGAATTAAGATATAAATTGAAAATGAATTTAATAAGTGTAAAGAAAATAAGAATAATGGAGAAAATTTACTGGAAAATGGAAGTAATGATATGATATAGAATTGAATGTGAAAGATAAATATGTACTAAGGTCATGTTTGTGTTGAAGTGTAAACCTGAAACCACAGTTGTCATGCCCCTGGTGGAGACTGATTCCAAGGGAGAGGAGGAACAGCCGACAGGGAGTGTGGCTCCGGAGGTTGTGGAGGAGGCTGGGGAAGGGCAGAGGATGGCTGGGCAGTCAGAGGAGGACCCAGGCCCATCCCCTCTCCATCATAGGGCAGGCAGGGAGGAGAGTACAAGGGAGAGACGTACTCGGGTTGGTGGGGGAGAAGGCCTTGATCCTCTTCATGGGCTGCAGCTGTGAAACTGAATAAGAGGACGGACCTGCGTACAGGTGAGGGCTGGAAACAAAGCGTGGAAATATCTCTAGTTTATGGTTCCTCTCTGAGTTTGGCGTCCTTCCCAGTGTGTGTTCTGTTATCTGTGGACGTCCTCCAGCCCTTATCTTGCCTAGTTTGTGTTGATTTTTTCCCCTCCTTCTTGTATCTGTTTGTATGGGAATTTTTTGTCTTCCATCAAGGATATTCGAAGCTTGGAAGCAAAGTGAAGGAATAAAAGGGGCTTCACCTGTTTTCTGCGACTGTGTTTGTTTTGTATCCCACCCTGAGTCATCACATATGTGCTAAGGTAAACCTGGAACCACATTGTTCACTGAAAGAGATGTTTTTAAAATATAAAAATAATAAAAATGTATTACAAAGGAAAAAGATTGCGTGCTTTTGGACCTCACCCCACACATAACCCTGAAAGAGCCCTTCAGGACAGCAATCCAAATCCAGGAGGATCCAAAAGGATCCTCTACAGTCATGGAACCTGGTGGGAAGGCGTACGCAGATGAGGAAGCCCCGGATGTCTTCTGGAATCCCTGCCTACCTAAAGCACCCCCAGACACCCGGGATGAGAGAGGGATGATCCCTCCACGAAGTCTGCTGGTAGACTCTTCTCTACCAAAAGCAAAAAGCTGCAAGAACCAGCCGCACAAAACCAAGCAGTGAGAATGATCACACGGGAGACCTTCTTCTGTCTTTGGATTACGTGTAATCAGAGTAGTTATGCAGTCTTTCTGAACCCAATGGATGTTGTGGTTAGCCAGCGGCAGGTGTGGAGGGCTGAGGAGAGCGAGGACTCAGATGAGGGGCCAGGACCATCAGGGAGTGGGACTGCTGCCTTCAGAGATTGTGGGGGCTGGCAGCAGCGATGAGGAGGTTCCCGAGGAGCCTGTGCCAAGTGCGCGTGCGCGCAGGATTGCTCGCAGGAAAGAGCAGCTGCAGCAGCACGGGCGACTTGGGAGTAAGGCTGCAAGGTCCCCTCCTTCAAGAAGATAAAAGCCAGCTGTGAAACTAACCTTCTTTGCAGAAGGCAAAGTCGTTTTGAAAATTACAGCCTCGTGGACATTCCACTATCCTGAGTTTGTATTTGAAGATTCTTATTTTGCAAATTATTTCTTGTCTGTTATCTTTTGGCAAGTCTCGCACGATTTGTCAAGGCTTGTGCTTATCACAGCTAATTGTTTTGTAGAAGCATTACAAGGTTTCTGTTCCTTTTGGATTGTGTATGATTTGTTGGAAAAGGGTGTGGGTCAGAACAATGGAGCCATAAAAAAAAAAAAGAGAAGTCCATGAATCAGTAGTGCTAGCATGTAAGTTCGTCATCTGCATTGTACAAAGTGACAACAGCATCATGAGGAACACATCAAACAACAGTCCCAACTCTGGGGCCCTCAAAATCTTCAGCCTGGTTTGTATCAAGATGCCACCCAAAAGAAAAGATGGGAACATTGTGCTTTTTTTGGTAACTCGGAGATCTGAATTATCCACCTGACATATTTTATTCTAGAAATAAGGCTTTCATGTATGAAGATGACATGTACGTCTGCCTTTAATTCGTTGCCTATCAAATCAGAGAACACTGGAAAAGGACAGATTGCGATGTTCAAAGAAACCTTTTCATCTTCTTAAATCCCAAGGTTCCTAACAGCATCACCTTATGTACCTGAAGGCAGGTTCTCTCACACTTTCCCTTGAAGACCCTCATTAACAAGGCCTTTGCCAACTCCGGATGCATATTGACCAACCTGAAAGGGATCTCCACCCTTTAAGCCTGTCAGTTCAATCTTGATCGAAATGGCATGATTCTCAAGTGTCAATATTTGAGTTCTGCCTTTGAACAGAAAACATTAAGCTAATGGCTTTCAAATCTGAGGCTTTCCTTGGAGCTAAAGCCTTCATTTAGGAACGATTGCCTTTAAATTTAGCTGCCTACCTTTTCACTAGCTAGTTGCCTTGTTGGGTTGGGTTGTAGACACCTCCCTTCCTTTCCTGTGGTTTTGTCTTCTCTCACTGCATTGGTGCCTCTGGGCTAATTGACTTCATTGTGGATACCTCACAAAGAATCCAGGTGGATGGAGCAGGTATCTGAAGTTCACGAGAAGATGCCACAGCCTCACCCTTGACTGTGGACATTTCAACTCACTTGTAGAACTGGTCCTTCCTCCTCTTTTAGCTGGTTCCCTTGACTACCATCCTCTTTGACAATTCGTCTATTCTTTCCACCTCCTGTTATGAATTATTTTACTACAAAATCTGTGGCCCACTTTGACTTAAAAATGCAAGCCAGCCTGTTTATATTTAAAAAGTTTTTTTGAACAAAGACCGCATGCATTCATCAAATCCACATTATCCTACAACAGTCAGGATCCATCCCACGTGTATCTTGATATATCTCCAAAGACTCCCTGGCTTTCTGGTGCTCCCAGCCCCAAATGGAAGGCCTTCCAGCATCTTACTAAGCCTGGTCATTCTCTTTAGCTGCGCATTATTTGCACCGCAGGATGCCAAGCCATGTTATAAAAACCATGAAGACTTCTGCCTCAGGCTCATGGTTGCAACAGACAACAAACATTTGTTTCGTTCCCTTTTCCTCTCCAACCAGATGCCAAGGGGGGAGGCAAACGAAGTACCACAACATAAAAACCTCACTCACCAGACTGCCCAGATTAAAGCAAATTATCTCCACAAAGAACAGCACAGTAGCTTACCCCTGCGTGCTCATGTTTTAAGACACACATATTATGGAACACCTAACATGTCTCCCCCAGGCAGGGGGTGAGAAGCTAGCAAAGCAATCACTGAGAACCCACCGAGGATCCAGATGGACCGTTACAGCACGCGGTTTATGCTTGTCTGGGTTAATAAAAGCAGCAAATTACAGAGTAGCGTAATTTTACTTTGTTCAGGGTGACATGTTATAACAAAGGCTCGCCTTTCCTCGTGCAAATATTTCTCCCCTTTCATCCGTTTTTTTTAGACACTGTGAAATCTACACTTAGCCAAACAGAAGAGATCACTTAGATGAGGGTTAAATAAATAATTTTTTCATAAAAATAATAACAATCTGATTCCATTTGGATGGGTGTTGTGCCCAGTGTGGTGATCAGTGAAGGTGGTAACATTAGAGACACAATCCTTTGTCTGGTTGCTAAGAGGACAAAGTGATGTCTTACCTCTGAGAAAATTATGGTGTGGTTTTGGGCTGGATAGGTAATTCAGGTGGAATGAAACCACAAGAGTAGAAGTGAAAATTAAGGATATGTTTTGTCAAAGTGGGTAGGAGGGTTTGACTCTAATCAGGGCTGTTTATAACATATGATCATAGCTAATTGTTCATTAATTCCACCATGTCATTTGTTCATTTGTTACAACCTCTGTGTAATGATTGTGTTGGTTTTCCTCTCCCCTGGGGTGGGAGTGGGGAAGGAGGAGGCGGGGGAGGATCTGGGACTTTAATGGTCTTTCGGTTCATGCAGAAAATAGCAGGGGGGTTAGGTGACAAATTTCTTTCTGAAGATTGAGCCAAGTTGCATTAAATGGTGCCAATCCTTCTTCCCAGACAGTCAAGACAATATATATTGCAGACATGATCACTGCAGGTAACAGTTGCTAATACATTTTCGAAGCTGGGGGAAGATAAAAGCAGCAAAGGGAAAATTACTACAATCCCTGAATTTATTTTTGAGCAATAAGAATCTTTTGGAAAGCAAAACATACACATACATATGCACAGTCCTGTATTTTTCACATATGGATTAGTTTCTCTATGTTTGAAAAGTGAATTTTGGGACACGCAGAGCTGTACAGCTCGCAACTATGCCTTTTGGGCTCTGAATAGAGCTCCAGCAATAAAAAGTATCAATAATTTATTCATACTGGCACGAATGCTCTGGAAGAAATACACCAGAAAGAGTATTTAAACATAAAGTTTCCTGTTTAAGATTTTATTAAAAGAAATTATCTCAACGTTTAATATACTTCCCACTGACAAAAATGAGAAATGTTGTGCATGCAACATTGCACAGCAATCCACAAGGCAAGAAAAAAAATAAAGTAGAGAGGAATGGGTTGTCTAGTACATTGTGAATTGAGACATTCTGAATTAAGCCTGAATTCAAGCAAAATAATCAGAATTGGGTTGATAGAAGCCCTGTAATTTGTTCTTATTAATAGAGGGCAGCCACGAGGAAATTAGGTTACTTCAAGTGGTATTATCTATCTGCAAGTGTTTGTTACCAGAAAGAAAAACGTGTGAGTTAAAATTAAATGAGATTAGGAAGTATAGATTAGGGCACTTTCTGGGGTGGGGGGTGAAAACCAAGCAAAGAAGCAAAATTAAATTTTAATATCTTGGGCAGAGCCACTAAATAGCCTTGAGCTTGGACAGCCATTAATTTTTTTGTGTCCTCCAGCCATTTCCTGCTAGTAGAAACTTCCGGACATGCAATTGAAGAAGATGCACATAACACAAATAACACTTTAGTGGCAAGTTTTCATGAGAAACAGCAAGGCAGAATCAAAATAAGATTTGCTTGATGCTACAGAAGTGTTCAAGAAGACTGGCAGATTTGAGAGAAAGAACGTGTGCTAGGACCAAACCGAACCATACATTCCATCCGTAAGGAAGCTTTGTTCCTTCTCTTTAAAGCCCCCAATAATGTAACAGCTTCATAAGAGCAAAAATATGCATCCTTGTTCTGCGGAAGATGGTCATGTGATCCTTTCACTGGGTGCGCCCAAAGACAGGTTGGACAGCCATCTGCGGGAGATGCTTCTTTTGCCTTCTGAAGGTCTGAGGATCCAAGTAGCCCCTAACTATGCTATGATTCTATCACAGTTTATGTTGGTGGTGATGATAAATCCAGTGGAAACCTTCAAAGACAATTATGCCATTGCACACAGGTCCTTGCAGCTTAACATAAAAAAACCCCCTCCTACTGTTATAGTTATATAAACAGCAGTGGTGGCACGGTGGTTAGAATGCAGTATTGCAGGCTACTTCTGCCGACTGCCAGAAGTTCGATTCTGAGAGGCTCAAGGTTGAACTCCGCCTTCCATCCTTCTGAAGTAGGTAAAATGAGGATCCAGATTGTCGGGGGCAAGAGGCTGACTCTGTAAACCGCTTAGAGAGGGCTGGAAAGCACGGTGAAGTGGTATGTAAGTGCTGTTATTATTGCTATGGCTCAAAATGCCCCCTTTTTTAAAAATAAAAGCATCCAGGTTTTTATTCACTGAGTAGAATATGGGTGGGGAACGATGCTGTACTTTGCAGAACTGTGACGGGCCATGTTTCTGTTGAAAGTCACATATAACTGCCCAGGGCACTCAAGAAGATTTCATTGGAACTGAAATTAAATTTGCTCCTGACATTTTTTCCCCTTTATGAGTAAAGAACAAGATTCAATTGTCCTAATGCTTCTATTCTTTGCTCCATTAAAACCAGGTAGCCCCTTTTTGCTTGTCTTGGGCCCTTGAGCTCCGGGTTATCTAGGCTGGTCAACCAAAACCTCCTGTCACAACTCCAGTGCCCTCAACCATCATCTGCACTGACAGGACGACAGTGGCGAAGTCTGAAGTTCATGGAGATGCACCACCCTGCTGTAGGTTATGATGGCATATATTGGAATGGGGTGTAACCTGGGAATGTAATTGTCTAAACAGGCAGGAGGTGAGATACCCATCAATAAATTTCAAGTGTCTTGAGAGAGTTGAACATGGTGTTCAGTACTGCAAGAAATATTTCTGTCTTGGGTACATTTCCTTTGGGGATGACTGCAAAAATGGCTTGGAGAAACTGTGGAAGCTGCCTGCTCGGGAAAGGTTGCCCCCGGCATATCACCACAGTTGGGCACAAGTGAGAGGAACTGGGCATGCCAGTATCTCCTTGATCAGCTCTCTTGGCACACTTGCAGCCAGTCAATGTCTTTGCAGAAGCTGGTACTTGACAATGAAGACCCGCTAAAAATATTTTTGGTTATATGAATGTGCGTCTCTTCAGGTTCTATAGCAGAAACCTTCTAGAAAAGGAGAAAGAGTCTACTGCAGGCACAAAATCATACAGCAGATATGTGCCTGATTAAACTGGTCTCAAAGAGAAATCTGAATAAATAAATAAAACCCATAAACCTAAGGAGATATTTAAAATGCTGTTCCTCAGATATTATTTTCATCAGCTTAAAAATAATTCTCATTTATACACAAATGGTTCTCCAGTTATTTTTTCCATGTCAAAGAACAATCACATATCCAACATCTTTGCCAGGATTTAATAAAATAGGCAATAAATTAATCAAGATCGCTTCTCTGGCTGGATAGAAACCCTGAATTTAGGAAGCGAGTAGAGGGTTCTTTCTTTCACAGGATGTCCATAGCATCTTTCTAGTGCAACAATCCCTTCGTGCTTGCAGACTTGGCCAACCAAAGATCTCTGCAGGGAACAAAAGGGCACGTGCCATGCACATCATGCCATCATTGTGGCAGTTATATAATTTGTGCCATGATATGAAGTGCATTACATCACTCTAGTGCTTTCTAACAAATGCCCACATTTAAATGCAGAAAGGAACTTCAGGGAACTAAGGACTTGCAAGGCTACTCAAAGGGCAACTTTACAAGATCATTTGTTTATTTAGCTTCTCAAGAGTGTTTGCTTGGAAGTGTTCTAACAAACACATACCATTCAACTCTTTTATTCTACCTGGCAATGGAATGGTTAGGAATTAGAACCTGCTTCAATTTCAAATGACAAAACATTGGAGTCATAGTGGACAACCAGTTAAATATGAGCCAAAAGTGTGTGGTGGCAGCCAAAAAAGCCAGCACAATCCTAAACTGCATTAACAGAGGGATACAGTCAAGATCAAGGGAGGTACTAATACCACTCCATAAAGCCTTAGTAAGACCACACCTAGAGTACTGCGTCCAGTTTTGGTCACCACATTATAAAAAGATGTTGAGACTCTAGAAAAAGTGCAGAGAAGAGCAACCAGGATGATTAGGGGACTGAAGACTAAAACATATGAAGAACGGTTACAGGAACTGGGCCTGGCTAGTCTAATGAAGAGAAGGACCAGGGGAGACAGGAGAGCAGCCTTCCAATATTTCAGGGGCTGCCACAGAGAGGAGGAGAGGGTCAAGCTATTCTCCAAAGCACCCGAAGGCCAGAGAAGGAATAATGGATGGAAACTAAACAAGGAGAAATTTATCCTGGGAATAAGGAGAAATGTTTTGACACTGAGAACAATCAACCCATGGAACAGCTTGTCCTTGTAAGTTGTGGGACCGTCAGCACTTGAGACTTTCAAGAAGAGATTGGACTGCCATTTGTCAGAAATGGTGTAGGATCTCCTGCATGGACTAGATGACCTACAAGGTCCCTTCCAACTCTGATTATCTGTTAACATGACATCTGAGTAGCAGAGAAAATATGATGTTACATTAGGATTCCATAGTTTATCAGAATATTCTCTTCTTATTATGTAAAGTTACCCACAATGGATAATTTCCTAATATACCATAAGTTGTGCTCACAAGAAAAGCACTAGGAGAAAGCATATGCAGATATTACAGCTTGAGAAATGGGAAGAGGATGCATTAGCAGGGCCAGCCACTCAAAAAACACCTATCACCAGGTGCCACTGAAGTTTCCCTGTAGGTGCCCGGTATACCTTCTCAGATACCGGTGGTGAATTTAAAGACAGCCTTGATCGTCTTCTATGCCTAGGTGATGATATGCCAGCGGAGAGGGGGCTTCCTGTAGAATCCCAGAGAGAAGCAGGTGAGCCCAAAAACACCATGGAGAAATGCCAGCATCTCAGTCATTGCTGGAAACTTGGGTCACACCTCAAAACCCGGAAGAGAGAAGTGGGCCCAACTGTGAAGACCATCTTGTTTTGATGGGATCTGTGGGTGCAACCTGGATGGTGGACCTGGTTGCATTTTGGTTAGTTGGTAAATTGCTTTGATTTGCTTGAAGTTGGGTAGAATAGTAATATTTGGATAAAGAAAAATACAGAGGAGGAGAAAGTGGAAGAGGAAAAGAACAGAAATATTAAACGCTCTTTGTTAAGTGGGGTAGAAGGCTGGATGGAGTTGTACGAAACTCAGTAGCAATGAAAGATGTATTTATCTGAGTCCTGGCTAGTCCCAGAGGCCTCTCAATCCCCCAGGGTTAAGTGGAGGTGGCCACAAAGAACATCTTCACTGCTGGAAATTTCAACTATGACGTCTCCTCTCCTCCCCACTCCAGAGAAATGTTTGCATCTAGCCTAAAAAATTGCAGGACACTTTGCTTTTTACAGCTCTTTGCTTACTTGCTCACGTCAGTGAAAATACAGCTCCTGGATCGGTGGATTTTACTTTTGCTATTAAGTCTCTTTCACACTGATTTGACCCATAGAGATGTTTTTAAAAGCATTATCTGCTTCTTAAAAACCTGAGAGGCATACTTTTGAGTCTCCAGTAGAGCGCAGCATTTGAAATATTTTCAGTGGGACAGCTTCTCCAGCTATCCTGGATTTTTGACCCAAGGCAGAGAGTACATATGGCCTTTCATTCTGAATTTACTGTCTCGGTTCAACAGTTATTTCTGCTTGAATTTATGGAAGAGACCAGAATCTCTGAAACCTGTCTCTAAAGAGAACAACAGAAGGCAGAAATCATAAACTCAATTATAGGAAATTTCTGTGAGCTGTTTTTCATTTCATCGTTCCCCCAAACAAATACTTGTAGCCAGCCAGTGGGCGAAGTCACAATATAAGAAACCACAAAAATGCAAAACTAAACAAGCCAAAATATTAGATCAATTTTAAAAGGAAGACACACATATGCAGCATGTTTGGAATGCATTGGAGCAGCAGCTCTTAAACTGGGTAGGTATGCTTATCCTTCAAATCAACACATTTTACAACTGCAACCATAGTCACTGTCTGTAGAGCTTGGTAAAAAAAAAAAAAAAAAGCATTAAGCATGACAGACAGTTAATCCTATATTTTTCACCTCTCCTCAGTTGGTGGTCAAATGTTTCCTTTCCAGATTATAAGATATCAAACGCCCCCATGAAGCACCTCGCCAAATTGACTCTCCTGAGGACACCCAGGAAGCTAATTAGATAGCAAACAAAGAAATTCTGACAAAGGAAAATGACAAAGATAGTTACAGGCTTTGTCATATCATCCACGAAAGAGATTTGCTTTGTCACAGTGGTCTTAAATTTAGTACCGTAGGAATTTAAAATAACCTTTAAATACTCCAATATAATTTGTTTGTTTATTTATTTAATCTTTGGTCTCTTCTCCAGAAGCACAAAGTTCCTCCCTCCCTTTTCTGTCCCCCCCATAAGAGCAACCCTGTGATGTAGTTTGGGTTAAAAGAGAGTAACCAGCCACAAGTCCTTGTATGCTTCCCCAGTAAAGGGTAGGTATGAAGCTCTCAGGCAACTATCCAGAACGGTCACCACAACCTCACGGTGGCTGGGACATCTACGGAAAGCAACAGCAACAAAAGAAAGGAGAACAAACACATTTCTCATTGTGAAAGCAAATGGAAGGCAAATAGCACATGAAATAAGTGTAGCTCAGCGAAAACCAATGGAACGGAAGGAACGAATGGGGCACCCTTGGGGCCTCCAATTGCCCAGGCCAGCTGTCCACATCTGTCCATGGCTGGACTCAGGAAAGGAAATCTGGGACAGGCGGCCTGGGTGGAGTCTTCCCCTCTAGGCGAGCAGGAAGAAAATGGCTTCCCAGCTGTTCCTTCCACCTGTTTTCACAGAGTTCCACCACTTCTTAAAACGGAGCCAATAAACGCAATAAGAAATGACAGGATAAGGAAGAGCAACTTTTAGGATTTCAGCAGAAAACACTTCCTTCCAGGGGTGGGATGCTGGGAGTTTGCAGCGGTTCAGGAGATTCTCTAGCAAGCTAACATTCTGCACAGTTCGGAGTGTCAGTTCCAGGAAACCTCCATTCCACCCAACAACTCTGAGACAGACATCTCTCAAAAGTTCCTTTTATTTGGATAGTAACTGGCACAACTATGGAATCCTGAATCTGAAAGTTCCGGGCTACCTTGCAATAAGTAAAAACTACACAATCCATCCCCTGCTCCCATCACCATATCACATGGCCCAATCATCATCCACCCCAGAGTAAGACTTCCTCTCACTTACGCGCAACACGACCTGACCTTGAATCAGAAAAAGAATGTTATTATGTCTAACTAGATAGACTCCAATGAATTCCCCCCTCCCACTTTCCCAAGCTCAATTGTGGCAGCGTGGGAGCAGCGAATCTCAATATGGCTCCCAAAGCTGACACAGAGAACCCCCAAATCCCACTCTTGGCTGGCCCCACCCACCCCGTCCCTCCCCTCCCAGGAGTCCCCACGCAACCCATTTTGGATGCAGGTAAGTGCAGGGCGCGGGCGGAGGTTCAGGGAAGGCTGGAAACAGGCACATTTCTGGCTTTCAGAGCGCCCCCGGAGCCCGGGGAGGGGAAAAAATGCCCCCACTCCGCTGTGGTGCAGGAAGCTGACTAGGCCATACCCACCATGGCCAGGCCCACCCAGCAACCGGGCAGAGAACCTGTTGCTAAAATTTTCAAAGCCCACCCCGGCTTTCTTCCTATTTAAGAGGACTATTCTGTAAAAACCCATTGATGGCACCCACCCCTATTTCAACTATTAGTCTTTTCTTCCACCAACACAGCAAACAGCAGGCTTCCATCATCACAATTTACATTTTAATAAGTTTAAAATGTCGATTGTCTCAGATTAAGTGAAAACTATCAGTCTGTACATAAATATCCTGGAATATGCTTTTCATGCAAAATTGTAAACAACATTATAATTATAATGCATTATTATTATAATTGCATTATATTTATAATTGCATTATAATGCAAACTATTTTCTGGTTCAACTTTTAATTTATATTTTATTATGTTACGTCTCGGGTATTTTGCTATATACTTAGAAAACTCATTGACTATTTTGCTCCCAAATTCTTAGGCGTTGTGATGCAACAAGACCATTTCCAGATGATTTTTTTACAGTAAAATGGCAATGTTCGACTTATAGCTTAACCTTCATTGTTCCAACCATTTTTTCTTTAGAACCTGTTTTAAAATTTTATTCTCAGCAAGGAAAGTTATGGGCAGTTGATGGGAACTTAAATCAAGTTCCTGTAGCTTGAAGGCCCACTCCAGCGCCTCCTTCACATGTACTTATGTTCCTCTTTCACAATGACAGTCAAAGTAGCCTAATTTCTCCTTTGTTGTTAATTGTCCTAAGTTAATGTGATTTAATTGCCTTTTATCACATAATTAATCTTTTATTAGACATAATCTTACAAAGTTTGACATTGTGCTGTCAATATCCAGAAACAATTGAATTTCGGTTCCCCTGAGTAGAAATACTCATATACTCAGGATGAATACTCACTTTATGCATGCTTTTAATTATTGAGACAGTTTGCATGATCCCCCATCTCAAAAGCATAACAGTAATTCACATAGAGTGCAAGCTAGATTAAAAAAAATAGCCATAATGCAATACTCAAGCACCATGACAAACTCACAACATAGTTACACTTAAGTTAAAACTCCAGTAATATCCTGGTTCAGAGATCTCTGCAGCTTCTAGAAGAATAGGGAGGAGGCTGTTCCATAGGGCCGGTGCCTGATTTTTGCTATTTATTAGTATTTAAAAATGTTACTTTATTTCTGTTTGTTTCTGACCTTTGATTGAAATAAATTGCAGTGACTGATACAAATTGATGTAGCAAAGAAAATTCTATTTACTCACTAATCATTAATTATCCTGATTAAGTTTTTCAATATGTACCATGAGTTGAGCTTATATCCCACCTTAAAAAAAAAGATTTCCAGGTGGCAAAATGTAAACATCTTTTATAATTCATTTATGATTTGAGCATCTTCTGGTGCCTCAGCAACAGAATCCAAAACACAGAGTACCCTCAGCCCAGCTGTTGTTAAAAGTAAGAAAGGCAATTTCTAAATAGCCATTGTGTTTTTTTTTAAATAAAATTGAGTGCGAGCATCATGATGAAAGCATTCTTAAACTTTTATCAGAGTGCTTTATTGCAGCCAGAGGCCCTCCTCGGCTAACAAAACTCTCTCAGTGGCGTCACCCGTCATACTGACCTATTAGGTTTGCAATTTGACCCTGCAAGGATGAAGGCCAGAACTGCCAAGAAAGGGTAGGGATGGTCCCCAGAGGCTTTCCAGGAACGGTGACAAACCTTCGCCCGTGTGGGTGGAAAGAATGGGCCGTATTGTAGGCAGCCCCAGAGGTTGGTCAAAGGGAAGGTCAACCCTATGAAGAGTGGCATTGTACGAGGACAGCTTTACAAAATGAATCCTCACCCTTTGAGATGGGACTGACCTCCCATGGATGCCATGAACTGCCTGATGTCATTGGGGGACCTCAGAAGCCAGTCCAGCTGTCCTGAAAAAAAGAGAGGAGGCTGCACAAGGGGCTCCAGGATGAAGGCTGCGGGTTTATGGCTAAGCCATGATCTTCTCAGCCTTTCCTCTCTAGGTCTCAGCCGAATTACGATCAGCATTTCCATGAAGACAGTTTCAGGGGAAGAAAAACTTTCTTGACGTGTTCCCAAAGTGGCCTTGCCTTGTTGGTCCTAGTCCCTAGTACAGCACCTTATCAGGAACCCTAACACAACTGCACAACCACTCAAATTTAGCTTGCTGATGGTATCACTCTCCTTCAGAGTGACCGCTTCCTGAACAGACTTGAGCCCTCCTCCAAAATGGTTCATGCCAACCAGAGGTGGGTCTTCACCAGGTTCTGACCAGTTCTGGAGAATCGGTAGCAGAAATTTTGAGTAGCTCAGAGAACCGGCAAATGCCACCTCTGACTGGCCCCACCCCCATCTCTTCTCCGCCTCCCGAGTCCCAGCTGATCGGCTGGGTCTCCTTTAGTTGCCCTGCACGGGAGAACGGAGCTGGAAAGCAGGTTAGTGGGGTGGGGAGGGAATGGGGATTTTGCAGTACCCTTCCCCTATCAAGCCCACCAAGCCACTCCCACAGAACTGGTAGTAAAAATATTTGAATCCCACCATTGATTCCAACCCCGGTGAAGTCACCGACAAGGGGGTTAGCTCACTCTTGCAAAGCAGGGAAGTTGGTGAGTCAAGGAAATGTTATTTATGTATTTGCAATGGTATCGATGCCATTCTTAATGGCGAAATGCTTTGAAGGCAACAGGTACAACAGAATAAACCCCAATAAAAATAGTAGGGCAGGGGAATCACATGTTGTCATCTGGGGCTGCAGAAAGACACATGCTAGAATACAGTATTCCTGCCCCAAGGAGAGTAAGTAAGAAGTCAGAAAGGCGGGTGTTTTTAAGGCATAGCTGATCTTTGCCACTCAGCCGTACATCCTGTTTCTATCTTGAAATGCCCTGCATATATCAGAAGGGAAGCAAACCAGCTCAGGATCAACTGAGCCCTCAGCTCTATTTAACTGACCACCAACTACAACCGGGAAGAGGAAGGCTTCTAAATAACAATGACATATAAATATTCATGTATAATTGCCCTTAATATCATTACTCCTTTCCAGAACAGAATTGTTGAAGACTGTATACAGGATGAATGTGGCTTTGGAGGTGATTTCAAGTGCATACAACTTAACTTGAAAAAAGGATCCCCTTGGTTTTGATGCTCGGAAATGGATTCTTCACCATATATCCAGAAATGTATCCCAAGTACAGTTTTGATTACAGCTTTTCGAATTTCACGATTGCAAAGGGAATCAAAGGCCGTCCTTCTGCAAACGCACCTCTAACAATTTTGCTATATTTCCACTCTGCAAACAAATTCCCATATTGACCGAGGCCAGGAAGACTCAGCAAAGAAAGGGAAAGCATTATCAGACTGTAAACAAAGGATCCAAAGAACATTTGTCCCCTCTGCTCACTCGTACCGCCTAATGCATCTTAACGTGCACAATGATATTGGAGCATTTCAGCCATCTGATGAGGCTCTTGAAGCATGAAGGGATCAGATACCGAATGTCTGTCCGAAGTCATAAAGAATGAAGAGCAGTTTTAATTGGGATGACAGGCAGCCTTGGCCTCCCCATCTTTCAACTTTGGCAGAAGGGTAGAGAAATTGCTTCTCCTTTGATTCCCTGGCAGAATTCTTCAGAGTGAAAATGCTAATTCAATTGCATCATACCGAAAAATGCAGGAGAAACAGCCCGGGCTTCATCTGTTCCTCCAAAAATAGCTCACCATTCTACACATCTATGGGTATCATCGCTGCCATGATGTACCAAAACAGTGTGAGAGCAGACACAGGAGTGTGAGATGAAACCCTTTGCAGGTCTCCATCTAGTTGGCCAGGAAGATTAAAGATGAAATTTAACAGAAAGGAAGAATATACAGATATGGCGTCAGCAAGTGCCTGAGCTGTTTTTCCTATTTATCTCAGCATTATTAGGTGGATAGCTACAATAACTGTCAAGTACTGGGGAAATCAGGAGATTCAGGCAGTTCAAATGACTATAAAGATTTATTGCAAGCTTAAGCTCTCTACAAGAATCTGAGCTACTAATGGGTCGAGGGAAATGAGGGGGAGTTAAGAAAGGCTTTGAAGGTGAGCTGGACTTTAAATTCCGATAGAGGAGGAGGAGGAGGTGATTAAAAAAATAATGGAATGTACAGAAATGAGTAGATTAACATTAGCAATTAAAGATCAAGAAGAAAAAGAGTATTATAAGGTATGGGATTTATTTTACCAATGGTTAGATAGAAAAGTAGGAAATTGAAGTATAATGCAATAGAAATGATATGTTACAATTGATTATCTTGGAATGAATTATAAGATGAATTAAAATAAGTAAGAACTGAGATTGGCTCTAAAGGATGGTGTGGATTTGAAATTAAAGTCTAATAAGGATGTAATAATAATGACATAGAATAATAATATGATATAGAAAGTGGATTAATGTAACATGAATGTAAATCTAAGAAGAAAAGACTATAGATATTGTGCACAAAAAAATATGTACCAACCGACACACTGTATAACTGAAGGAAGGTATTATTTGTTGTTTTATGTTTATGTTTGTTTATGTTTGTTGTTAAAAAAAATGGGGAAAAAAGGTGGGCTGGACTTAGCTCTCTTGTGGGCGTGTAGGGACTCGTGATTCCCTCGCTCGGGCTCAGCCTGGCCATCTCCTGTGTAATCAAGCTAGCAGGGAAAAAGAATTGTGCCTTTCCAATACAAGGGGACTGTTCTGAACTGAGAAGAAATATTTTTATTCTATGCCATCCAGAATCATGAGATAGGTGGTCA
This sequence comes from Pseudonaja textilis, assembly GCF_900518735.1. The sequence continues at coordinate 2,131,642 of NW_020769358.1, read as the reverse complement.
TACACATAAACATGACAGAGGATAGATAGATGATAGATAGATGATAGATCGACAGACAGATGGACAGATGATAGATATTTAGAGCGTAGAGGTGGCACAGTGGCCAGAGTGCAGTACTGCAGGCTCCTTCTGCTGACTGCCGGCTGCCTGCAATTTGGCAGTTCAAATCTTACCAGGTTCAAGGTTGACTCAGCCTTCCATCCTTCTGATGAGGGTAAAATGAGGACCCAAATTGTTGTGGGACAATATGCTGACTCTGTAAACCGCTTAGAGAGGGCTGTAAAGCACTATAAAGTGTTACATAAGTCTAAGTGCTATTGCTACTGCTATTAGAGGTGTGTTTTCCAGAAGGAAAAAAGATATAGTAGTTAGAAATGTATAACTAAAGCTGAGAAACATTTTCCCCCAAAGTCCTGAGAAAGAAATGATCAGTTGAACAATAAAAAATACACAACGAAAAAAGAGAACAGAAAATTTGCCACATGATTTTGTAAACAAGACCTAACTGAAAATGCAAGTAGGCACAGATGTAATGAAGTGACAGGGTGACCCACATTGGAAATGAAGTAACTGTGAACTTGCAGAAAGAAAATAGAGGCATCAGGTAAGAACTGAGGACACAGAAACGTCCTGATAATAATAAAGAAAAAGAAATGGGCCACACACCCAGGAAGTTGAATATGAAAACACCCAGCAGAGAAAAGAGAAAAATAGTCAGTTCGTTGAATTAGGAGGAGGAGGAGGAGGAGGAGGAGGAGGAGGAGGAGGAAGCCAGAAGCGGAAGAAAAGCATACCTGGGAAAAGACGTCATAAGCATTAGAGAAATCTAACCCAGGTGGAAGAGTACAGAACCTCTGCAAAACCATGGGGACATCAAGAAAAAAATAAGGTAGGAGAGGAATTTGTGTTTTAAAGGCCTGTTATCAGTGGGCTCATCATCATCATCAAAAGAAATGATTAAGGAAGAAAACACGGAGAGTGAGGAGAGACGAAAGCAGAAAAACTCAAGCAATGGAAAAGAAAAAGTTGAGAGTCCAGCAGTAAATAGAAGCAAGCAACAAATGACCCCGAGATTATCAATGTTTAATGATTCCAAATCAAATTTCACAGTGGTTTTTGACCGTTCTGATGGCTTCTAATTCAGCTTCTTATTTCTGTCTAAATTATTCTGAGATGTCAACCATATTATCATATTGGCCACTGTCTTCCCTTCTTTTGATCCTTTTCTGCAGACACTCTGAGCTTTTGGAATAATACAAAGAGGACTGTGATGCTCTTAACCAGAGGTCTCCAAACTTGGCAACTTTAAGACTTGTGGACTTCATAGCTGCCTGGAGAAGTCCACAAGCCTCAAAGTTGCCAACTTTGGGGACCCCTGCATCTTAACCATAGGACTTACTTCTGAGCAGATATGGTTAGGACCCTGTAGCTCTCTTACACAAAGCTCCATATTCCCCCAACGCACTGAGAAATTGGTTATGTAATGTGCCATAAATAATTTATTTAGTTGTGCTGTCACGCAGCATGTATTCCATCTCTAAAGCCTGAAGCAGGCTGTGCAACATATGGGTTGAAGACCACCAGGCTTTGCTCTAATTTGCTTGCAGGGGTGAGGGCTGAGATATGCATTTTGCCCTTAAAAGATCCCCAAATGCAAAAAAAAAAAAAAAAGATTTACTTCCACCAGATTCCAGTGGGTAAAAAAGGGTAGATCAGCCCCTTGGCATCCTGGCCTTAAAGAGGAAGATCCATCAGAACAAACCGTGAATAACCGTAGCTGAAGTCTTGGCTACTGCCATGAGAGGAATCTTCTTCTCAGCCCAAACCAAGGCATAACATTCAAACAAGGAGAGAAAGAGAGATTGCCGGCTTCATCCGGTACAAACAGCAAGCAAAACTGCCATGAAAAACTCCTTCTACCAAGGTGCTCTTGGCTGTTGGTCCCTATGATTTTAGAAGACTTTAAACAGTTTTAACTTTCTAGTCACCGATTCTGTGACTTCACAGCTTCATATATACTGTTTCCATCGTGAAACAGGCATGTTTCATTCAATAATCATAAAAACACACTTCAGTGAAGCTTGGTTCCTGGTCACCACAAGGACACATCTACACGGGGTGTTTTGGCAATAACATGGGAGTAATTTGCCATTGTTGCTCAGACGTCCTTGTTTTCAAGGACGAAGCCTCTCAGAAGATACCACTAGTTTTAATAGTTTCCTGAATGATTGAGAGATCTCAATCAGTGGTGCCTTAGCCTTTCAATAACTTTGAAGAATATGAAGAATTTAAAGGTACTCCATGGTGTTTTTCCTTAGGCACAGTGCAATAGCGAAAAATATAATTCTAATGTTAGAACAAGAAAAAAAAAACAATAAAACTGAAGCAATAAAGATTGTTCAAAATGATATCTTGGTAGCCAAGATAGCTTGGTAGATTTAGCTCTCAAATATTGACAGAAGCTGTACAATCCATACTGCAAATCCTTTGGAAGAGAGGGGCATCTTTAGACAATTGATGGCATAGAGCTGGCCATACTCACTTTGGTGAGATGGATGGCTAAATAAATTGTTTAAATTAAGAAAAGAAAACAAGATTCAAATCTGCGCACACAGTCCCCAAGCAAGACATAATTATGACCAATCTTACCTCTCCCAGCACACAAAAACACTTCTGGATTTAATAAGAGCCTTGGCAGCAAAATTAACCAACCCATTTGAGATTTTGTGAACAAGGGAAATTAAATCTGGCTTCTGGTTTGCAGAATCTACATAAACTCGGCAACGCAGAGAAGAGGCGTCAATAAAGGTTCCTCTTGAAGACCCCTTTAAAAATGAGAGGTTGTTTACAAATGTATAGCTTGACTTAACACTTACTATGCATTTCACACAAAGAGCCCTGGTTGCTGAATGATGGCAGAAGACATTCTCAGGGTCAGAAAAGCTTTCTCTGAGAAAATATTTTGGGCCTTCCCTGCCCTCTTGGATACTGCTGATCATTTATGCAACTCTTTCCGCAAAGCCTTTAGGCTTTTTCTACCAGGATTACACCTCTTCCTGTTTAGTAGAGCCCTCTGAGATAAGCACAAGGTGGAACAGGTGATTTGTTACCTATTTTCCTACCTCCATCGGAACATCCCCTCTGCAGCAGAAAAGGCGCTGAGATGCACCCGAAGGCTGAAATATGTTTAAGCTTGCATTTGTGGAGGCCACAAAGATCCAGAACGTCAAAAGGGGAAAGGTTCGTCTCCATCTCCACAAAGCAAGATGGGGCAGTTATTCCCAGCCGTGAGGCCTTTGGATAGTAGAATCATGGAGAGAAAGAGGCCGTGGTTTTTCCTCTGCTTAAAGCATTTATATACTGCTTGCCATGAAATAGTTCAAGATAGTTTGCAACAAAATTCAAAGTGATCAAGCAGTAATTCAGAACAGCTGGCATCAAAGCTACGTGTAAATATTTGATATAACATGCAAGATAAAATGAGCAAGCATAAGCAATAAAACAGAGTATTAAAACAGGAGGAATATCACGGTGAGCAGCATATCCAGTGGTAGCATTCAGCCAGTTCACACCGGTTCAAGTGAACCGATAGCAAGGATTTGATGTGGGTCACCGAACCATTAGTAAGTTCTGGCTGGCCACGCCCCCGACCTGGTTGCCCGGTCACCCCTAGCTCGCTCACCCGGCCCGCCTGACACTTGCCCCTTGAGGTATTTCTCTTTTTCCCCTCCTGACAATCACCTGTTCATATAATCAGCTGTGTTGGGATTCTCCTTCCTGAGCCCCAAGGGAGCAAAATCATCCCCTCGGAGGCTTGCCTGAGGCCCAAAAGGCCCAAAAAACAGGTGGCGGGTGGGTGGGTGGCTGCAAAACACCCCCCCTCCCCAAAAAAGCCACGCCAACCCCACCTAACCACGCCCAGCAAGCCACGCCCACAGAACCGGTAATAAAAAAATTTGAATCCCACCACTGAGCATATCGTTTAATGCTATAATAATCTCTCTGGTAGGATGAATGTGACTCTTCTGCCTACAGAAGAAAGACCATAAGGATGGGGCCTTTGTCTCACCATGGAGAGCCACATCCACCTGGGAGCCACCAGTGAAAAGCCCTGCATCTTCTGAGTAGCCACTCACTGAGTCTCAACCTAGGGGGTCTCCCAGAGGAGACCCTCAAAGATGAAGAGCGAAGAACAGGACCACAATGGGCTCTCACCCTTGCCACAACAGTTCATCTTCACTAATGTATCCAAACTGTATTCAAGGACAGGCCCATGGATAAGGCATTGCAGTAATCTAAACAAATGGGGTCCATGCTATGATCATCAAAGTGAAGCTCTCTCCGTCCAAGTACAGACCTATCTGGTGCTGCAAACACAGCCAGTAAAAGGTGCTTGCTTGATACCATAGATCCCACTTGGGCCCACAATGTTTAAGATGGATCTGGAAGCGCCCTAGAGTTACCTGTTGTAGTACATACATTGATACGGCCAACCAATTGCTAGCCCTCACAGGATACATAACGATCAACAGAAACCAAGACTTTTGTAGCAGTTCTCTTTCTTTCTTGAGTTCAGTACTTTCCACGGTTAGAACAGCTCAAACTACAGACTCATTTTGCCATCAAAATGTCTACTCAACACACATTGTGGTGAGCTACCAAGAGAGTATAGGATCCAAAAAGGCACTGAAACTCTCAGAAAAATCTACTGGGTAACATGGAGAAGATACAAGAGAGGAACAGCTTTACTTCTAGAAAGGGCTCAGAAAAGTCATTTTCGGAATTCAATCAGACTTAAAAGAGGTTTTCCTCCACTTCTTGCTATCTTCCTCAAAACTGTCCTCAGCCGTTCCACTGAAATAATTAGAAGTTTCTATTCATTGCAAAGGAACTAATGCAAGATATTTCCCTCGTAGATCTGCACTCTACCTTCAACTTTTCCTTTCTTTCAGATGATACATTATTCCTGGAAAGCTCTCTGTGTACCAGATGCTGCACCTTCCGCCCCTTTTCTCTCCACACCACGGAGCACTAACCACACTCAACCCGTTCTCTTCATCCTTTCCCTTGGACAAAAGTATTACATTCTATTCAGCTGCTTTCTTACATCTGTATTAAGTACCCCCCCTGTCCAAAAAAATGAAAACTAGTTCAAAATTGAAGACATATAAGTAATTCATGTGAAATAAACCAGGTGTCGACTTTTCTTCTAGGTGCTGAATTGTGTTGGCCATTCCACATTATAGGCAGCACCTCAACCAATCCAGTTCTTGATTATTTTATTAAGATCGAATACTGACAATATAACCAAGACCTACGTAGTCTTCACCCTCAAGAGTAGTTTAAAGTTAAAAATCCAGTGCATTTCAACTCCAAATGTGGTAACAATAAAACCTGAATTAATTAATCCATATTCCAATTTCTAAACTGTACCTCAACAATGCGGCAAGTGCAAATAATTGATCTTTTTAAAAAAATTCTTTGTGGTACCTCAATAAATAACAGAAAACGACTTGTTGCATTTACTTCAAGATTTAGAGAAATAAAATTGATTTCGCATTTCGGTGGTATTTTTCTTGTTATTCCAGAGGTTACATAAATAATGAGCATAAATTCATCAGATGCTCCAACTTCTTATACAAATGAGTTACAGGCTTAGGAATCACAACTGAGTCTTTCTAATAATGCTGACAAATTTGGAACTTTGGGACTAGTAACAGCATTAAGACTAAGCAGTCCAAGCAGGAAACGTTTGCTTCATCTGCCAAGAAACACTCTGAAATCAAATGCAGAGTTTAGTTCAACAAGAGTTTGTTTGTTTTTTTAAACTCTTTAAGTGAATTGGCCAAAACAGGGCTCTACAAGGCCCTGTTTGTATTGAAAACAGATTTTCTGGCTATTTTTAAACTCAACTTATTCCATAATACGAGCTATTCATAGATAAATTGGATAAAAATAATCACTCGGGCATTTTCCAATGTCTCATGTGGAATTAAATGCAAACATTAGAACCGATCCTCCAGAGACCAGGGATCCAACAATTGGCAGGATTTTAATGACGTGAGAAAATAGTAGAGAAGGAAGGGAGTTCAAAAAATCCTTATTCTAATCAGTGACTGAAATGAAAATAAATTCCTAATTACGGTCCCCAAAGTGAGGAAAACGTTTCCAAAAGGTGGTTTTAATTAAGATAGTAAACCTCTCAAAGGATATATCTACTAGATGAAGATCCTTAATAGAACATAAATTCAAATGAAAATAGGAAGATGCTGTAACATATAAATAAATCTTTGAAGCAAAATGCATGTTAATGAAATAAAGCACATTAAAAAGTATATACCATATCCATGTAAGTGAGCCAAATATACAAGTAAACTACAGAATAGAATCATTCCAGACCAAACAAGTAAGTTGAGAACAAAAAATAGAGGGGAAAAGTTATTTCTCCATGTTTATTATTCAAACTTGCAAAATATTGCTGTCATCTCCTAAGATCTAATCAGCAAACAACAGCAGATGGAACAAACTTCCAAAGAAAGCAAAGAAAAATGGAAAATATCGCAAGCTATTAACCGAGTGAAAAGAAACGTGCGCTATTTCTTTTTACTCAGTTTAATAGCTTGCGATATTTTTCTTGTTGCTCCAACAAGCTAATGTCAAATCTGGTCCTCCAAGACCAAAAACCAGCCTTTTTGCTGTCCAAATGCTGGACTTTCCATCAGGGCCGCCCTTCCAAGAGGCTGCTGGGCCAGAGATAAAGAACTCACAGTAGCCCTGCATCGCTCTGCAGCCTCAGGCCCCTTTGGAGTAGGTGGGGATTGGGCTCTTTTGAAGAGCTAGGAGGTGGGGTGCAAAATGGGCCTTCGGTCTTGCAGGAGATATAGGGACCTGCTCTGCCCTACAGAAGGCTCCTCGTATCTCTTCCCTTCTGAGCGCAGGTTCCCACAAGCGGTGCAAACACTTTGGTGTGGCTTTCCCTTAACAAAGGTTTCTGCTCCTGATGTAGGCTGAAAATAGACCTTGAGATCATTTCAACAGATGTTTTAAGGCAGATGTACTTCTACTGGGGACGTGCAGAACAGGGTAGTTCCTTTGCTCCGTCACCCAACAAATGGGGCTTCTGCACATAGGCCGACTGGCCATGGTGAGCTGGTTGCAGTGAGTTGATTGTGGCAAGTTGCCGCATTTTGGACTGCTCTGTTTATGGGTCTACGGCCGAATATCAAGGCCCTGCATTAATACGCAGAGGAAGAATCTGTCACCAAAGTGGGCAGTGCTGCATTATGTGCCCTTAATTTAGGATCTGGCTCATCGAATGCGCCTTTTGCTTGGCCGTCCTGTGCTCCAACTCCCAAGAACTTTGTTCTTTCTTCTGATCATAACTGCCTGAAAAAGGCCCAGAAGCCACAAACCCTCCTCTATGCCACCGATTTCCCACCAGGAATTCTACCTGCCATTCCCCTCTCTGCTTACAATATAAAATTATGCCAACTTTTGGCTCAAACCATTTGTCCTTATGTTAGTACCACCATGAGCCTCTGAACCAGACCCCAGAACCATTGGAAATCATTTCTAATGGGTGCTGTTCCCACTGCTCCCGCATCTCCAGCATCTCCAACATGTGGCACAGTGGTCAGAGGGCAGTACTGCAGCCTACTTCTGCTGATTGCCGGCTGACTGCAATTTAGCAGTTCAAATCCCACCAGGCTCAAGGTTGACTTAGCCTTCCATCCTTCCGAGGTGGGTAAAATGAGGACCCAGATTGTTGGGGGCAAGAGGCTGACTCTGTAAACCACTTAGAGGGGGCTGTAAAGCACTGTGAAGCGGTATATAAGTCTAAGTGCTATTGCTATCGTGCCATAGGAGGGAAAAGCTGAGGTCAGGGGTACTGGATGCCTCTCTAAACTTGGTTACTTTCTTGCAGATAGGTAGGTAACATCACCAGCACAGTAGGTGTTTCTCATATAATAAATGAGAAACATTATTATACTATATTATAGTATAACATTATTATACTATAATAAAACAGTAGGTATTTCTCATCTTTTTTTTTTTTGAGCTCCGAAAAAATGGCTAGGCCGTCTTTTCACGGGTGACTTAATTCTCCTCCCCCGCCCCTGCATCTTCAGGCAGGCGGCGATGGCTTGGATGTTGACCTCAGCGTTGGTGAGGCACTTCGTATCAGGGTCAACACAGGCAGCACCATATCCAGGTGTGCAACAAAAGTACTTCCTAAGGGCAAGCCCCCCCACCATTCCCCACATTTCACATGTTTTAATATAGGCCTTAATTTGGGGGGAGGGGCTTCATTTCATTTCATGCCTATAAAACATGCTGGGACTTCCTCTTGGGGGAGGCCGTATTGTTGGAGAAACAGGGTAGTTGGGTCATGATGAACCATCTTCAAGAAAAGTACCAAGCTCAGAGAGCACCTGGGACTCCTCCTTTCAACCCCGATCGACGAATATTCTCCTCCACCGACTGAAGATAGCTTTGCGGGTCCAGGCCACAGAATGGCCACAGGTCTGAAATCCAGCTGTTCTCCATGGAAGTCTACCTGCTCCTGTGATCTGCCTTTCTGAGGTCAGAAGCCTCGCCATGTCCCCATTTCTCCCCACAATTTGCGGCCTTGGGAAACTCTCTGGGAACCACCTCCGATGGTTGTGCTGGTTGACTCTGCCCGCTGGCTTCTGTCCAAGCCTCACAGCATTCGCCAAAGCCCGAACTCGTCCACCCAGCCCCTCTTTGAGTAACCATGTACAGAAATAAATAACCCCTATGATGGACACCCGCCCGCCCCCTTTTTACTGCTATTTGACAGCTCCAAGCTATTCCTATTCACCCAGCCTGATCCACACCCTAAATGGCTGCGAGTTATCTTTGCTTGCTAAATTGCAGATATGAATCATCTTCCTTGCACAAAGCACACCCAAAATCACAACCCTGGTGAGGCGAACTACTCATCTGCCAGGGCATCTTCCTAAGCACCTCAGTGTCTTTCCTGCAAGATCCTTATTTTCATTGATCAGATACTGGAGTGGAGTATTTCTGGACTTCATCCGTGGCTCAGCTGGAGAGGGACTCAACACGCTTAGGACGCCACCGCCAGCTTGTAGAGTATTATGTAACATGATACTGAATCATCCCAGAAATGTTCTCTATGTTCAAAGAGGAAACTATTCTTTCCTTTCGTATGCAAGCACTTGGGCGAGTGAGCTCAGAAAAGCATCTCTTTAACTCCAGCTAATCCCCTCTGGTTTCAACTTTAACAGAACAGGATCTGAAAACAATCAACTTGGCCGGATCCTAAGGCGCAAGGAATGCAGAACTGCATTCCTGTAACTCAGGATGGGACTGTCTCCTGGGGGGAGGGGGGGGGGGCTTTTTCTAAAAAGGCCGTGCAAGCTCCTCAGGTCTGCAAATTGAAAGAGCCACTCCGGTTGATTTTGGCAGTTTCAGAGGCCCAGTTCTTGCCAATAGGAGAATGCAACTTCCAAGGCATATTTCTAACATGGTTCCAGAGTTATTACAGAGCCAGACCAAGGCAGGCTAGATTGCCTCCTTGCTCGGGGGAAAAAAAAGCCTGATTTAAAAAAAAAAATTACCCTAATTTACAAAAAGGGGAAACCGCCTTGTGTGCTGCGCTAAGGAACGTCAAAAGCTCTCCAGCCCAGGCGATGGGGCCGCCTGGCCCAGCCTGCAAGTGCAGCCGAGTTCATCCCTGGTTTTTCCCAGAAAGAGACCCAAGTTCTTTAAATGGTTCCAGAGGGTTTTTGAGCTCAAGGCACCCTATGGCGGGGGCAGTGGGAAAAGAAATATTTCCTGATGGTTGGGATGAAAGCTCTGTGAGGCCTTTTCTCCTGTGACACAAGCATGGAAAGAAGGAAATGGGTGACAATTTATGAGGGCCCAGGTCCCCAAACAGGTGATTCCTTTCCAAAGGAAGTATCAGGATCTGTCAAACAGGGAATGTATCTCTGCCAACAAAGCAGTTTGACCTCATTTCTGAACCAAGAGCAGACACTTCCTGGCCTTCCCTGCTCTCCTCTCCCTCCACGGCTTCTCTAGCTCTCCCCCACCCGCAAGAAGGCAGCGGGATCAGACCTCAAAGTCACCCTGCTCCTGCTATAAGGTGCAGCTTACACCCAGCTGAAGGAAGCAGGGAGCTGGTTCCTCTGTAATGCATGTCGGCAGCCTTTTTGGACTCATCTGACAGCTTGGAAGGAGGAGACTCTCCGCTTTGTTGGAAGAAAGATCCTTCTGGGTTCAGTTCCAAGTGGGGAAAAAGACACTGGAAACATGGAGGCTGTTTGGAAAGACGGTTCAGTGGTGGACAGGAGGACCACGTGGCTTGGAGCGCCAAAGTGAAAAGGACATCACAGGCTTCAAGATGTTGGGTGAAGGGCAAAGATGCTGATAGTCCCTTAGTTTTATACCCTCTGTTGGGCCCCAGCTGTGTTTCCTGTTCCTGGGCAAGAAATGTATCCCATTGGCTGTCAGACTCCCAGGGGCGGGGTCTTAGCTAACTTTGTAGGCTTTGTCTGGACCACATGGCTTCACCTGAGTGCTGGCTGATGCAATCTTCCCAGGCCAGGTGGAGAGATGGGTAGAGGGCTTTGTTATGTAGAATCCTCTGGCCCAGGCCTTAAAGGTCCACCCATTAACAAAGGTGGGGGTGAGCTTTAGCTTCTGAGGTGAGTTTCTGCTTCTGAGTTTCTACTTCTTTTTTTAGGGGAGATATTTTTTAAGGGATATTTCATTTTTCTAGGAGAGGGGAGGGTGCTAACTTCCTACAGCTTAAAAACACACCCCAGCTCCATTTTCCATCCCTTAGAAACCTGGGGAGGCTGGGGAGCAAAGTGTAAGGGCTTGGGTGAAAGGGAAGAACACACACACACACACACACACACAATTCAGAGCCATATTTTGCTCCCACCAGTTCCACCCTTGCACACAAAAGGCACAGGAGCCCTCGAGAGAGGGAGAGGGAGGGAGGGAGAGAAAAGACAGCAGGCGCCTGTCCCTTTAAGAGGACGGGACCTTCAAGGGCTTCCATGCGGCAGTCTGCGCCGACCGCAACCAACTCCGTGAGGCGGCGCCACTCGCCGTCTCCCTGCCCGGAGAAGCGTCTTCGCGGGTGCTTTTCACGCCACGCTCAGCCCTGCAGCTTTGCAGCGGCAACGGGTGGGAGGAAGGCAGTCGAGGAACGAGAAGGATGCTCGCAGGAGCCGAAGCTCCAGCTCCTCCTCCTCCTCCCCCGCCCCCACCCCCCAGAGACGCGTCCTTTCAAGGCAAGGCAGGCTCCGGGGCTCCGAGCCCATTTGGGGATGATGCCCCCCTCGGGGGAAACCCCACAAAGGCACCGCAGAAGGGCTTTAGGAGAAGCCCCTCGCTGCCTTCCAGCTTCCGTGGAGCCTTTGAAAGACAATTCACAGGCAGGTCCTGATAGAGAAACGCAGCCCTGGGCCTCTTCTTCCCTATCGACAGGAGCCTCTTAAAGGGCAAGCTGGAACAAAGCCGCTTCGTGAAGGAGGGGGCCATCCCAGGGCTTGAGGGGGAGGGGAGCGGGGGGGGGGGGAAGGGGCCTCCCAGGTTAGGGAAACCCGGCAACCCTTCCCCCCCCCCCCGCCCCCCCCCGGGGCTCAGCGATCCCTTCTCCACCACCATGAGGACAAGCTGACAAAAGAAAGTTGGTCGACGCCGTTGAGTTAGGAAGCAACCGAAGGAGAAACGTCCCCCCCTCCCGCCTCCCCAGGCCACAAACAAACCGCGCAACATTGTGGACGTTGTGGTCCTTTGACAGATGTCAAACGTGCACAAGCCCTCGTTCTGCAACTCGTGAAATCCCCGTCAGGCTCGCTCTCTCTCCTTTGCCCAGATCTCTGCAGGTGTGGTCGACCCTAACCTGTAAAACTCGCCAGTCCCACCCCTGCTTTGCCCTGGGCTTCGAACCAGGTCGCCTTTCAATCTTGCTGGAGCAAACGCAGAGAGGGGGGGAGAGGGAGGGAGGGAGGGAAGGAGGGAAAGAGGGAGGGAGAGAGAGGGGGGTGAGGGAAAGAGAGAGGGAGGAAGGGGGAGAGAGGGAGAGGGAGGGAGAGGGGGGAGGGAAAGAGAGAGAGGGAGGGAGAGAGAGAGCCAGGTCTGTCACAGCCTTTCGAGCACAATCTAACTTCAAAGAAGCCCCTTTTGCCTTTTCCCTGGCCCACAGTTAGGGCCCGGAGACGTTTCGCAGCCTTCCTCCTCCTCCATCATCACAAGTTCCCTGCATGGAAGCTCTCTGACATTTCACGCTGCAGTGGGGAGAGCAAAGTAAAACAAAAGGCAGATATATATATACACACACACACCCCAAAGTACCTTTTTCTTCCGATCCTTGGACCTCTTCCTGTGCTTCCTCTTTTTCTCGACCTCCTCTTCGGGGTTGAGCTCTAAATCTCGGTTCTTCTTCAACTGCGATGCCGCGTGAGCCATAATGCACTAAGGAAACCCCCTCCCCCCCCCTTTTTTTTGTAGAACAGTCCTTCCTCGGCAAGAGTGGCTACCTAAAAAAAATTCCTCAGGCCCCTCAAGCCGAGCCCAGGGAGGAATGCGCCGGCCAGAGGCAGGGAGGCATCCAAGGACCCCACCACCGCGGTCCTGGGGTGGGGTGGGGGGGTGGGATGGAGGCGGGCGGCCCCTAACCCAACTCAGCCTCGGAGAGCTCTCCCTGCACCTGAGCCTGGAGGGAAGAGGGCAGCCATTCTAAAGCGTGGAGCCCCGCGTGGCAGAAGAAGACGAAGGCGGCGGCGGGGCCGGGCAGAGCTGGGCGAAGGAGGCTGGGTGCCTTGCCACCACGGGCTGGAAGTGTCCAAGTGCTGCCTCCGCAGGGGTTACGCTGCGACCCATGGCTCTCCCCGGAGGGACGCAGAAGCGGGCTCTCTCCTCTCCCCCTGCTCTCCTCGCCCGGCTTGCTCCTCCGTAATCCTCAGGTCCGCTCCCGAAATCCGCCCCTCCGGAGCATCCTGACGTTGCTCCTCGACGCTCCCTCGCCCAGGTTTGCGGGCTGAGCGAGCTCCTTGGACCCAGAAGGCAATGGAGGAGCGGCTCCTACTTTTGGATCAACTGCGGGCCGGGGCAAGAAATGAATGAAAGAAAGAAAGAAGGGAGGAGGAGGAGGAGGGGGGAGAGCAACATTTACCATGGAGACCCTTAACTGCTGCCTGGTGGAAGAAACAATGCCTGCATTGCTGGATCAACAGTGCGTCCTTTATGCTGAGTGTTCAGTCTTGCTGCAGGAACCACAGCAAACATTGTTGTGGCTCCCCCTGTTCCAGCACATGCTGATTACAACACAGCTCTGGAGGAGGCTGGAGATGCCATCCTGCGGGCATCAAAGCCGCCGCCGCCGATGCCTCCTCGGAAATATCCTGGCCATTTTCCCCTCCAGGATCAAAGGAGTTGGGTGGGGGAGGGGGGAAGCGGCGGCGGGGGTGAGATGAAGGGGGGGGGGTCCTTCACTTCTCCAACAGGCGAAACCAGCCCCCTTCCCCACCCCACCCAGAGTGCAGAGGGATGGGGTGGGTTTTTTCATGTCACCTTGCTATTTTTTGCTCTCGGCAACTGCAGCTTTTGAATATTCATTAGGGGAGGTAAAGCAGGATTGGTATGGAAGGCCTGTGGCGGGGGGGCATTTTCCACCCCACCCCCACTGAGCATAGAGCAAAGCTCCCTTGAATGGCACCCCCCCGGGCTCCATGCCCGTGTGTGTCCCGGAGGCAGGCAGGCAAAGGCTGTTCCAGGACCCTTTCTCCTAGTCCAGTGGAGAAGGTCACATCCCACCAGATCTAGTGGAAGAAGCTCTCCCTGTATAGCCTGTGCTGGAGTCCCAGCTCTGGGGACAAAAGGCATTGTGATTTCCCCTGGGTCCATTCATGTGGATCCTGTGTGTGTGTGTGTGACACACACACACAGAGAGAGATTGCCCCCCCCCATCAAAGCAGATGTCCCACTTCCAGATTTCTGTTTCAATCAGCTGAAGGAGATATGACCCACTTCTTCATCTCCCTTCCCAGCGCAATGCAGGTGCTTTGCCTACCCTTCTCCTGGGTGTTGAGGGGTGTGTGTGAAAGGCCTATCTGTGTGTGTGTGTGTGTGTGTGTGTGTGTGTCAACTCTTGGGTTGCAAAAGCCCCTGGATTCCCTTCAGACTTTCTAGTGACCTTCAGGAAGACCCAGAATTACACAGTACTTTTGCAGTTTTCTCATCTTTCTTTCTTTGCAAAGGGGACAACCTACTCCAAGTAGTCCAAAACTTCTTAGCACCCTCTTAAGCAAGGGAATGATCATAAAAAAGAGTAATAAAATCATAATAAAACATGCAGAAGTCGTGTTACAAAAAGAATGCAGCCAGGATAATATTCTCAACTGCAGAGACTCAAAACACCTCTGACCGTCTCAAAAACGGTCACACAATTGGAGCTTCACGTCTTGGGGGAGCCCAATTTGTTGGGATTAAGGACACACACACACACCCCTGTGATGACCCTAAGGGGCATGGCACAAAAACAACGAAGTCACAAAAGTAGATCAAGTCCCCTTAATACCTCCAACTTGGCCCCCAATGTCCAGTTATCATCAGCTGAAAAAAAAAACTCTCCCAAGAACAGTTTTTAAGGGAAGAAATTCAGTCCGAACCCAAAGTACATCTAAATTATAAATAAAAACCAAGACAAGCAATTAAGGAGACAAGGCAGGATAAGGAATTGCAGATTTCAAAAGATAACAAAACACACAGTTGTGAGGACAACTGGAACTCAGATAAGACTTGACAAACGAAGATAATGCACACTTTGCTTCCAGCAAGGTGCTGTGCGCAAACACCCTTTTAAAATCCTGTTTTCCCAGCTGCAGTTAATGAAGGGAATCAGGGCCCTTTTCTCCTCTGTAACTCATGTTGCTCCCTTCTCCATTCCTCCCTGCGTGCCCTAGGATGAAGAGCGGGTGGGCCTGGGTCTTCCTCTGAATGCCCAGCCAGACTGTGTCCTTCCCCAGTTTCCTCCACAGCCACCGGAGCCACACTCCCGCTCCCTGTCAGCTATTCCACCTCTCCCTCGGAATCGGACTCCAACAGGGGCATGACACACCCCATGTTTGTTTGGTTGTTTGGTTATAACAGTCCTGCAGGCTGAAGCCCAGAGAAAGGGCAAGAAAAATGAGCGCCAAAACATGGCAGCTTCTGGGAGGAGAAAAGTTACTCAAAGGGGAGTCACATCAAACTCCCAAGTGGTGCTTCGCCGCAAAGGAAGATCAAAGGAAGCTTTCTCTCACAGCTACTCGGGTCTCCTGGCTCGTAACAGTGAAAGAAAGCCCTCCCCCGCCTGCACAAACCTTGCTTCCCCTCCCTTGGCTTTGGAGCCCCTTCAGCCTTTTCTCAGCCAGTGCCGGAGAGGGCCCGAGGGATGTCCTCTTCAGAGAACACGGTGGGAAAGGGCCAAGCGGAGCTTGTCCCGGATTTGCTTCTTCCCTTTGGTGACATGAATCCCACCACCTCGGCGGCACCAGCTCCCTCCAGAGACAAATCAAAAATGCCGAAGAGGCTGAGATCTTCTGACCCAAATCTAAGGCATGCATCCCTCAGCATTTTTCAACCAATATTTCAGGGCTGTTGGCAAAAGCTACCTGTTGTCTTCCAGCAATCATCTGGGCCAAGAGGAATGGAGAATATCGTGCATATCAGAAAGAAAGAAAAGGGGTCCTTGGGAAGGCGGGGAGAAATAGGTGGCATTTTTGGCACTAACCCCACCCTCTGCCTGTTTGCCCTGGTATATAAACACTGTTCTCAGTGCACTATTCGTGGACCATGTGAGACTCAACTGAAGAGGGTCATCCAGTTTTTTCCCCAAACGCCATCACTCTGCTAAACAAATAATTCCCTCAGCACTGTCCAACTACTTACAAAGTCTGTTACTATTACTGTTAATCTTCTCATCACTCCTTATCACCCATCCCCTCCCACTTGTGACTGTAGGACTGTAACTTTGTCACTTGTATCCTTACGATTTATACTGACTGTTTCCTAGTATGATTTGATTAGTTTTTTTGTACCCTGTGACTATCATTAAGTGTTGTACCTGATGATTCTTGATGAATATATCTTTTCTTTTATGTACACTGAGAGTATTTGCACCAAAGACAAATTCCTTGTGTGTCCAATCACACTTGGCCAAGAAAGAATTCTATTCTGTTTGCTATTCTCTTCTCTTCTCTTCTCTTCTCTTCTCTTCTCTTCTCTTCTCTTCTCTTCTCTTCTCTTCTCTTCTTGCCTGGTTCTACAGAGCAGGACTAGAACTAATGCCAAGAAATAACAAGGAAACAGATTCACACCTGACAGCTGCTCCAAGTCCATGACTTTCAGTTCACCAATGCTTTTTTTCGCAGGATTTGAACAAGAAGATTTAGGCACCTGTCACATCATCATCAGGTCCAAATTGTTAGCCGGAGGGAGACATTGTCTAGTTGCCCTTCCCAGGGAGCAAACAATCTGATAATTTAATTCACAAGCATGCACCCATCACAGGAGGAATAATTTTCCATCATTTGTCTAAAGATTCAGGGACAACCACTCTTACAATCTCTGGAAGAAACCATGGTGGTGCCACAAGAAGTGGGTCACTGCTGCCCTTTGGAACAATTCTCCTCTAGTCTGGGAGAAAAGCAAAACCAGGCCAAGAATGCAAGATTGTGCAAACGTTAGAAACAAAAGCAGCAGAAATCTATGCACACAGTCTGCCTCATGGAGCTTGTGTCAATCATTACGCTAAACATGAACAAATGCAAGTAGTTAACAAACTACCTTTCAATTAATTCCCTTTCCAAAGAATTCCACCTTCCAGCAAGGCTTAGGAGAGTTGGACGTGCCTTCGTCCAATTCCGAACAAATAGTAACTCAGTCCTCTGAGGTAGATCAAGTCTACTTGATTGGTTGGAGGAAGGGTCTTCAAACTTGGCAAGTTGATGACTTGTGGACTTCATCTCCCAGAATCCCTGAGCTAACATGACTGGAGGAGGAATTCTGGAAGTTGAAGTCCACAAGTCTTAAAGCTGTCAAGTTTGGAGATCTCTGGGTTACATATAATCACTGTGCTGTCCAGCCAGTGTATGGGAATTGAATAGTTAGGTAGCAATTGTGAGCTGTCCCCTTAAGGGAATGCATCATGGTAAATGTAGTTAAGGTATCCTGGGAAATGTAGTCCATGTCACGTGGCCACATCTGTAATCCTGATTGGTCACTAAATTGACCCTTGAGGGGCTGGGGGAGTTTTCCTCACTCTTGGCTGAACTCACAGACTCATGGTAACTGATCTATTTCTACCGTTACAAGATGAAGGAAAAAGGATAGCAAATAATAATCTTTTTACCTACAAGACAGATATGCAAAGGATTGGTCATTAAAGAACTTCATCACAAATGTGAGTTATGAGGATACCTGATGAACCAATAAAAGTACTTTGTTATGGACATCTTGTTGAGTTTATCTATCTGCATCTGTACAGAAAACAAATCTATCACTGTACAGAATACAGAACAGTAAAAAGATGATTAACTTGAAGTCCTGAAGCCCATCAGTATAAAGACAGTTAATTTGGATTTGTGATAAAGCCAAGTAATGTTGAAGCCAGGAGTGAATGTGGAATGCTAAGCTCTGTGCCTCAGTTTAAATCGCAGGGAGGGACAAGAATCCCCCCTTCCCTTTTTACACAAGAGACTTTTCAAATAAACTATGCTCTGGCTTTCAAAGCCAATCAAATTTTGTCTCTTTCAATCCTTTTTTTTCTTCTCTTTGTCTTTGTAACAATCACAGAATCTTGAAGCTCTGCCAGGACATCCTTTTGTCCCCTTTTATGCCAACCAGAATCAAGTCAGGGTTATTCTGATCTTCTTCCTCTTCTTCCTGATTTACTTAAAGGTTCTTGCACTTAACTCATACTCCTCTATAGTCTGCGATTTGTCGTCACCTACATTTCATCCACTTTTGCAGGTGACTCCCCAATCCCCAATCCCCTGTGCTGGGTCAGCTGCACATCCAACTCGGAAAATGGCTCAGGTTTTCAGAGCCAACACCCACCCATCAAATCCAAATAATGGAAGACTTGAGAAAAGGCTGGCATCTGAAACGTGTTGCAACTTTGAGTGTACATGGATCAAAGCAACTACTGATTGGTCCATATATAGCAACCGCCACGTGGTTCAAGACAGCACAACAAATAGCATCCTGTTCAAATAGAATAGAATTCTTTATTGGCCAAATGTGATTGGACACACAAGGAATTTGTCTTGGTGCAAATGCTCTCAGTGTATATAAAAGAAAAGATACATTCCTCAAGAGTCAAGCATCATCAGGTGCAACACTTAATAATAATCATAGGGTACAATAAGCAATCAAATCCTACTAGGAAACAGTCAATATACATCGTAAGGATACAAGTGACAAAGTTACAGTCATACAGTCACAAGTGGGAGTGATGAGAAGATTAATAGTAATAGTAGTGCAGACTTTGTAAATAGTTGGACAGTGCTGAGGGAATTATTTGTTTAACAAAGTGACGGCGTTTGGGAAAAAAACTCCCCTTGTGTCTATGTGCAGTGCTCTATAGTGTCGTTTTGAGGGAAGGAGTTGAAACAGTTTATGTCCGGGATGTGAGGGGTCTGTAAATATTTTCACAGCCTCTTTTTGACTCATGCAGTATACAGGTCCTCGATGGAAGGCAGATTGTAGTAATTGTTTTTTTCTGCAGTCCTAATTACTCTCATGTACTCTCATAATGCTCATGTTTATTCTTATGCCTATTATCTTTTAAGCAATTGACAAATCAAACAAATAAAATAAACAGATGGGGGATTTCTACACCCTAGAAAGGGAACGCAAAGGTTTTTCCCCGTCTCTCCAATGGTAGAATTTCAGCAATGCACTACAGCTGTCCAAATTTTTTTGTTCCCAGGGCTCACTGCCCACATTTTAATAGCTGGTATCTAAGGCAGGACAATGAATGAAGGTGCCTACAACACAAGATCCCCTGCCAATAGCTCTCCTCAGATGGAGTGTCGCTCTCCCAGAGGATTACGAGCCCAGGTTTCTCCTCTTAGATCCTTTCGGCTGTACAGAAGCTGCCATGGTAGAGGACGCTTAAGAAGAAGTGGAAGCTCCTTCAGACAAGCTGATGCGTATTTTAAAAAAAGGAAGGGCAAATTTGGAAAATTTACAGAGGGAGCTCCTATAGCAGAGGTCTCCAAACTCGGCAACTTTAAGACTTGTGGACTTTAACTCCCCTGTCCTATAGGGACCACATCTCATTTCTAACCCAGCCGTTATTGCTTCAGAAATGGCTAACAAGTTCCTGATTAATTTTTTGCAGGACATTTTTAAATCGGAGATTGCAAAAGGCTAAAACTAATGAAAAGGTAAGATAAAAGTATAATGAATAAATACATGCCAATTCTTGAGTATCTGTTTCCAAAGCACCACTTCGTTTGCTACCGGTTACAATGACACAACTGTGGATTTACCAGTTGTGCAGTTAACAAACTTCGCTGAGCAGTTTCTACTCTAATCTTTGTTGAATAACTTACACGATATCAGTTTTTGTAAACTTGTATTCACTGCACTCAAAAATAAAATGTATAAAGTGAGCTTGAGATCTTACAATTTTTGAGAAAATAGCTACTAGCTCTGTTGATTTTGCGCTTCAGAGCATTCATGTTTATTAGGAAAAGAAGAAAAACTAAGACATGATGTCCAGGAAACATGTGTTGTTGTGATGCAGTAGGGATTCTTCAGGAAAAGCATTTATAATGGTATATAAATTGCTGGAATATAAGGACTTGACAGTTCTAAATGTGCCTTATGCAGCTTTCAAAACAGGCAGATCAAACAAACAGATCAAAAGTCAATCTTCTCACCTGCATATTATATTTAAATTCCTGGTCACTAAACTATTTACACTTGAAATTGCTTTCACATATTCAAAAGATAAAAAGACCTACATTTCAAAATACTTTCATGAGACGGTTAAGCGGCCTTGTTTTCCTTTCAATCTGCTCCCTCTGTGATTCACAAAATCAACCATAGTCTAACCAGCTTCCTAGGCTTTGGTTACCTAAAGACCATGAAGACGGGGCCTGGAAAGAGGAGATGGAGAACAATCCACACAGGATTTATGTTACAAAAATAGAAATGAAATGAATTCAAGTCTGAACTGTGGCTTCAGCATTAACACCTGACGTTCGGTTGAATATGGCATCCAGTCAAACCCCAAACCAACCTTGGATCATGGAATGGTCCCTCACCTTTCTCAATGTCCCTCACCTGTGCTCTTTGCCAGATCTTCTCTTTGATATTCTGCGAGTCCTTGGAATTTTAGGGAACTTTCTCTCCTGAAGGCTTTTTACAGTCAAGCAATTGCTCCCATGAGCAGTGGCATTCGCAAGCTGATCCACAGAACG
Source organism: Pseudonaja textilis (assembly GCF_900518735.1). The sequence goes on along the minus strand of NW_020769358.1, from coordinate 2,111,165 downwards.
TCAGAAAAAGGAACGGCCAAATATCGAGATCAGCCTATGAACAAAATCATTTCTAATTATTCTTTTCAATGCAGAGAAGTCCCCTTCAGGCTCTTCCTCAGAGTCACTTAAGTGGTCTGATTGGCTCATAATTTGCATGCCAGACAATACACATACTTGAGCTGGCAAAGTCATTGTGTTGTGTTCTTGGCACATAAAGACTCCAGTTACCTTCTCAGCGGCTGTTGGCTACAGAGTCCCATTCATGGAGGGGGAGGTTCTTATATGAGCAATCAAGAAATAGGCCATTATAGCTGCTGCTACCTTCCTTTTTAAAAAAAAACCTTTCTGATATTGTTTTATACCATAACTATTTAGGCCCAATCCTGTTTACCCTGTTTCCCTGAAAATACGACCTACCCTGAATGTAAGTCCTAGCTTGATTTTTACACATGCACTCAATATAAGCCCTACTCCCCAAAATAAGCCCTAATTAAGATCCAGCCCACTCCAGAGTAGACGGGTAAAAATTAAATTAGGGTGGGGATAGGGGGGTTGGAGCTGCCCTACTACTTACCTTTGGACAGTTCAGCCAGGCCTCGCACACCCCGACACCTGCCTTGCTGACCCATTTCTTCTGCAGCTGGCAAGGCTGGCAAGACTTTCCTGAAGGCCTCTGTGGCTGATAAGAAAGCTCTGGATCGATCCGGAGTTCTGTCATCGGCTGCAGAGGCCTTCAGGAAAGCCTTGCCAGCTGCAGAAGAAGTTCCTGAAGGCCTCTGACAGGGAAAAGGGGGCCGGGGATGATCCGCGCAAGTGAGGTTAGTTAGCGGATGACATCCCCCGAAAATAAGACCTGGTGCCTTTTTTTGGTGGCCAAAAAAATATCAGGCAGGGTCTTATTTTTGGGGAAACATGGTAGTTCTGGATCAACCAACCCAAGTCAATAGGTGCTACCACCAGCTTTGAAGCTGGTCTGGTCTAGGAAGCAAGCACATCGTTTATTTAGGACATATGTATGTCAGTGATGAACAGAAAGCTGTATCACTGAATACTGATTTTCTTATCATCAAAATAATCTGTAACTTAATCCAGTGAAAGCAACTGTATCTGGGTATGATGCGGAAGCGAGGAACTGCAGCCAGAAAAATCCAAACCAATTGTAGCCACTTCCCCATCAGCTGCCATGGTGTGAGTTTCAGACAACAGGAACATACAAAACACGGCCCAGGCAGATCTATGCAGCTGATGGAATCATAAAAGTATAAATCAGGCGCACCATTTATCTCAGTAGACTCCAAGCTGCAGTTATGCCTCAAGGTCACCTGGAGTGGTTTTTCAGACAGTAGGGATTCTGAGGTGGCCTGTTCCTAAAGTCATTATTAAGTTATTGATGTTAAGAATCCCTGATTAATTAAAGCATGTTTTCTTGGTACCCATTATTCACTGGATACATATTTGCTTTGAAGAAGGTTATGGCAGGTTTTTGAGTCCATAGGACTGAACTTTTAGCATTAGAAAAGAAAAGAAAAAATCCAGCAAGTGGAAGAGGCACAAATGAGAAACTGGCCAAGCTGCAACATAAACTAACTGAAGCAAAGTGCATTAACCATCTCTTTCGCCAATTTTTGGTCATCAGTTTTGAGAGCAAGCAAATGCCTTATTTAGATAAATCAGCTGAAAGAAGGAAATACTTATTTGCTTGTTTCCTTGTTTGCTGGAGTTTTTACAACTCCAATCCAACAGGACTCGGAGAGGCTAACATTCCCTACCTATAGCAAAACTGAAAACCACTACATGAACTAATAAATGGCAACAAGAAGTAGCAGGAAAATTTACTCTGAAAGAAAGCAAAGCCACAGAGAACGAAAATATCCCAGCACAAGCCAGGGTGAGAACTCTGGCTTGTTCTAGCTTTTCTTCATTGGGTTGCAAGTACCCAAGTACGTGGGGCTGCATCGTAGATGTTTGACCCCACCTCTGATGACCACCCTTGTGGGAAAAGGACCTGTCTCCTTTCTTAGTCATCAGCCTCAGAAGTGAGCTGGCCCTGCAGTGCCTCAAACTAGCAACCAGCAGCCCCAAACCATCTAAACGGGCTTCAGTGGGGAAGATGACTAAGGTGGTGGACTAAGAAATCTGAAGTTCTTGGAGACTTTAAAACCCAATAGACAAGTGAAGCTTTTGCAACCAATCACTAAGCATTTTGATTCAACAAATCAAATGCATGCATATAAAAGGGGGGAATCTAAAATCTAAATATTTTTTTATCCAAGCTACCTGCTCCCAAGGTGGCATCCTGGATTTAAAGCAGAGGTCTCCAAACTTGGCAACTTTAAGACTTGTGGATTTCAACTCTCAGAATTCTGGGAGTTGAAGTCCACTCGTCTTAAAGTTGCCAAGTTTGGGGACCCCTGGTCCAAAGCAACATGGAGAACTGCAGAGAAATATGTCCAACTGACACATTTTAACACGGTGGAGGATTTCTGCTGAATGCATACACCTCCCACCTCCTTTGATACCTTCAGCCTATGTTCCCAGGTAATCTCCCTGTCTTTCCTTTAATAATGTTAGTCAGACCTCTGTCAAGCACCTGTGTGTATTTGTCTCTCTACTCAGTGCGTGCAAATGCATACAAAGAGGAGAAGGAAGATGCTCATTTGTGCCCACTGAAAGCTTAGCAGGTTCAAAAAAGTCATTAGTCATTTGTGGTCATCTTAAAAATGGAATATGTCATTTAAAAGCAGGTAATCATTTTCGTTTCCCAGAACTAATGGAGAAGAATATAAGCATTCCTTGATGACCTGAAATGTTTTCAAACATAAGCTGAAATTACTCAAAAATATTTTCTCCAAAAATCTCTTTTGCAAATATTAATGCTAACTGTCTCCAAAATGTTCGGTATCTAGCAAAGCAGCCCTTTAAAAGTTTCAACAAGACTCTCCTCCAGAGGTGGGTCTTCAGCCGGTTCTGACCGGTTCTGGAGAACCGGTAGCAGAAATTTTGAATAGTTCAGAGAACCAGCCAATCCCACCTCTGACTGGCCCAGCCCCCATCTATTCTCTGCTTCCCATTGAGTCCCAGCTGATCGGCTAGGTCTTCTTTGGTTGTCCTGCCCTGGAGAATGGAGCTGGAAAGCAGGTTAGTGGGGTGGGGAGGGAATAGAAATTTTGCAGTATATCCTTCCCCTGCCACGCCCATCAAGCCACACCCACCAAGCTGCACCTATAGAACCAGTAGTAAAAACATTTGAATCCCACCACTGCCTTCCTCCCTACTCAAGAGCAACTGTTCCTGCGTATGCTGTTCAAATCTCTGTGGATGATGCTTCAGCAACACTTTTCCAACCTGGAGATGGAAATAAACCTTGGCCAGCTTCTAACTGGCAGGAGCTGCAACTGGTGTCCCATGAGACACTAGAGGACGCAAGGTCTCCTGCCTATTCCCCAAGACTGAGATGGAAACATGATACCTAGATGCAGACGCTGTCCTCAGGTGCAGAAGCGCTGGCCTGACCCAGACTCAGAGGGTGTCCCCATGCTGCCCCGTGGATTAAAAGGGAAACCGCCCCGGGCTCCAATGGCAAGAACAGACATGGGAAAGTGCCCGTTTCCAGCAGAGGACTGGAGTCTCTTTGCATGGGCAGTTGGTTGCTGACTCAGGAGTCTTTCCAGATGAGAAACTTTCCTGACTTCTGCTGCCCGGCCCAAAAAAAACCCTCCGTGTCAGGCAGCAGCCTGAAAGCTTCTCTTTCAGTAGACTGATCTCTCAGCAAACATCCTCGCTTGCTAGAGCCCAGCCCAGCCCAGCCCAAATTTACGCTGTGCCCATGCAAGGAGCCCGATCCTCTCACTTCCCTGCAATCTAACCGAAGGAGAACACAGAGCGACAACAGGTCTGGAGTTGTTTCACAGGCCAGGCTGAACCAGGCGTTCCAGAACTGGATCCTACCCCCTCCCCCCCGGCAAGAATAGCCCAGATGTTCAAGGATAAATCGGCAAAGTGTTGGAAATGTCATCAGATACCTAGATCATATTACCGTACGTGGTGGACATGCATAGAAGCAAAAAGACGCTGGACTAAAATACACACGTGGTTGGAAAAAAATGATAAAACAGCATATAGGTTTAAAATCAGGGATATTTTTATTGGGAATTTTACCTGAAGGTTACGATAAAGAAATCACATATCTGATTATTAATGTTTTAACTGCAGCTAGAATTGTATTTGCTCAAAACTGGAAAAATGAGAAAATTCCAATGGAGGAGGAAGTGATTAAGAAAATAATGGAATGTGCAGAAATGAGTAGACTAACATTAGCAATTAGAGAGCAAGAAGAAAAAGAATATTATAAGATATGGGATTTATTTTATCAAGGGTTAGACAGAAAAGTAAGAAATTGAAGTATAACGTAATAGTAATGATATATTATAACTGATTGTTTTTGAATAAGTTATATCATGAATAAAGCTCAGTAAGAATTGAGATTTGCTCTAAAAGATAATTTGGCACTGAAGTTAAAATTTTAATGATAGTATAATAACGATATAATACGACATGAAAAAAGTTGATTTATACAATATGAATGTAAAGTTAAGAAGAAAAGACTATAGATATTGTGCACAGGATATATTTATCAAACCGACACACTGTACAACTGAAAGAAGGTTTTATTTGTTGTTTTGTATGTTTGCTGTAAAACATAAAATAAAAAATTATATAAGAACTGGACCCTGGTGAAGAGGCACCGAGCCACATGCTAAAAGAGCTCCGAAGCCAAGAGTATTATTACACAAATTCCAAAGCTACAACCTTTTGTTATTTACTGCTTAAACCACTCTGTGTGTCAGTGGTGGGGTAATGGCACTCCGGGATGCCACGAAAGTGCTCTCAAACAGGCTGACCTCAGCAAAGGGGGGAGGAAGGAGGCCGGGTGCCCAGAAAAACACCAGGTCAGGCAAGGTGAATTCCTGGCAAGAGAACCTGCTCTTCGCCAGGAAGGCTGGCAGTGGATGCCAGTGGGTGCAAAGCCAGCACCTGAGAGCATCTCTGTGCCTGGAAAGACATCTTCAGCCGATCATTTTACACAACTGAAAATTCAGGAGTCCAGTCTGGCCAAAAAAAAACCCTTCTACTTATTCCTGAGAATGTTCATTTGGAGTTAATATCTATCTAATAACTATCATCCAACATCCAGATAAGCATAAGTGCACAATTGTGCCTACTGTCCCTGTCTTATAATCCCCATTTATATGTACCTTTTCCCTGTATTCTTACTCATGTTTATACTTATACCTATTGTTGTGGTTCACCATCAGCCGGTGCAGAGGGCAGCAGAGTCGGACAGTGGGGAAGAACAGGGACCAGTCAGGGAGTCTGGAGAGGAGTTGGACAAGGGTCCTGCATCCGATGCAGAGATGGGGCCAGGACTATCTGGGAGTGGGGTGCTGCCTTCAGAGCCTCTGGAGTCTGGCAGCAGTGAGGTAGAGGAACAAGGGGATCCTGTTCCCAGTGCGTGTGTGCACAGAGCTGCTAGGAGGCGAGAGCAGCTGAAGCAGAAGGGGAAACTCAGGAGTAAGGCTGTGAGGTGGTTGCCCCTCCCATAAGGTATAAAAGTCAGGCCAAGATAATGAAACCTTTGCAGGAAGCATCGTGGGCTGGTGTGGCCTATGAGCCTTGTGTTTGACACCCCTGCCCCAGTGGTGGGATTCAAACTTTTGAACTGGTTCTGTGGGCATGGCTTGGTGGGCATGGTTTGGCTTGGTGGGCGTGGCAGGGGAAGGATCCTGCAAAACCCCATTCCCTCCCCACCCCACTAAGCTGCTTTCCAGCTCTGTTTTCCTGTGCAGGGGAACCAAAGGAGACCCAGCCAAATAACTGGGACTCGGGAGGCAGAGAATAGGTGGGGTTGGTGGGGCCAGTCAGAGCTGGTATTTGCCGGTTCTTTGAACTACTCAAAATTTCCACTACCGGTTCTCCAGAACTGGTCAGAACCTGCTGAATACCCTCCCCCCCCGCCCTGCCCTGCAGACTAACTGCTAAAGAATGTGATATATATACTCAGAGGTGGCAGCTCTTCAGGACATTCCCTTCATGCTGGTCAGAGGGAAAGAAAGTGACCTAATGTGGACCAGACCATCCTGGCCTTGTTTATAAACGGAAACATGCACCTCAAATCGACGTCTTCCTTGAGGAATTGCTGGACATTCAAATGAACCAGAGAGGCTTCTCCTTGCAATGTTTCAGCCGAATGAGCCGGTCTCGATCTCCCGCTGGTGGAGGTTGTAAATCTGCACTCCTTAAATGGATTGATCTTGTTATTGTGTTTCGATCAATTTGACAATCAATGCTGACCATCCTTGGCCTAATCTCTGATTCCTCTGGGTCATTGAATGAAGAGCTCCATATTGGCGGAATTTTTCTGAAATGCGCTTGCAGAACGAAGAAAAATTATCTGCCAATCCTCAAAACACTAATGAGGTTTCTTCTTTCTACTTTTTATAGCATCATCTTTGAAAATTGACAGCAATGGATTCTCCTCAGTTTGAGTCAAAAGACCAAAGAAGTCTGCAATGCAAGACAGAGTAACAGCCTCAACTCATCAGACAAAGCCACAATATAAATGTGTTATGAGGTCAAATGAGGGAAGTCCTCATCTTTGAACTAATAAGGATCCAAAGTTCATGGCACAAGACATATTAATGATCTGATTCATCTGGGGATCAGAGGTGGGATTCAGCAGGTTCTGACCAGTTCTGGAGAATCGGTTGTGGAAATTTTGAGTAGTTTGGAGAACCGGAAAATACCACCTCAGACTGGAGATTTTACGGTATCCTTCCTCTGCCACGCCCACCAAGCTATGCCGACAGAACTGGTAGTAAAAAAATTGAATCTCACCACTGCTGAGGATGATTCCCAAGAGGCTCTCACAACTATCTAAAAAAATGAAATTCAATGTAGATGAAAGTAAGGTTCTACACTTAGGCAAGAAAAACCAATTGTACAAGCTGGGTGAGACCTGGCTTAATGACAGTAATTGTGAGAGGGATCTTGGAGTCCTAGTGGACAATCACTTAAATCAGGGGTGGGATGCTATCAGTTCACACCTATTTGCTAGAACATTCTAAGCAGTTCAGAGAACCGGTTGTTGGAAGAAATTACTGGCCTAATCCTGTAAGGAAGGCAGGAAGGAAACATTCTGGTGTTGCTTACAGAAACTGCCTCTCTGTTAACCCTTATTACATTCTTGGCAGGACTAAACTTCCTTTTTTCAGGAATTTCTCTGGAGTTTTTTCCCCTCCTTTGCTGGTACTTTGCTTGTGTGGAGTGACCATTCAAAGTTACAATGGCACTGAAAAAAGTGACATGACCATTTTTCACACTTACGACTGATGCAGCATCCCCACAGTCATGAGAGGCCAGGCGAGGAGAGGCGTGCCTTGATGTAAGTGATATTGAGTTGGCCACATCCAGCCAATAACATGACCATCAAGCCACGCCCACCAACTAAGCCACGCTCACAGAACTGGTTGTTAAAAAATTTGAATCCCACCCCTGACTTAAATCTAAGCCAACAGTGTACAGCAGTAGCCAAAACAACAATAACAATGAAATCCTAGGCTGCATTAATAGAAGGATAGAATCAAGATCTACGTGAGTTTCTAATGTCACTTTACAAAGCCTTAGTAAGACCACATTTGGAATACTGCATTCCATATTGGTCACCACAATATAAAACAAAAGATGTTGAGACTTTGAAAAGAGTGCAGAGAAGACATACACAAAGATGATTAGTAGTTTGGAGGCTAAAATATATGAAGAATGGTTACAGGTATGTCTTGTCTAATGAAAAGTAGGAGTAGGGTGACATAATAGCAGTGTTCCAATATTTGATGGGCTTCTACAAAGATGAGGGGGTCAAACTACTTTCCAAAGCAGCAAAAGGCAAAATGAGAAAAAAAAATGGATGGAAACTAACCAAGGAAGAGAAGCAACCTAGAATGAAGGAGAAATTTTCTAACGGAGAGACTGGTCAACCAATGGAACAGAAATTGCCTTCAGAGGTTGTGGGTGCTCCACCACTGGAGGCTTTCAAAAAGAGGCTGGCCAATCATTCACCTGAAATGGTATAGGGCAGTGGTGGGGAACCTTTTTGTGATAGTGTGCCAAAAGCATGCGCGCCCACAATGCAATGGGTCCCACCCCCCTGTGCATGCATGTGCAACACCCCCGTCCCAATCCCTTATCTACACTGTGCATGCCCGCGCCTCCAAACTGAATTTTTGGCCTGCTTGAGGCTGTTTTCACCTCCCCAGAGGCTCGGAGGAAGCATCTGCAGCCTCGGGAGACTGAAAAACGGGCTTTGTGGAAATACCGGAAGGGCCTGTTTTCAGCCTCCGGAGGGCCTCTGGAGCTTGGGAGAGGCCATTTTTGTCCTCCTGGAGGCTCGAGGGAAGTCTCAGGAGGCTGAAAACGGGCCCATTTTGGCACTTCCGCTATTTCTAGAAAGCCCATTTTTCGGCCTCCCAAGGCTGCAGAGGCTTCCTTCGAGCCTCCAAGAGGGCGAAAATGGCCTCTAACGGGCCAAAAATCAGCTGGAAGCCGTGCCCATGCACAGTGTGGGTAAGTTTGGTGGGGGCTCGCACAGAGGTGGGATTCAAAAATTTTACCAACCGGTTCTGTGGGTGTGGCTTAGGTGGTAGGCGTGGCTTGGTGGTCATGTTATTGGCTGGGTGTGGCCAACTCAATGTCTCTCACATTGAGGCACGCATCTCCTCGCCTGGCTTCTCATGACTGTGGGGATGCTGCATTAGTCGTAAGTGTGAAAAATGGTCATCAGTCACTTTTTTCAGTGCCATTGTAACTCTGAATGGTGACTCCACACAAGCAAAGTACCAGCAAAGGAGTGGGGGAAAACTCCAGAGACGTTCCAGAGACAGGAAGTCTAGTCCTGCCAAGAACGTAATAAGGGTTAACGGAGAGGCAGTTTCTGTAAGCAACCCCAGAATGTTTCCTTCCTGCCTTCCTTACAGGATTAGGCCAGTAATTTCTTCTAACAACCGGTTCTCCAAACTGCTTAGAATGTTAACAACCGGTTCTAGCGAATAGGTGTGAACTGGTGCATTCCCACCGCTGGGCTCACATGCCCACACAAATGGCTCTGCATACCACCCGTAGCACCTGTGTCCTAGGTTCACCATCACGGGTATAGGGTTTCCAGATCTTTAGGGTAGATTCGGCATTTTTATCCACTCATCAAGTCCTTCCCAAGGACCTGGGATAGGCAGCCATTGCTGTTTAATAATATTATAGGTTCCATGAGGGGTCTTTGATGCCCTCTGAGATTGCTTATTTTCTTGCAGATGTCTCATTACTCTAACTAGGTAACATCATCAGAGTTGCAGTAGTAAGGAGTGCTGTTTGCAGTCAGTTTATATTTTGGTGACTTGTCTGTGTGGGTGGGGGAGGCCTTAGGGATTCTTTGGTTGAGCTTTTACTGATGGCTCTTTGACACTTTCTTGATTTGGGGTATTGCTTACTTGATTGTTGGTCTGAAGTTGACCTTGGAGTTAATCTAGGCTGATCTGGGTGCTGATTAATGGTGGAGAGAGGCTGGAGTCTTTTTGTTCTCTTTTGGACTGGTTGGTGGTCTCTTTTGTACAGTCTATAGATGTTGTTAATGTCTATGTGTCTATTGGTGGGTGATTTGTCAGTGTGCCAGGCTTCTAGAAATTCCCTGGCATTTTTGGACTTGGCCTGGTCTAGGATGGTCACGTTTCAATTTTCCCAATTGAAACTAAGGTTAGGTCTATTTTATTATCTATTATATTATTATTGAGTCTATCATCTGCACCTCTATAACTGGCTGGTTTGGTTCTGCAACCCAACTGGACAGACACAGACTTCAGAGGGCAATTAGGACTGCAGAAAAAACAATTACTACCCACCTGCCTTCAATTGAGGACCTGCATACTACACGAGTCAAAAAGAGGAGCTGTGAAAGTATCTACAGACCCCTCACATCGGGGGCATAAACTGTTTTAACTCCTTCCCTCAAAACGACGCTATGGAGCACTGCACACCAGAAAAACAAGAAACAAGGACAGTTTTTTCCAAAAGGCCATCACTCTGCTAAACAAATAATTCCCTCAACACTATCCAACTATTTACAAAGTCTGCACTACTATTACTGTTAATCTTCTCATCACTCCTTATTGCCCAACCCCTCCCACTTGTGACTGTATGGCTGTAACTTTGTCACTTGTATCCTTATGATTTATATTGACTCTTTCCTAGTAGGGTTCAATTGCTTATTGTACCCTTTGACTATTATTAAGCGTTGTACCTTATGACTCTTGACAAATGTATCTTTTATGTACACTGAGAGCATTTGCACCAAGACAAATTCCTGGTGTGTCCAATCTCACTTGGCCAATAAATAATTCTAATTCTAATTCTATATGTTGTGAAATTAATGAATTCGTCATGCCTTCTGACTGCCAGTTGGGGATCAGGGATGCATCCTGCCAATTCCATCCAAAGCTGTTTCAAGTAAAATTGCCTTTTGTGGTTGACCAATGGGGATTTTGTCAGTGCTGATGGTGTTCAGATTTTCCCAAATGTTTTGGGAATGCACCCATCGCTACTGGTAATTATCTTTGCTTTCTTTCACCACAATCATTCTACTTATATTTGCAGGTCTTTGTATTTTGTGATTTTTCTCCAGTTCTTTCTCTTCTGTTCTGCTGTCTCTAGGTATTGCTGGATCCACTATTCAGACTTTTTTTTAATCTTTCTTATCAGCAATTATTAAGTCTGGGGTACTGTGTGTCAGATGCTTGTCTGAATTCTAAAGTCCGTGATTTTTAGTTTCTTCAGCACCATTGTTGCTACTCCCTGAACTAAAAATGCATTACTCTGGCATTGATTGTATTATCTGCAGTGCCAAGTCATTAACTTTCTTAAAAAATATTCTACAATAAGAGTACCTTTTGCATGTTGCATTTTCTGCTGAACCTAGACCATTGCCATCTTGTGGTCTGGGATGAGAAAAGCAACCAACAGGACTTTAGGGAATAAAAGGAAGGGGAGGAGGAGGAGATTACATTACCAAAGAAAAGCAGATGGAATTGTCCATCCATAAACATACCGTGCTTGGTGGAATGAAATTTTTTTCCCTAGTTTTCCTAGTTCTTCATGAACTAGGTCTGATATTACAACTGTAAACAGAACTTCAATTTTGGCATCTTTAAAAGAAACTGATGCAATCCTCATCCAGAAATCCCTTAAACATGGGGTTGTCTTCTCACTAGCTCAATAGACCAGGGGTCTCCAACCTTAGCAACTTTAAGGCTTGTGGACTTCAACTCCCAGAATTCCTCAGCTAGCTCCTGGCTGAGAAATTCTGGGAGTTGAAGTCCACAAGTCTTAAAGTTGCTAAGGTTGGAGATCTCTGCAATAGACAATATATACTTTAGAATGGAGACCAATAAAAATCTCACATACCCTTAATTACAAGGAAAAATATTCATTATTGCAGGGAAAAGGAACCAGAATAGAGGTTGGTGCAGGAGAAACAAAGTACTGAGAGCCATCTGAGAAATCAAATCCAAGATCCCAAACATGAAAGAAGTAGAACATCACATCCTCCCTTCTGAAACTATAATTCAAAATTGAACTGGATAAAATGTAACACAAAGTCATTGTCCAGGAAAGGAAGAAGAACCAGGACTTAGAACGATCAGTTTTATCAGCTATTTAAAACACATTTAATTGGGTAACCACAATCTAAATTACCACTAGATGGGATTTTCTAAGGCTGGTATGAATTAACTGAAGATGGCCCTGCCAACAGTTATGACAAAGGTCAAGGAGCCAGTGAGTAAACCTGTTCCTTGGAACCTCTCTGGATAGGGAGAAGATGGGAGATCACCTATATGAGCTCCGGGTGGCTGCTCCTCATGAGGAGATGCAGCATAACAGTTTTACATGGGTTTCAGCACTCAGAGATGATGGGATTAGCCATCTTGCTTGCAATCACAGTGGAAACCTCTAAAAAAAATCACAAACATCACTTTCTAATCACTTCTGGAAATTGCTCATTTACTACTTCTAAGCTTAGAAACCTTTAAAATGACAAGCTTGTAAAGTCTTCATTGGGTGAATTTATCTTTAACACCACCATGCCAAAAAAGAAAAAAAATAATTATAAATTTAAAAATTGAGAGAACATGAAATGAACAAAGAACTAAGAATTTGAGTTTAGAAAGCTATAAACGGAATAAAGCTCCAAATAAATTTGGAATATTGAATTTTTTTCAACATGACTTTGGAATTTGGAGAGGTTGAGAACAAACAACTTCTCATGGGAAATAGATCGGTTTTGGTTTCCGGAAGACACAACAGAAATAAGCAATTTCATGATTTAAAAACTGGACACTAGAAGGGGCTGTAAATTTTAGAAGAATAAATGCAAGCCTATAAGATGCAAAACATTATATGAAATTACTGAAGGATAATTTTGAAGAATTGAATCAGAAATTAGTAGCTACAATATCAACCATGTCAGATAGACTATATGGTGTTTTTTTAAAAATCATATTAGCAAGGTTATAGTTTGGGTTGTACTTCATCATATTTTCTAATTATACTTTACCAATGACATATTTCAATGTAAATTACCACTAGATAGTGACAAAGAAGCAGGATTTTTTGCATCGCTGTGATGCCATCCAGTGGGGATCTGCTTTTTTTGAAATTTAGATACAGCATCCCAAGAGCCACATCAGTTCCAGCCTCTGGCAGAGATCTTGGAGGAGGGCTGAGTGATTTTGGGGGCGGGGGCAGGGATCCAGATTAACATTTTTTCCAAAGGTGAGGTCCATCAGTGCAGAGATGGCATTGAAGTGGCCAGCTGACTGCAGGGTTTGGGGAAAGGAGCCCTGTTTTGCTCTTGTTCCTTCAGCCACATATTCAAGTCTCCTTTAGGGCTTTGGGTGCATTGTGCTACAAGAGAGCAGGAAATCATGCCACGGGTCACTTGGGCACAACCTAGAGGTCCAGGGACCATCTGAAGAACATCTCTTTGACCTTTGGAGATATTCTAAAGATCATAAAAGATAGAGCCATGGTGGTGCAGTGGTTAGAATGCATTATTGCAGGGTGACTCTGCCAACTGCCAGGAGTTCAATCCTGACTGGCTGAAGGTTGACTCCACCTTCCATCCTTCCGAGGTCAGGAAACTGAAGGCCCATACTATGGAGGGCAATATGCTGACTCTGTGTAAACTGCTTAGTTAGTGCTGAAAAGCACTGTAAACTGGTATGTAAGTCTTAGTGAGATTGCCATTGGTATTGCTAACTCAGAAGAATTCCTACTATGAGAAATCCACTCATTAAATTTAAAGACGTGTCACACATTTGAATATGTCTCATATCTGATTAATGCCAAAACAAAGACAAACTAATCAAACCATCCCACTGTAATCCCCAGAACAGGTTTATTTATGAAATAAGTATTATTATTGACAGTGACACACACAAAAATCTTCCCTCCTCCTAAGTTGCTCTTCTGGTACTTTAAAAATTCCACTTTTCCTAAATATCCAGTTTATTTTCCATCCAGTCAATTGCCACAGCTCTCTTTATATCTGCAAGTTCTTCCTTTCCTTTTAGCCTCCATCTGTTGCTAAGTAACTCTGCACTAGGGCCAATTTTATTCCCAGTGATTCCCTCATACTGTGTATAGAAAACTTCTCCTAAGTTTCAGGAAGGAAGACAGACTGGGGGCTGTTTGTTCTCCAACTCAATGGTGGTGATGGTGATAGTGATGGTGGAGATGTTCCAGTCCTGCTATGTCCATGACCTTGTTGGTCTTTTGATCTCTCGGGGCTCGAGGATTCTCCTCTTCCAACCACTCCTCCTCACTATACTCCACCCAGCTCCATATCAATTACCTCCTACCACTCTTTGTAAGCCTTTAACTTCACCTCTTACTTTCAAGGGTTAGAGTGAGACTTGTAACAGGGACAAGTTCTTGTGATGTTCTTTTCTTTTTCAAAACCATGCAGAATCCTAAAAATGTCTTGGGAAGAGCAAGGAGGTACTAAAACCAATGCAAATTCCAAAGAACTTCTGTATTTTTTTCAAACACTCCTAATATCTACTCTACTGGCCTGTCCTAGGGCATACTCCCACGTGAGAACATGGGCCATTTTGGGGCCAAGGTTCATTTCTGAATGGTTGATTCTCCAAGGATAAGATTGGCCTGTGGCCACTCTAATTCCCACAGGGAGGCTATTCCAATGAACAAGCAGAGCCCCTGAGAAGCAAAGTCTCGGCAGCCTCCTAACTTCCTAGAAGTGGGAACTCCTAACAGTTCCTCCCTCCCAAGATGGGTGCAGTCAGGATAGAGGCACCATATTGAACGGTTGGGTGGCTTCTCCCAAGGGTGCCATGTTGCTGTTCAACAGGAGGAGGAAGAGGAGGACGGGTCCCTCTAGCACTCCTCAACCTCTCCTCTACGACCACTGTCCAGAAGTGCCCACTGGGGAAGAAGCAGAGCCCTGACAAACAGTGTCTCCAGTCTCCAAATCCCCGCTCCACCATAGCTCCCAGACAATATCATGGTTGAGGGTACCCAAGCCCATTGAGAGATCCAAAAGCACCAAGAGGGGCGCCCCCAAAGCTACACTCCACACCACCCAAAGCCATTTCTGCCCTCATAACCATCTTTGAACGCTGACTAAAAGGGATCCAGAAAGCCTGCCGCTTCTAGGCAGCTCCACAGCTAATTTCCACCCCACTGTCAACAACAGCCTTGCCTAAAAGGAGGCCAATGGAGGCAGAGGGATGCAACTGATCCAGGGAGCTGCCCTACACCTCTTTCAAAGAGTCTGCTGAGCAGACGGCTGGGCGAGTGGGTGGTACTGGGAGAGAGACCAGGGAGGACAGAGACCTTAGGATCTGCCGGATACGGCCCCTGGTTCTGAGAAACACGAAGAGCAATTCAGCAACGACTGACATTTCCTTTCACCATGGAAACCTCTCCCCCTTGCGATTTGGCGGGTTGTGTTGTTATATGCCAAAGTCGCCACTGGGTAGCAATATTGCCTCGCTTGTCAAAAAATATTCAGGAATGGAACAGTTAAAATGATAGGCTGATCTCTGGATTTAGCGCTTGGCCAAACACTGAGGCTTCTGAAGTCAAACCAAGGCCAGGTTTGTCATCCATTTCGAAGAGGAAAAAGCTCACCATTTTTTACAAAACCGGAAACAACACGACTTGCATGTATTTAGCTCATTTATGGCTGAAAATCTTTCTCTGTGTCTCAACGGAGCTTGGTCATTCATCATATTATTGATTTTTATAAGACAATCCCAACCCCCTCCAAAGAAACACTACTACTGAACATAGAAAAAAAAGGGGCGGGAGGGGGAATCCATAATCCTATGGCACTCTGTGACAAGAAATGCCCATTCTATTATCATACTTTTATGGCCTAACGTCATAATGGGGGTTGCCTCAGAACAAATTTGTAAATCTACATTCACGTACCTAAAATACATTCCATTAAGACACTTTAAGAAGCTGGGAAATGCCTGGTAAACGAGCAAAATGCTAATTTAAATTCCAGGTATTTCCCAGCTTCTTAAACTGAATTAATGAAACGTCGCTCAAGCTTTGTTAGGTATGGCCAGTTTAAGAATGCTGCAAAATAAATAGCAGCTAAACCCACCCGTCAATGTTTGGCAATATTTCCAAAGAGGCATGCAATGGCTGGTGCACCTGAGCATTTAAAACGGGCACATCATAAATCTGAACTGATCCGCTGCAACGTGACCGTTTGCTTTCATGGCCAGGTAAAGGTTCCCCTCGCACATACGCATTTCCGGCTTTAGGGGGCGGTGCTCATCTCCGTCACAAAGCCGAAGAGCCAGCGCTGTCCGAAGAGATCTCTGCGGTCATGTGGCCAGCAGGACTAAATGCCAAAAGAGCATGGAACAGTGTTCCCTTCCCACCAAAGGGGTCCCTATTTTTCTACTTGCATTTTTTCAATGTGCTTTCAAACTGCTAGATTGGCAGAAGCTGGGACAAGGAATGGGAGCTCACTCCGTTACGCAGCTCTAGGGGTTCGAACCGCCGACCTTTCTGATCGACAAGCTCAGCGTCTCAGCCACTGAGCCACCACTTAGACCCCATCCTAAAATGTCCAGGGCGGCTGGGTTCTCCTGTTGCCCCTCAGAGAAATGCGCCCGTCATCCCAGGCTCTGGGCCCTCCGGTGCTCGAGGCTGTCAGGATGCTCAGCTGAGCAGGACAGGGTGGCATAAATCCCTTCAGGACACTTGAGCAGGTTTGTTTAATAGATCTTCCCCTTTCACAATGTGCATTCCTCAGAATTAGTAGCTTTCGTACCACACTTTGAAAGAGGGTCACATACACACAAGCCAGTGGCGCGATTCAAAAATTTTTACTACCGGTTCTGTGGGGGTGGCTTGGTGGGTATGGCAGGAGAAGGATACGGCAAAATCTCCATTCCCTCCCCACCCCATTAACCTGCTTTCCAGTTCCGTTCTCCTGTAACCAAAAAAGACTCAGTCGATCAGCTGGGACTCAACGGGAGGCAGAGAAGAGATGGGGTTGGTGGGGCCAGTCAGAGGTGGGATTGGCTGGTTCTCTGAACTACTCAAAATTTCCGCTACCAGTTCTGGAGAACCGGTCTGAATCTGCTGAATCCCACCTCTGGCAAAAGCTCACTCTAAATGCTAACAATAGGAGCCTCCAAGGAAACAGAGAGACCAGACATGTAGATGCCAGTGAGAACAGCTCTCAGGATGCAAACTTAGTTTGAACTGTACAGGAAAGTTTTTTTTTTTTTAAAGACTCTCTTAATCCAAGACACAGATAGGCCGCTTTCTTGTCAGTGGAACAGAAATTTATTCATTCTACTCTACATCCTGATGGTCTCTCATCCCAGAATTAGCCTGAGAGAGAGAGAGAGAGAGATGCTTTTTTAATCACCCAAAGGTCAGTGAAAGAGAGTTGAAAGCAAAGCTTCTGGGGAAAAGGTTTTATGGCACAAATATTCAAGAAACTCTGCTCCCCCCAACGCTTAAGCCAGGGGTCCCCAAACTTGGCACCTTTAAGATTTGTAGACTTCAACTCGCACAATTCTGGGACTTGAAGTCCACAAGTCTTAAAGTTGCCAAGTTTGGAGACCCCTGACTTAGACCATGAAACCCTTTCAGTGAGTCATCCTGGGCCCTCAACCTTTCAAAAGCTCTCTCTTCAAGCCCTCCTGGAGAACTGCAGGCGCCAATCCCTTCCCTGACGGACATGGTGAGGGGGACTTTCCTTGGGAATCTCAGGAAATTAATTCTTTTCTCCTTGGCAGGCAGCCTGCCGCAATCTGTAGTCCAAATTAAATGCCATATAGTTGACTCTGGTTAGTAAAGGCTTTCCTTCAATAACTCTTAACAGCCTGGATGGGAAGGAGAGGGCGGGGGAGGCCCTTAAAAGCAAAGCCATGCCCACTAAATACCAAGGGCATTTTCACAACCTTAGCCTTGAAAGCAGCGGGGGGGGGGGAATATCACCTGGAGTGGCCACTGTGTCCCTTCTACAGGAAAATGAATGCCAACTAACTGACCGCTAAGAGGTTGCTCTTCAACTGGTTAAGTTTAATTGTCCCTCTCTTGAGTCTCTTTTCTGGTTTCCAAGACAAGCCCATCCTCCTCCCCGGCGGCTCCTTTTTCTCCTCTTC
This sequence comes from Pseudonaja textilis, assembly GCF_900518735.1. The sequence goes on along the minus strand of NW_020769358.1, from coordinate 2,093,424 downwards.
CTATTACCCGTCTTTTCTATCTCCATCATCTGTTCCCTGCGGCTGAATCACTGCCCCTCGTCTGCCTCTCTTCATGCACAAAGCCTTCTTTTCCTTCCTCGCCTCCTACTCCTTCCTGGCTCACGTGGAACCTCCATTTTCCTCGGGGAACCCTTCAAATGGGAGGACTACAGCTCCCCAAGCCCCAAACCAAGTCAGGGTCCTGCAGCCTTCCCAGAGATGCCCATACCCTACAGCCCAGCTCAGGGCCTGAGCTCCTGATAAGACCCCACCCACCCCCAGGCCCGTGGCTGAGAGGCGTCACTGCTGAGGCTCAGATCAAGCAGGGGATGGCGGGTCTCAGAGGACGGGAGAGACAAACCCAGCGCTCTACATGGGGCTGCCCTTAAAGGGCATCTGGAGGCTCCAGCTTGTGCAAAATAGCAATAGCACTTAGACTTATATACCGCTTTATAGTGCTTTACAGCCCTCTCTAAGCGGTTTATAGAATCAGCCTCTTGCCCTCAACCATCTGGGTCCTCATTTTACCCACCTTGGAAGGATGAAAGGCTGAGTCAACCTGGAGCCTGGTGGGATTCGATCTGCCAAATTGCAGTGGGAGTAGCTTGCAGTACTGCACTTAAACCGCTGCGCCACGGAGGCTCCATGCAGCAGCCCACATGGTTTTGTGCAGACCCCGATATGCACATGTATCACGTCTCCTGCAGGAGCTGCATTGGCCGCTGATTTGCTTCTGGGTGCAGTTCAAGGTGCTGGTTGTCATCTTTAAAGCCCTTCTGGCTTGGGACCAGGTGATCTGAGGGACCGTCTCTTGCCGGTGACATCTACCTGACCCATTAGAGCAGGGAGGCGGGGAATGCTGAGGATCCCATCCTGAGGGAGATACACCGGGTGGGACCCAGAAGAAGGGCCTTCTCCGTGGTGGCTCCCTCTCTCTGGAACATCACTGCCCCAGAGATTAGAATGGCCCCCACTCTAGCACTCTTCCGGAAGGCACTGAAGGCCTGGTTCTGCCAGTGGGCCTGGGGAGCCCAGAACGGGATGGAGCCCATTAAATGGCTAGAGTGATGTGCTGTCGCCGGGGCAGGGGCTGGGGGGTGATTTTATTATATTAATTTATTTGGTTCTTCTTATTAGTTTTACTGTTTTAAATGTGGTTTTAATACCTTGTAAGCCGCCTTGAGTCGCCATGGGAGAACAGAGTAGAGTAGAGTAGAGTAGAGTAGAGTAGAGTAGAGTAGAGTAGAGTAGAGTAGAGTAGAGTAGAGTAGAATAGAATAGAACAGAATAGTAGAATTCTTTCTTGGCCAAGTGTGATTGGACACACAAGGAATTTGTCTTTGGTGCAAATGCTCTCAGTGTACATAAACGAAAAGATACATTCATCAAGAATCATCAGGTGCAACACTTAATGATAGTCATAGGGTACAATAAGCAACCAAATCATACTAGGAAACAGTCAATATAGATCTTAAAGATACAAGCAACAAAGTTACAGTCCTACAGTCACAAGCAGGAGGAGATGGGTGATAAGGAGGGATGAGAAGATTAACAGTAATAGTAGTGCAGTAAATAGTTGAACAGTGTTGAGGGAATTATTTGTTTAGCAGAGTGATGGCATTCAGGGAAAAACCGTCCTTGTGTCTACTTATTCTGATGTGCAGGGCTCCATAGTATCGTTTTGAGGGCAGGAGTTGAAACAGTTTATGTCTGGGATGTGAGGGGTCTGTAGATATAAATGAGCAGCAATATAAATCCAATAAATAATAAATAGATAAAACCCCAGGTCCTAGTTGGCAGTCTCAGCGAGATCGGCCCGAGCTCTGCCCGGAGATGAACAGATGGGGCTCGGGCTCCGGAGGACATAGGGCAGATCAAATGACAAGCAACTTCATTGGAAGGGTGACTAACGGAAGGGAAGATCTTGGTCTTGGGGTGGGGTCTTGAGCTTTTGCCAGACTCTGTGAAATCTGCAATGCAGGAATGTCTCAGAGGAAGGAAGAGACCCGGGATCAGCCCCGTTTGCCAAAGTATCCCTACCTTCAGGGCATCATTTGATAGTGGAGGGAGAGGAGGGAGAGGTCAATCCAGGGAATCGTTTGTCTCATTAGAGGCTGTTCCAAGCAACACGGACTCACCATGGGAACCTGGTGCTGAGGCACTCATTGATCTGCCAGACAAGAATGGCTGGCACAGAACGGACTGCAATGAGAGACAGACACGTTCAGAAGCAGAAAGGTTGCTGCTCGGCCCAGAAATTTGATTTTAATATCAGGTTTATCATTTCGGGCAAAATAACAAACCAACCCTCCTGATGGCTATCCTGGCAGGAGAGTCCATAGTCGTTGATGTTACGCCTTTCTGAGGCTGCCTTTCTGCCCCTTACAAGAAAATGCTACTTCTTCTGCAGCCATCATAACCTCTTTGACAGACGGAATTAACAGACAAGAATAACAGAGCGGGAACAGAAGACACAGTTGGAAGAGTTGACAATCAACTTTGACAATGGTCTCAAACTGATTTTCCACTGCCTCACTTATAGGATTTTTTTTTTTTAATGTTTGCTTTCTCGGGCTAGCTTACAGCTCTGGGATGCTCCGATGACCCCAACAGGTCTAATCCTGCTTAGCATCGGAGAGCAATCAGGGACAGCTCCGTGTCCCTTAGCCTGCTCCACGAGAGTCAGGCCAGGCCACTTTTGGAGCTCTCCGAGGTGCTGAACAGCTGCCTCTGAATCTTCTGCTACCATAGAGCCTGGCTCTCCAACCTTGGCAACTTCAAGATTTGCGGACTTCAACTCCCAGAGTTCCTCAGCCAGCTTAAAGCCTTAAAGTCGCCAAGTTTGGAGGCCCCTTAGGATGACCACTGAAGGACTCTCCCTGCCCGCCTCCGCCTGGCATCCCATCAGCCTCCAAACCAGGGTTTCTCTACCTTGGCAGCTTTAAGATCCGTGGACTACAACTCCCAGAATTCCCCAACTATGGGGTGATTTGGGGCCAGTCATCCCTCTCAGCTCTGTATACCTCACTGGTTAAATGTGGAGGAAAAATAGAACAGCCCTCTTTGAGTTCCACTATGAATAAGTAATAACACAAGGCATTGGGGGAGAGCTGCGTGCAAAACGGATGCACTCACACTTCTCAATGGCATATTATCCAAAGATTTAATCTCTCCCCTCACTCCCCTGTGTTGGTTTAGGGACTCTACTGAAGGAGAAATTCAGAAAGAAAGAAGCTGTGCATCAGAGATGTTAAAATGTTTCTCAAACTCTTGACGATTCTATAAAGATATGAACACCTCACTAATGAGGCATTCCTTCTGTGTGGGCATATGGGGGTTTTTTCTTCCAGAAAAAGCTGCACCATGTGTAACACCATGAATTACATTACTTGAATTAACATGATTTCCCCCTTTTTCTTTTTCAGCTCTGACATCGTGGTAGATGGATAAAAATACTCGCCTCTGAAAGAGGTCTATATTCATCTCCTTTCAAAGTCTGGATGTCATTCTTGTTAGACACATTCATCTGAAAGGAATTACTAAACACACCTGATATTTAGCCCACCAGATAGGTTTCCATCATGCCATCTACAGTAGGAATATGGAAACAAATAGCTCTCTTCGTGAATCCAACATGACTCTACACTAACTGCCTCTGAGTTCTATATTCTCACTTCTTTTCCTACTTGTGTGCTGTTTGCCTGATTTTCAGCAATGCAGGGAAGCTCCCAGTTCCGGGGGGCGGGGGGGGGGCTTACTTGCTCCTGAGTGAATTCACAGCAACTGAGATCCCCTAGAGCAGGGGTGTCAAACTCCCGGCCCACAGGCCAGATCAATGGTGAGATTCCATCTTTTTTTTTACTATCGGTTCTGTGGGCGTGGCTTGGTGGACATGGGTTGTGGGTGTGGCTTGGTAGGCGTGGCTTGGTGGGCATGGCAGGGGATGGAGACTGTAAAATCTCTATTCCCACCGCACTCCAGGGGAAGGATATACTGCAAAATCCCCCTTCCCTCCCCACCCCACTAACCTGCTTTCCAGCTCCGTTCTCCTGTGCAGGGCGACCAAAGAAGAGCCAGCCAATCAGCTGGGACTCAATGGGAGGCAGAGAATAGATGGGGGCGGGGCCAACCAGAGGTGGTGTTTGCTGGTTCTCCGAGCTACTCAAAATTTCCACTACCGGTTCTCCAGAACTGGCTGAATTCCACCTCTGGGCCAGATGCGCCGTGTGCTAGCCATGCCCATGTCTGGTTTAGCAATGGGGGGGGGGGGAGTCTTGATACATCATGTGATGCCACCGTGATGATGTGAGTTTGACACCCCTGACCTAGAGTGGTGTGTCAACCTTAGCAACTTTAAGATATGTGGAAGTGCCAGCTGGGGAATTCTGGGAGCTGAAGTCCAGGCATCTAACTGTCACCAAGGTTGAGGTACACTGACCTAGAGGAATAGCAGGCAGGTTACACTCTATTTATGCTGGTGGTTTTCATGCTAGACTTGGGCCAAATGACGCTGGCATTTTTATCTTTTGCTAGAGTAATTCTTTCTTTTCATCCCATGGTTTGTTTCATTTTCAGTGTTGTATAGTCATAAGAAGAGAATTAATTAGGAGGATGGTTGGTGACTCAAATGATTCCTAAACTCAATTCAGCGACATTAAGACAAATCTTTAAAAGGGGGACAGGGAATTAAAAGGGGAATACACATATTATAATGGTACAAGCACAGTTGATTTAATTATTATGTCTCCAAACTGCCTTATTTAAATTTAACACCTGCCCAACAACTATCACTTCTCTCTTACTGTGAAACTGCTTTCTAAGGCTTCACTACGTAGTGCTGAACAAACCTGGCCTTGGGCGATTCTCAAATTTAGAGGATCTAGGAAACGCGAGAGGACATCTGTCTACGCTGTTTTCGTGGATTTAAAGGCAGCGTTTGTCTCTTCCTAGAGACAGGCTCAACCACTACTTCTACTAAAAAGGCCCTGCGAAAGTGTTTCATCGCATGGTTGACACTCGGGCTTGTTTTTGCCTCAATTTCTTAAATAAAACGGGGGGGGGGGTCAGCAAGAGGGGGGGGGTCTTGCCTCCTCCCTTCCTTACAGCCTTCTATCAATTCTGTTGGCCAAGCATTGACGACAATAAGATTTCCCTTTCCAAAGCTGTCCATCAACCCTGTTTTGGTCCTTCCATATTTTAATGATGTAGCTTTCTAAGGTGAGCCCTCAAGCCCCCGTCACTGGATACACAGAGGGCCCACAAGCCATGCATTGCTCCAAAGCAAGGTTGCGATTTTACTCCGACAAGCTTTCGAGCCACAGACATTGCCAGAAGATGAATGGCATCTGCCCAGGACAAACTGAAACGTTTCCATCTTTTAGAGTTACTGTTCAATCTTCTGGTGCTTGGGAAGAGAGGACAAAAATAGGTCACTGATGCTAGTCTGTGTCTTGCTAAGCAGCCGGTGTGCCCCTCTGTTCCTGCCACTACTCATTTGTTGAGGGATAAGGCGTTGAGCCTCCTGTTCTCTGACTCACAGACACTCCTCGTCTTTGTAGAGGCAGACATTGTCCCTAGGCAAGCCACAGCCTTGTCGTCCATCAATTGTAGATTCTTCCAACTGTCCAAGCAGCCCCTGCAGGCCAATCATATTTGTGACAGCAGCAGGCAGCTGTATGGTTTCCCCTGGAGGAAAAAGAGAGCTTGCCACCGACACACAACAGGTGTGGAAAACTCAATACATGCTTTGGGCATAACAAGTGGCTGAGCCTTTGCCAATCAGGATGAAATGAGGAAGCCAACAAATACTAAAAAGAAGTCAAGATGAGCTTCTCAGATTACACAAAGGCCTTTAGTCTTTGATGGTGTTGACCATGTCAAACTGTGGAATGGCCATAGGAAAATGGGAATCCCAGAACATCTCTTGGGAAATGCGTAGCCTCCTACACAAAGGGCAGGTAAGCACAATCTGAATGGAGCATGGAGAAACCTACTTTACCTCAACCGACATGCAGAATATTACTGTATATTGAGGGAAGCTGGATTGAAAGAAGTTTTAAAACTGGAGGAAGAAAGTCAACAGCCTGCGCTATGCTGATGACGCTACTCTGAAAATGCAAATAATCCCAGCCCTGGCGGCACAGTGGTTAGAATGCAATATTGCAGGCTAACTCTGCCCACAGCCAGGAGTTTGATCCTGACCAGCTCAAGGTTGTTTCAGCTTTCCATCCTTCTGAGATCGGTAAAATGTGGACCCAGATTGTTGAGGGGAAATAGGCTGACTCTTTAAACCGCATAAAGAGGGTTAGAAAACACCGTGAAGCGGTATATAAGTCTAAGTGCTATTGCTAATCTGCATGTTTTAGAAAGCCAAGGAACGGGGGAGAAATGGTACTAAAATATAGCAAAGAAGACCAAACTAATGACAACTAGTAGAAAAACCAGCCTTAGAATTGACGATGAAGAGAGTGGAATGGTGGATAGTGTTTGCCTTACAGATTAGCATTTGTATAGCAACAATGAAGAATTTGGAATATATATTGAGATGTTATATCTACACGTGCAAAAATCAGTATTATGCAGGTAATGTTTTTTTTTTTCCTGATAACTTTAGGTAAGTGAAAGATCGTAGAACAAATCAATCCAGAATTCTGGATACAAAGACCAGGGTCAAATTATCATATTTTGGACATATTATGCAGAGATCTAAGTCTCTGGAAAATCTATAATGCAGGAAAGGGTAAAAGAAAGAGAAAAAGAAGATAAGCAACAGCAAGAGGGGCGGACTCCATCATAACACTGTTGGATGCCCCATTGGAAGAGCTGATAGATCACGGGTGGAACAGATCATCCTGGAGAAAAATCCATCTATGTGGTAGCTAAGAGCAGATACTAGCTGGAAGGCACATAATATGGTTGACTATAAAACTGCTTCCAATGTTCCCATCTTGTCAGAAAACATATCTGACAGTTGCAGCTTCTCCAGAAACCCTGTCTAGCAAGTGTGGGCTCCCAAGGAACTCAATTTGACAGTTATTTTACAAGAAATTCCATTTGCTAGACAATCATAATCACACGCGCACTCCTTGCAAAATGCTGGCGTTTTGAGAAACAGAAGGCAGTTTGCGATGGTGAAGGACAATCTCTACAGCAGAAATTGAAACAATAATAATATCAGAAAGAAAAGGCTCTCCCCAGGTCCCTCCCACAGGGTGAAGCTGGGGAGGCTTCCTCACTTGTTTGCCCACATTTCGGGATCAGAATTGCCCCCAGAAAGAAAATTTCTTCCCCTCCATGTTTACCTCTAGAAGTAGAGGGAGGGAAGGGGGAGGGAGAGAAAGAGAGAGAGAGAGAGAGAGAGAGAGAGAGAACGAGAACACAATATTTTCCTCATTGTGAGTTAATATGCGATTTTGAAAAAGTTTTATTCGGCTATAGTATACAAACGTGAATCAGAGATAATAAGTCATGCCATCTTAATCATATAATAAGAAAACTCCACCACTGGGATTCGGGATTTGGTTTTGCAGATGTCTCTAAAAGTCGAAGCAATGGTCTTGTTAAAGAAAGCTAATCCTTTGTTTAATCCTTTCTCAATGGAAGAGGAAAGTATTAAGAAGTAAAGCAACAGAAATACGTTTTTAAAAGACACAGATATGTGTGATAAATAATAGTGCCCATGCAGTCTTAAAAATCTTTACCCATTTTATTGTTTAAACAGAGTTGACCCTTTTATGAGATGGAGGGAAGCATTTCCCTTAGACAGCAAATTTGAGACTTTTCAAAAGGGAAACAATTCTTTTAATTTTGGAATTTCTGGTTACTGCTTTTTTTGTTGTTTTTTTCTTTAAAAAATCCTCTCATCTTGAGAAAGGAAAACTAATTCTTCTCTGATCTGGCTACAGATGTTCTTGAAATGTTACAAAACTCCTTTGTCAAGACCTGCTTACAACCAAGAGTAACATTATTTGAGTCTTCTTTAACCAGATTTACTGAAAGTGGGGGGGAAAGGACATGGCATAAAACTTGGATAATGAAGATGTTTTCCTTAGCATGCAGACATTTAACTCTCAGGGTTTTTTTTAGCTTCCTTGAGCCTGTTGCTAATTGCCTGTCGATGCCCTGGGGAAATCATTACTAGACTTCTAGATGAAAGAAACTGCAGAAGCTTTGTGCTTGAATTGGTGTTTTGCAAATTTCTTTTTCCCAACTAAAGATAAAATGAGATAATAGGAAAGCAAAATTTCCCCTCATGTTTACAGGCAGCATGTAAGAGAAGGGTCACTTTTAAAGCACCTCCTCACCTTTTATCCCTGATCCACCAACATAGAGTAATACTGGTAATTATTAGGAATAGGTATTTCCACACATTAGGGGAAAAAAAGAGAAGATCAGAAAGGGACAATAGGTCTTCTCTATCTATTTTTAGCATTTATTTAATGGCATCCTGGATTTTCTCAACGAAGCAGCTTCCAAAATGCATGGACTACAATTCCCATCATTCCCACATCGTGGCAAAAGAGGATGAAAGCCGCAGTGCAAATTTGGGATGCACCAGATTCCGGAGGCTGTCCTCAAACATTCTCAAACAACCCAATGTTCTTTTGGCAATAACACGTTTGGATATTGGGAGTGTCTTTCCCCCAAACTGAAAAATGACATAATGCCACTCTGAGCTCACCCAGATATATCACTGTCTCTCCTTGGGGCCAAGCTTACCACTCAACTGAAAACAAAGACTTACAGATATTCTATAATAGAAACACTCATGTTTTTTCTTTGATTATAAATATTTAAAGACAAAGACAAATGCACCAGCAAAAAGAGAATGTTTCTCATTTGCCTTCAGCCTTACTCTCTGCCTATTTATTCCTAATAAAACAATGGGTCACACATCGCATCTCAGGAATCACTAAAAAAAAACATTTTTTTAAAAAAATAAAGTCTTTGGAATTCTATTTCAGTGGTGTAATTTTCTGCTTTCAATATGGAAAAAGGCTCCTTCTGCATTCTTTCCCCTTTCTATCCACCTTTTATGGATCTCTTCCCTTCCAGCTGTTGGGAATTCTGTATATGCCCTGGACTGGTGTCTAGTTATATATCCTCTGCAGACATATGCACCGCGCGCACACACACACACACACACACACATACACAACAAGCTCGGACCCAAAATCGCCATCTAGGTAACCCAAATTCCACGAGGAACAAAGTAGAGTTCTAATTAAGTGAACTATCCAAAATAAAAGGAGAAAAGCAATTTTATCTTAGGTCTAAAGTTTTTGTTTCTATTTGGGGAGGAACAAGAAGTTATTCCGGGCTCTGACATTGCCCCATTGACTCTCTCCCCGTTTAAACATTTCCTTCTCCTGGTTCCTGGGACCTTGGAAGTTTAGTCTGTGTGCTTCCGTTGCAGAGAAGGCTCTGGAAAATTTCAGAAGCCTGATATGAACAATTACCTGGTTTTATCTCCTCAGGTTGAATTGCAGCCTTTCCCAATCTGGAGCTCTCCAGAAGCGATGGGTTGCAGCTTCCTTGCCTATAATGGGTAAGGGAAGCTGCAGTCCATGTCTCCAGAGCACATCTACCGGGAAAGGCAGCTGCAACACATCCCTTCTTTCACTTACATTAAGGCCCTCCCACCAGGATGGCAGCCTGTCCTTTAGGAAAGAACATTGTGTCTTAAGTACTGTAACCATGATTTAACTAGAATGCATGGAGCAATTATTACATTGCAGAGATACAGAAATGGATCTGAATAGCCGCCATTTGCCAAGATGTCTGCATCTGATGTTTTTCAGTCCCATTAGTGCTCAGCAAGTGCACAGCTGTGTCATATTTCTCAAAGGGAAAGAGGGAGGGAGGGAAGGAAAGAGAGAGAGGGGTGGGGGAGAGAGAGAGAGAGACCTTTTATAAAGAGCTGTTAGTTAACCCTTGCTTCTTTGGGCCACAAAGGATCACATATTTACTGGCTAATACCACAATTTTAGCAACTGATGTATGTTTTCTAAATATGAGATCCAACCTGAGGCAAGTAGGCAAATCCTGACTATGAGGAAGGTGTCCCTGTTACCTGGATGTATTCTGAGACAACCATCACTGTCTCTTGCACAGTCTGTCCCATGCAGTGGAGGAGCTTCCTCTGAAGCCCCGAAGACTTTAAACTTGGCTCATCTGGGTATGCTGCCATTTTGTTTTCAGAGCTCTAAATTTCAGTGATGAAGGAACCAGGCTACAAAAGAGGACACTGTGAATTATTGTTGAGGGGGAAATAGGAGAAAGAAGGAGTATTAGGTATGTTCACTGCCTTGAGTTATTTCTAAAAGTAATAAAATTAGGACAAAAAAAATAAAACAGAAAATCTCAATTGTACATCCTCAAGACTTTTGACTTTCAAACATTGTCAGAAGATAAGAGACTAATGGATCTTTAATAAACAATACTGAATGTTGAATTACTTGATATATCTATTTTGCCATGCAGTATAACTCTGGTATCATCATTCAAAACAATACAGAATTTTCTATACATCACTGAAATCTTCTTGATTGGATTGCTTTTTCTGATCCAAGTGTCCATTTCTTAGAAAATACATACATTTTCTTCCAATGTGCAAAATGCCTTCCTTGAGTTATTCATATTGAATTAATGTACAGATGTTCCAGGGTGGAATAGAGGTTGGGTCAGACCCAGCCTACTGTGGTAGTATTTGGCAGATTAGCAAACATGTTTAAATATTGAAAATAATTATTCAAATCACCACAATTAAATCTTTAACTACTAAACAGTAGTCTTCTATATTATTAATGCATATCACTACGCATTAAAAACATTTTATATAAACCAGATAATCGGGATAAGAGATAAAACTTATTAATCTGAGACAGCAAAATTGCCTCAGAATAATCCTAAAAGAAAGAATTATATGGTGAAACTGTTCTATCAAAATGATTCAATAAAAGAGCTACGGGTACCTGATCCAATTCCCTGTCATTTCTGACCAGGCTATAAGACAGGGGTCCCCAAACTTGGCAACTTTAAGATTTGTGGACTTTAATTCCCAGAATTCTGGGAGTTGAAGTCCACAAGTCTTAAAGTTGCCAAGTTTGGAGACCTCTGCTATAAGAGATTGGGGGGGGGCGGGTGTTTCTCATTTAAACTGTTTCCCCTGATTTGATTTGATGTTTAATTCAATGCATGGCCTGAAAGAATTCCAAAAGGACAATCCATCCCATGGTCCTCAGCACATCAAATCACAAAAGAAAGGTGGGGAAGAGTCAAGGAACTTTGTGTTCCACGTGGCATTTCAGCTCTCTCAGTAAACAAATCTGATCTCAATGTTTTACAGCCGTGATTCTCAACCGTAACAAGTTGAAGATATGTGGAATTCAACGTCCAGATTATGGGAATCGAAATCCACTCATCTTCAACTTGCTAAGGTTGAAAAACCCTATTTTACAGGCTCTGAGATGTGAGGCCCCTACCTTCCTTGGCTCTCCATCCTCCAAGAAAGGGGCCTTAGTTTGTTGCCACTCGGGATTCTACCAATGGTGGGATTCAAAAAAATTTTATTACTGGTTGGGCCTGGCTTGGTGGGCATGGCAGGGGAAGGTTACTGCAAAATCCCCATTCCATCCCCAGCACTCTAACCTACTTTCCAGCTCTGTTCTCCTGTGAAGGGCAACAAAAGAAGACCCAGCCAATCAGCTGGGACTCGAGAGGCGGAGAATAGATGGGGGCGGGGCCAGTCAGAGGTGGGATTTGCTGGTTCTCCAAACTACTCAAAATTTCCGCTACCCGTTCTCCAGAACTGGTCAAAATTACTGCTGATACCCACCCCTGGATTCTACTCTACAGCAAGGAGAAGCTGCCCACTTCAAACATGTAGAGAACCAGCAATGAGGCTCTGAACCATGAATGTAATAATGCGAACGACTGCTAGATGGCAGCAGAAGGTTTAAAATTGCCCCTACTTCTTTGCTGCCACCTGTAGCTTTCCAGGTAAGTAGATATCTAGATTTTTGCAGTCCAGTTCAATATTCACCCCAATACTGTCCACCAGCCAAGAAACTCCTATCCTTCACAGCTCTTAAAAAGCAATGGCCTTTCTTTTGATCTGGAAAGGAAAGGGCAGTTTGTGGGTCTCCATCTTCCTCACCAGGAAAATTGCAGAGATGGGCTGGACGTCAAAAGCTAGTGGTCCTTTATCACGACTTCCAACACTCATTACACTAATATATGTCACAAATCTCCAGCAGGCAGGATGACATCTCTTTCTAAGGACTTCCTACACAGAGAAAATATAACCAAACATTGCCTAGCTTCCCCTTTCCTTCCACTTTATTTGTTTCTTTATCTAAATTATTTATCAACTCATAGATAGCAACTATGGAGAGCTTAGATTGAATCTAGTTATGCCCGTGCTTGCTTCCTATGGAAACCAAACTTGGAAACCATTCGCTTTTTGATAGTATGGCAAAGAACTGAGAAGCCTGGAGTTTGACTTCTCTGTAATGTCATAATTTAGGGTGCCCAGAATTATTTTCCAATGTACCTCCCCTTTTTTTGCAACAGAGATAGCACCCAATACATCATATCTCTGAAATTTATTTATTTATTTTGTAATTCTTTGCTAATTCAAGCTTCAACGTAGTGGGGAGCAAGCCTAAAAGCACCTGAAACAATGCAAGGTAACCCCCAAAACCCAAATCCACAAACCAAGCTGTAGATTCCAAGAGAAAGGCTCAACAGTGCCCCACTATGGTCAATGTCTGGAATCCTCTACCTGAGTCTGTGGTTTCTTCCCCAAACCCCCAAAACTTTAACCTTAGCCTTTCTACTATGGACCTCACCCCTTTCCTAAGAGGTCTGTAGGGGGTGGCATAAGCGCACCAATGTGCCTACCGTCCCTGTCCTATTGTTTCTTTTTTTTCTTATATGTATCCATGTTTTTACTTATACTTATTATCTTGTAAGCATTTGACAAACCAAATAAATAAAACTTACAGTGGTGGTATTCAGCTGGTTTGGCCCGGTTCTGGTAGGAGCGATGAGCAGTGGAGACCAAACCGGTTCTCTCGGCCACTCTGCTGTTGGGCCCATCCACCCGCCTGGGCTCCCATACTCACTTTTACCTGCTGAATTTGAAGCGCAGCTGCTTTGCGCGGCACAGAATAGTTCCACACAGCAGCTGCTGAAGCGACTGGAATCGTGCAGGCTTGCAGGAGGTGAGTTAGGCAAACGCCTCTGCGCCTGCACAAAGTGTGTGTTTGGCGGGCGCATGCACGCAAAACATGTGCATGCATGCAAAGCACACCCACCAAGCCATGCCCACCGAACCGATGGCAACAATATTTGAATTCCACCACTGCCCCATTAGTACCTCTGGACCTGTTCCACCTCTGTTTGAAGAGCTCCCTCCATCTCAGCCTCAGGTCCCTGACTTAGCAGAGGTTAGTCCCCATTAGCAAAATGGCAAAAACCCTCCCCTCCCCTCGATTCCTTTGCTCCTAGGCAGGGGTGGGATTCTACCGGTTCAGACCAGTTCTATAGAACCGGTTGTTACGATTCTGCACAGTTCAGAGAACTGGCAAATCGCACCCCTGGCCTGAGAGCAGAGCTGAACCTTCCTTAGGACTGAAGCTTCTATTTTTCAGTGCAGACTCAGGCAGCAGATTGCAGAAAGGTCGATCTCTGAGTGAATCTGTGATTCTGCAAGCAACTCAATCTGCCTGCCTGCTTTGCCTCATTTTGGGTAAAAGTTGCCCTTTTTTAAATAAAAAATTCAACATTTACATAAATATTTACAATATTTACATACGAGCCATGCCCAGCCAGTAACATGACCACCAAGCCACGCCCAGTCAGCAAGCCAGACCACCCCATCACATGACCACCAAGCCACACCCACAAATTAGGGCACGCCCACACAACCGGTTGTTAAGAAATTTGAATCCCACCCCTGCTCCTAGGACTATGTGGTTGGCCCAGGTGTAACTCCCAAAGCAGGAGCGGGCAGGTGGGATGATGAACGTGAATGGGAGAACCTAAATCCAGGAACAGTAATAAAAATGTGCATTTTCTGACCGTCTTTATTCCCTCCCCAGAGCCAAAGGGATGCTATCTATGCTAAGTGTGAGCTTTTGCTAAAAAAAACCGACAGTCTTTCTTCTGCTCCAAGACCTGCTGGGTGGGGACCGGCCCTCCTCCTCCTCCTCCTCCTCCCCAAGTCTTCCTTGAAGCCTCAGGGCAGAAAGAGAGGGTGGTACAGCAGCCTCAGGATCTGGTTCGGCTGAGTGGTCCTCTGTGCAAACTGACTCCTGAGGCTGCTCCCTTCAGATACACAGTTTAGCTGTAAATTGTGCAAAGTGCTCTTCCCCCCTTGACTGGAAGGCGCGCCTGACACATCCCATCAGACTGCGCTGCAGGCAAGGCCGACCACTTTATTCCATGCAAGAAATTAAGCCACCAGGAGATTTAAATCTCAGTCTGTTTAAAATGCCCGAATGTGCCCCCCCCCTCGATAAGGGTTACAGTCAATTAACATAGTTATCAGCCAACTGCATGCCGCCTTCAACTGAAAGAGGGCAACCCTCTTCCTCGCCACCCGTAATCCCTGGTAGAAAATGATCACAGGGTTTCCATGGTTACTTAGCACAGAAAAGAGCTGGCTTTTTTTTTTTTTAATTAACAATGACAGAAATAGGAAGCCTTCAGAAGCGGTTGAGACCCTCCATCAACACCTGCTCTGAAATTGTTGCCGTTTATGCCCAGTCATACAAATGCTTTAAAAATATCTAAACAGATTTTTCTGTTTAATTAAAAACCTCCCCGACACAAACTTTTCAATCTGTGCCAACATGCAAGGGGTAAACTCCTCTCTGCAATGGAAAACCCAGTGAACCCCCAAGCAGGGTTTTCAAACGCAAGGATTCTCCCCCTTGACCGGCCCATCCAAAGGACTGGCAGCAGCCACACGCCCAGCAACCTGTGGCCAGACTGGGGGCACGTGCATAGCTTTCAGTCTGCAACCCAACCTCTGCAGGTTTTTCTTATTTTATTGCCTTGGTTTCAGGAAGAAATGTGGCTCTTCTCCCATGTTTATCGTTGCAACTCGGGGAAGGAGAAGAGGCAAGGAAGAATGCACCCGTAGCTAATTTCCAACAGGATGCATAAAGAGGAAAAGAAAACATCCCCTTTATCTCCAGATGTCATCTCCAGATGTGGAATAAGACCACACCCACCTTGTCATTCTGACGGTGACGACAGCCACATGTTTGCAAACAAAATGGCACCTTGCTGGGCTCTGTTTCTCCTTGGGAGACTCCTGTGCAATTTATCCAAGTCTCCACCCCAGTGGTGGTATTCATTTTTTTTTTTTACTACCGGTTCTGTGGGCATAGCTTGGTGGGCATGGTGTAGTTTGGTGGGCATGGCTTGGTGGGCATGGCAGGGGAAGGATATGCTGAAAAATCCCGTTCCCTCCCCACCCCACTAACCTGCTATCCAGCTCCATTCTCCCCTGCAGGGCAACAAAAGAAGACCCAGCTGATCAGCTGGGATTCGGGAGGCGGAGAATAGATGGCAGCAGGGCCAGTCAGAAGTGGGATTTACCGGTTCTCTGAATTACTCAACATTTCCGCTGCTGGTTCTGCAGAACCGGTCAGAACCGGCTGAATCCCACCTCTGCTCTGCACACATTGGAAAGCAAGGCTTCACACAAAGTACGGCACCATCTGGATACAATGACGGCCATGTGGCACCTTTTGTGAAGAAGGCCAGGGGCTTAGAGAGGATTTTGACATATTTTGAGCAGCTTCTCCTGGAGATGTCAGCCTTCACACCAAACACAACCACAACGCTTGACTCTTCAGATGCTCAGGAATTTCCTTAGGGCAAAAGCTGACTGATACGGCCATTTTGTAGCCTCACTGAAGAGAAGCCTCCTAAAGCCACAGTCAGATCTCTGGACCTGCTCGTTCTTTCCTTTAGTTATTAATTTATTTGTGAGATCTTATTTAATCCCGCCGTTATTTCATTATATGTATCTCAACACAACAACTTGATGCGCAGGAAACTGGGGAAATTCCTTGAAGAGGATGTCAGAGACAAATTGTTGCAGCCTCCCATTAAGTTAATTAAGTTGATGCCTTGCAAATGTGTTACAACAAAGAGAAGAAGTCAAGGAAGATGACAGAAGTGTTAGAATGCATTAATATGAAATGCTGTTAATTAAAATGCCCCGACGAGATACAAAACCTGTTTAATTTCCCAACCACAGACCTCTTTAAAACTAGTTCTAAGTTCTGGTCTTAACCATAAACCTTCCTTTCCCAAAGAGTAGGGTCAATAGGTTGCCTTGGATGATGCTTGCATCCCCCACCGAGGTCTTCCACAAGGTGGTCCTGCACTCCTATCAAGGATGCTCCAAAATCACCTGGCAGATTCTTCTCTTTGATAGTGTACCCTGGTCCTCATGCCCCTAAGAATGACCTGAGTGAGCCATGGGAAGCTCTTTCATCGACCATGTCTCCATCATCTTTTCCCCAGACCATGAATGAGGCAGATGTAACCCATCCTTGCTGTACCTGTATTTAAAGAAGCCTTTTCTCTCTTATTCTGACAAACTCAGGGGCAGCCTGTAAAAGCAGGGGTCCCCAAACTTGGCAACTTTAAGACTTGTGGATTTCAACTACCGGAATTCCTCAGCCAGCATTACAACCCCAGTTTTCTATATATTTCCTCTATCATTAAAAGCCACTTTGGCTCCCTTTCAAGCTTGATTTTTATCATTTCCAAGGACTTCTAAAATCTAGTTTATCTGTAGTGAGAGAACCTGTTACTTCTCTAAATATTAGTTAATATAGGATGACAAATTATTTCAGTCATGCCTTGTTTCAGGGGTCCCCAAACTTGGCAAATTTAAGACTTGTGGGCTTCAACTCCGCTGGCTGGAAAATTCTGGGAGTTAAAGTCCACAAGTCTTCAAGTTGCCAAGTTTGGGGACCCCTGCTGTAAAGTTTTCTTCCCTTGTCCCCCATCACATCATGCTGCAACTGAAGAGAGTCACTAGACCATTTGGGGACAAACTTTGGCTGTTTTAAGGAGTTCCAGGGCGTTGCTCAATCCTCCAAGTAATTGTTTGCTTTCCTAGTAAAACACTCCTAATTTTTAGACCCCTAACAAGTCTGGGGGTCTGGGCCCTCCAGTAGATCTTCATCAGACCTGAGATTTTTGTCTCAGAAGAGAATTTAGTTCCATCCTTCTATCAACTGAAATACTGTAGACTCATCAGGCTAAACTGATCAAATGAATTTTTCCCAGACAACGTTAATTGTTTGTGGCTGCCAAAAGCCATTACTGAAGTTCTATTTCATCAAATTTATTGAAAAAGAAGGAGAAAGGAACCTTTTCATACCAGAAGCCAGACTGGAAATCCCAAAACAGGCTTCATCCTGAATAGAATGTTAACTATATGAAAACATGCTTTTATTTTTGAAAATCACCACTTTCAGATGCCTGGCTTCTTTTAAACCATGCACCAATTCACTCAGATTAATATCATGTAATTAGCTGTGTTTTCTTCCCTAACCTGTAACAACAACAACAACAGCAACAACAACAGCAACAACAACAAAATGCTGCAACAGTCAGCTGAGAATATTTCTAGCATTAGAGCTCAGATGAAGTTCTTGGATTTGTTATTCTACTTCTCAGCTCCTCAACCATCTTTAAAGAAGCTTTACCAACCCAGCCTCATATCTAGGTGGGAAAAATGTTATCTTTCCAGCCCAGGAAACCTTCCCTACTTGGACAGAAGCTGCCTTCCTGTTATGCATTAAATGCCACAAGGAAATTCTGAAGGCATCAAAGAAGGGGACAGGTTTCTGAGCTGTATAGTGGGTCTTGGACCTTAAAATGCATGCAAATTAGATTTGAGCCAGTATGCCCTAAACTTTTTCAGACACAAGAAACAATTTCAGCTTTTTCTGTAAGGTGGAAGGAGTAAGCTGTATTTATTCAGCTATTAGGCTACTTGGTCCTATTTTTTCACCTTTAAACAACATGGATGAAAGTATACCAGTAAGAAAAAGGGGCAAGAACGTCAGGAGGAGGAGGAGGAGGAAGAGGAGGAGGAACAGGAACAGCTCAATAACAAAGAAAGCTTTCAACTTGCATTTCTGAAACTTCAACCTTCGGCAAGAAAAACAAAATGCACAGCTACAGTATATGTGTAACTGGTTCAATAGTAGTAATTGTGAGAGGGATCTTGGAGGCCTAGTGGATAAACTTTTAAATATGAGCCAGACATGTGGTGCAGCTGCCCCAAAAGCCAACACATTTCTAGGTGCATAAACAGAGGGATAGAATCAAGATCATGTGAATTGTTAATATCACTTTTATAATGCCTTGCCATGGCCACACCTAGAATACTGCATCCCGTTTTGGTCACCACGATGTAAAAAAGATGTGGAGATTCTAGAAAGAGTGCAGAGAAGAGCAACAGAGATGATTTGGGGCACTGGAGGATAAAACATATAAATAATGGTTGCTGGAATTGAGTATGTCTAGTTTGATGAAAAGACGGACTAGAGGAGACATGATAGCAGTCTCCAATATCTCAGGAGCTGCCACAGAGAAGAGAGAGTTATGCTATTCTCCAAAGCACCTGAGGGCAGGACAAGAAGCAATGGATGGAAACTAATTAAAGAAAGAAGCAGCTTAGAACTAAGGAGACATTTCCTGATAGTTATAACAATTAATCAGTGGAAGTACTTGCCTCTAGAAGTTGTAAATGCTCCAACACTGGAAGTTTTTAAGAAGGGATGGGATGACCATTTGTCTCAAATGGTATAGGCCAGGGATTCCTGTCTAAGCAGAGGGTTGGACTAGAAGACCTCCAAGGTCCCTTCTACTGTATATTCTACTGTATAGTGCAATATTAATGCAATATCAGGGGTTTTCAGTTCAATGTATAGAATGTGAAGGAAGTGTGTTTGTGTTTATTTTCATAGCCATAATGTACACTGAAGATGGTATTTAATTTCGTTGTCCAGTGTGCAATGACAATAAACTAAACTAAACTTCCAACTCTGTTATTCTAATTCTAATTCTAACCTTTTCAGATGCCGCCATTCCTGAGAAATTGAGAACACCCTGCCAAGATGCTGGTCAAAAACAGAAACAAAAAAATGACAGCTATGCCACCACTCGTATCCTTTCTATCCAATCTGTCTTTGCAGTTCTCAGAGTTTAATTCCCTTTACTAAATCCCCCCTTTTATACACTACTTTAAAAATGCAATTATCCCATAATGTAAACTTTTTGTACATTAAAAAAAATTGCAATCTACTTTACAACCCAAGTTTTCTATATATTTTTCTCTATCATTAAAAGCCACTTTGGCTCCCTTTCAAGCTTAATTTTTATCATTTCCAAGGACTTCCAAAATCTAGTTTATCTGTAGTGAGAGAACCTGTTACATCTGTAAATATTAGTTAATATAGGATGACAAATTATTTCAGCCACGCCTTATTTGTTTTATCTTTTTCATCATATTTTTCAAGTTTCATTTCAACATCCGGGGAAAAAAAAGTGACAAAGTCACAAAAAACCCAATTCCTACCCTGAGTCTTCATATTTCTAGTTTCCCTGAACATTCCTTCAAAAAAATTGATTTCTTTTATTTTTGCACCAACATGAGCTTTTTCCTAAGATGAATAACAAGCTGTTGATCCTTCAAATAGAAACTGAAAAAGTAAACACAATTCCTGTTTAATTCTTTTAATTCTAAAATAACACAATGGGAGAATGTCAACATTTATTATGTTATGAGGGTGAAGTGACAAAACATAGCTTGAACATCACTGTGGAAACAGGCATCATTTAGGATATTATGTCCCTAAAATAAACATTTCCAGCTAAGACATATGGGGAGCCCATGTAGTAAACAAATTAAATCTATGTTGCAAATGTCAAAATGAAATTTCTTGCTAAGAAATAGTTGGGTAAACCCCACTAAGCATAGTCCTAGGGACCGCCGTTGTAAAGCTGTATTTAACAATGCATTTCAACTTCCTCTTCTCCTTACATTTAAGCACCTCTTTGAAGAGAATCTGCAGCAATAGGTGCCTACCTATTGCCCTTCCCTTTCCTGCCACCCAGTTTTCTTCAGGCTACTTGGAACAGATTGTTTTGAAGCCGTAGCCGTAGCTGTCCATCCCCCTGACCTACAGAGTCTTTGCAATTTGAGAAGGAATCTTAGGAGGAAATCAACAGCCTTCTCTCCAACCGCTGAGGTCCTCCTTGTTCACCTCTTTTACTTCCAGCCACAGCAACTACTGTCCAAGTCAAGGCTCAGAAGGTTCTAGAAGATTGCATTCCCCCCTCCCCGACCTTTTAAAGATGCTCTGACAGGTTGCAGGTAAAGATGGAAAATCCACACTTACCATCTTTCTCAGAATACGCATGCTTCAACATAGCCACACTACAAGCACCCTACTATTTCCTGCCAAGGACTGTTTAGGATTCGCAGGCCGTAACTGGGCAAGGGCAGTAAGAAAGAAAGCAATTACAGTGGGTGAAATCAGGGTTGGTCAATGCCAGAGTGACTTACCTACAAAAGAGGAAGCATGAAAGGAAAAAAAGAGCCGGTTAATCCACAACCGTTCACTAAGCTCTTTAAGATCAGATCTAATTAGCTCTAATTCATAGGAGGAGCGCAAAGTTCCTGAGGTCAGAGTAATTAACCGGGGGGTGTTGTTTTTTTTAATCACTCCCGCTTGGCTGAATCCTAAGGACAAAATAGGCAGCAGTGGGTGTGCATGCGCATGTAACATACGCCTCACGCATTCCTAGGCATGCCAAGCTGTTTGTACAGAAGAGCCACCATTGCAATGAAACAGGTGGTAGAAACCCAAAACTCCAGAGGCCTCCGATGGCTTCTCAGGAAGCATCCAATGATCGTCAGCAGATCAGAGGTAGCAGCTTCTTCCCCTGGGAGGAGGAGGCCAATGTGGTGCCCGCCCGCCGTTCCTGGGATGGTGCCAGCATCGCCTTGGTAACCGGCTGCTCCAAGGAGCCACAAATAGCAGGCGTAAGTCCCGTCTTGCATAGGGCTGGCCCGTGCCCATCCCTCTCTCCATAGGACAGGCTTCCAGACAAACAGGCAGCCCTGAGGAATGAGAGGGATCTTCAGGAAAACCAAGGCTTTCCTTCCCATCTTGCCTTTAGATCCCTGGAAGAGGAGACGCAGCACCGATCCTGCCACATTGCCACAAAGGCATTCAAATATTTCGGGGCAAAGAAGCTTTATAAGATCTGAGTATTTCTCCTTAAAGGAAAACAAGGCACTCACCGGAGCCCATGTCTCACAAAGAATGAACTGTTAATTAGGGAAAAGTTCTTAATGAATTAATTAAGGAAGGATGGATGGATGGATGAATGAATGCAGCAACAATGTGTGGCAGATCTGACACCGGATTTTATAGCTCCTTCTTCCTTGGCTGTTTTTGTATCGCAAATACACTTAGAACCAGCTTTTGAAATAACCACATGCCAGCTGCAGGAAACAAAATAATAAACAAAGATAAAACTCCTCAGAAGAAGACAAAGAAGTAAATACAAAGATGTATAATACGTTAATAGAAGTGAAATGCAAATGTATACACTGCTTTAGCAATGTTTTAAAATGTGAAAAATTGTTTTTAACTGACGAAACATTGAATAAATAAATTTATTTTTAAAAAACCAGCAACTCCTCAGCTACACCCAAGAAGTAGAAACTAATCCTCGGTGTCTAGGTAATCAAAAATGATTCTACCTTTTTAAAAAAAACATTTTCTCTGCATTTTATATTTTAAAACTAAGTTTTAAAAGGAGACATTGTTCATCTCCTTCCATTTTAAACAGCCGTGTGAGAATGTTATCATGGTCGACCTCGGAAAGCTGAATGGACTTCAGCTCCAAAGACAGTGAAGATCTGGAACAGGATGATTGCAAAAGACACCGAGGGCACGTATTTAGCACCACGGCTTTCCAGAAAAATATCCAGGCCAGAGTTTTACAGGCAATAAAGCTAACAGCTTTATTTACTCCATATTATTTGATCAGCTGTTTTCAATGCTTAAAAAGAAGAATAAGATTCCCAGGGTAAAAATGAACGCTGGATTGTACAAGAGAAAAGATGCGCAGCGATGCATTTTGAAGACTTTGTCAGAAAAATAATGGGAGGGGAGATTGCTTGGGACACACGAAAGTAATATTTTGACAGGAAATGTTTCGGTTGATCCGAGGATAAACACCCACCGAGAAAAGATTACTGTCCACCCCAACCCATGTTCCAAAATGTCCAGCTTTCTTTAACAAAACACAAGTTACGTTTTTACTCCTTTCTGTCTCAAAGAAAGGGGATGGAAAGCTGATTCTCTATGATCTCAAATTGAAAACTGTGGAGAAAAAGATGGAAGCATTATTTTCCTCCGCTGATACAGACCATGCTCCATGCCCTCCTGCTGGGCCCCTCTGGCACCGCTGCCTTTGATTCAGCCCCTGGGTGACAAGTCTAAGCCCCTTCATTTCTGGGGAGGGGGGTTTCTCCACTCTATTCCCTTGCAGAGAATTCAAGCGGAGCTTACTGTGATTCCTTCAAGGTACATCATTGCGTTTAAAAATACTTTAGCTTTAGGCTGAAACACTGCAAGGGGAGAACGAGAAAGGCAACTGAATCCATTAGGAGGGGTGTCCTCTCTGTGCAAACCTTCGCTCCAGCAAAGTCTCTGCAGACAGGCA
The DNA here is from genome assembly GCF_900518735.1 of Pseudonaja textilis. The sequence continues at coordinate 2,070,636 of NW_020769358.1, read as the reverse complement.
GGGATCAAACCAATTTAGAACAGGGGTCTCCCACCTTGGCAACTTTTAGCCTGGTGGACTTTGCTGGCTGGAGAATTCTGGGAGTTGAAGTCCAGCAGGCTTAAAGTTGCCAAGGTTGGAGACCCCCTGATTTAGAGGGTAAAATCTTTTAACCATTCAAATCGAAAGAGATGATTTTTGTTCTATTTTGACGGACAAGATATTTTCCCATTTTGCTGGGAATAAGGAAGAAGGACGCCTTTGCAAGGAAAGAATTTTTTTTTTAAATGCATTTTACAAGAATTCACCCCAACTTCTGTAAGAAAAACCGAAGAAGGTGCAGATTTACAGCAGTAGAATCTTATTGCTGGGGGAGGGGGGGATCTAGCCAAGGGATCTGAACCAACCAATCCTGTTGCCAAAGATCAGTAATAAAGACAAAGTTTCCTTCAGGAAAAGCAAGAGATTAGCGGTTTACAATTTGGATTTAGATCCTGCCTGTCAAGAGGCAGAGATTTTTCCTCTGATTCCCCCTAACTAGCCTGGGAGCCCCTTAATAAGGGGACCCACTGGGGGGATGAGATCCTGGATGCCTCCAGTCCTCCCCCACTCCTTCAAGGGAAGAGATTTTCAGAGAAAATCCTATGATGCTTTCCCCCTCCCCCCTTGTTCCTTCGAGAACCCAATCAGGGTTTGCTTCTGGGGCATTTCAGGGCCTCCGTTCTTCCCTTCCTTATCTCAGGTGAGCAGGACTCGCACATAGCTTGTCTGCACCCAGTGGTGGGATTCCAAAAATTTTTACTACCGGTTTGGTGGGCATGGTGTGGCTTGGTGGGCGTGGCAGGGGAAGGTTACTGCAAAATCCCCGTTCCCTCCCCACCCCACTAACCTGCTTTCCAGCTCCGTTCTCCTGTGCAGGGCAACCAAAGGAGACCCAGCCGATCAGCTGGGATTTGAAGGGAAGGAATAGATGGGGTTGGTGGGGCCAGTCGGAGGTGGGATTTGCCGATTCAGCTACCGGTTCTCCAGAACTGGTCAGAACCTGCTGGATACCACCTCTGGCTGCACCCAGCCAGACTGAGGGTGCCGTGATGCACCCTTTCATCTTGTCTCTCCAGACTCTGGAGGAAAGCAGAAACACAAAAAAGGAAGCACAAACTCCATTTTGTGTACTTCTACTGAAAAGCAAGCACCACGGTTTCCTCCAGAAGATGCAAATATAATGTAGCTTCTTTAAAAAAAAAAAAAAGCTTTCCCTGCTAACCTTTAAACCCTCTATGCTTCCTCCCTCCCTATACCCCCCACCCCCGCCAAGATTTTGGAAACTAGCAGCTCCCCGTTGTGACAAGAAGTCCCTTCCGTTGGACTTTGCATTGGAAAGCTGACCGGTGTCGAGCTGCAGCTCCAGCCTCCTTGGGGGAAAGGGAATGATCTATTTTCAGGTACATCCACAGCAATTTTTGTTGAAAGCCTTGTCTCTGATTTCACAGCTGCGATGGGACACGTTTCCCAATTGAACAATAATTGGTCCTATTTTAATCCGATCTGTATGGGAAGCTTAAGAGAATAAATGAAGCACCAGGATGCTAAACTCAACATTTTTGCTTGAAACTCAACATTAAGAAATCTAAGATCATGGCATCCAGCCGTCTCAATTCCTGGCAAATAGAGGGGGAAGAAATGGAGGTAGTCACAGATTTTATTTTCCCGGGCTCCAAAATCACCGCAGATGGGGACTGCAGCCAAGAAATTAAAAGACGCTTGTTCCTGGGGAGGAAAGCTGTGGCAAATCTAGACAGCATACTAAAAAGCAGAAACATCACCCTGCCAACAAAAGTGCATGCAGTCAAGGCTATGATGGAGGCCTTTGAACTCTGGGGCTGGAGAAGACTCTTGCGAGTCCCTTGGACTGCAAGGCGATCCAAGCGGTCGGTCCTAGAGGAGATCCACCCTGACTGCTCTTCAGAAGGCCAGATCCTGAAGATGAAACTCAAATACTTCGGCCACCTCATGAGAAGGAAGGACTCCCTGGAGAAGAGCCGAATGCTGGGAAAGATTGAGGGGCATAGAAGAAGAAGGGGATGGCAGAGAATGAGGTGGCTAGATGGAGTCATGGAAGCAGTCGGCATGAGCTTAAATGGACTCCAGAAGATGGTAGAGGACAGGAAGGCCTGGAGGAACGTTGTCCATGGGGAATCACGATGGGTCAGATGTGACTTAGCAACTAACAACAACAAGGATGCTACATGGCCCTGTCTGCATCCATGCCATGTCTGCATCCTTCTGGTGTCTGAGCTTCCATGAATTATTCTTCTGCCCCGTTGGTTCAGACACCAACCTGCAGGGGCATGCTGTGGACCAAGCAGCCAAAATGGGATCTTGGAGACTGACCACCTTCCCACTTCCCTGTTCCCCAGTCCAGGACAGAATGAGGAAGTTTTTTTCTCTGTTATCTCCAACTGCTGGTGACTTTCCCAACCTCAGCCTTTTCTGGAGGCAGCTGATGGGGCTGTTGTGGAGCCGAGAGCAGCTGCTTTTGAGTCTCTTTTTCTCCAACTCTTCCCTTCAGCAAGTCCTTCTTGGAATAGTTCCAGAATAACATCTCTCTTTAAAAAAGAAAGAGGAAGAGCGAGTTCACTCTACGCAGTTCTAAGAGTATCCCTGGGCTGTTTGAAGTCCTCTTTCACCTTCACACTTTCCGAGGGAGAACTGGGAGAATGGAGGTGGGCGGTGGGGGAAGACAGCCAGACTGAAGTAGCTGTGCCAGAACATCTGCCTTCGGGTTTGTTCCACATCGCATTCTCAGACTAAAACTGCAGGTGAAATGTGTGTTTGAGTCGCCTCTGGACATTCAAGAACAAGGACCCACGTACTGCAGGACAGGAAATGGCTTGTGAGAATGATTTCTTTCTTTGTTTGTTTAATTTATATTGCCGCCTATTCACCCATGGAGACTTGAGGTGGCTTACACAACGTAAAACCATATTTAAAACGAAAAATAAAAATAATAAATAATAAAAACTAACAAAAACCATCAAATAAATTAATAAATAAAACAAAATCCGGGGGGGGGGGGGGGGAAATCACCTCCCCTAATTCCCACCCACCCACCCTGCTCTGATGACAGCTGATCGCACTAGCCATTAACTAGAAAAGATAGTTGTGCCCTGTCAAAAGGCAGGCTGTGGAAGCAAAGATTTGTGGGGGGTGGGAGGAGGAGGAAGAGGAAGAGGAGGAGGGGGAGGAGGAGGAGGCTGCAAGAGCAAGGGAAGCTACTGAAAACAGAATCTGCTTTCTTCCTTAATGATTCATTCCGTGCAACAACAAAAAAAACCAACAATAATTCAGGCTAGGGAAGCCCTCTTCAAAAAAACAAAACAAAACAGAAACAGTCCACCCTCTTCCCTGGAGCCGTGCCACCAAGATAATTGGAAAGTTGCTGGGTGCCGTGCCAAGCAGAAGGCAGCGCAGGGAGGGTTCCTTCAACGAGGCTGTAAAGGAAGCTGCGGAACTGGGAGCAAGAAATTAAGGGAAGGAGAGCAAAGCCTTCCGTACTTTGATGGCTTCTCCTCTGATCATACCATGCACCCCTGGTGCCTATTGCTGGGCTAAAGACGCTCCCTTGGCACGGGGCAAGAGGCACAAAGGGGTTGGGGAATGAGGGTGGTTATTGGGGGTGTATGTGTGCTATTTCCTCCATAAAGCAATGAGCAGGAAATGGCCGGAGTCCTGGACAACTTGGATGACGGTAAGTTGGCCGACAATCACACTGATGAGAAGTCAGACCATTTCATTAGCTCTGCTGAAAAACCAGCTCCGTCAGCTGCCTTCTTTGCCAAAAACTGGATCTTTTTGGCCATTGCAATCGAGTGTTTCATTTTAAGAAGCAGATTTCCCTCATCCCCCTCCAGCCTTTTCTTTTCTTTTTTTGTTTGTTTTTGTGTTAAGAGTGTAGGCTTGCAAGAGGCAACATCTTTTTTAAAAAAAACCAATAAGGTACTTGGAACATCCTTAATTTCTTACACTGTTCCCCCCCCCCCCGCCCCAGTAGATTTCTCAGCAAGATAAAAAGAAACCTTGAACAGCATCGTCAAGATACAAAGCAACTACCCTTAAAAACCATAAATACAAAAGTTTAAATTTTGATAACTGGATCCCTCAACCACTAAGGTCAGGTGTGGTCTGAAACATGAATCCTGCTATAGTGCTTTAAGACTTGTGGACTTCAACTCCCAGAATTCCCCAGCCAGCAAAGGGGAATTCTGGGAGTTGAAGTCCACAAGTCTTAAAGTTGCCAAGGTTGGAGACCCCTGCTCTAGAAAAGGCCTTCCTCTGAAAGAATAAAGTATCCAGGACAGGTCTTCTTTCTAAAAGAGAGAGAAAGACGGGGGGAGGGGGGGAGAGAAGATTCATCTGAGATCCATCTTTCCAGACCACGACCACTCCACAACTACTCTGACCCACATGAGAACTGCAGCTCCCAGTATTCCCTCCCAGCCTGTAAACCCAACTCAAAATTACGATGAATAATTTGAGAGAGCAACTGCTCTGACCCACGACCCTTTTCCAACAAATCAAACACAATCCAAAGGGAACAGAAACCTTTTAATGCTTCTGCAAAATAATTAGCTGTGATAAGCACAAGCCTTGCCGAACTGTGAGAGACTGCCAAAAGATAATAATAATAAATAATAATTTGCAATACAAAAATCTTCAAATACAAACTCAGGATACTGGAATGTCCACGAGGCTGGAGTTTCAAAACGTCTTTGCCTTCTGCAAAGAGCGTCCGATTCACAGCTGGCTTTTATCTTCTTGAAGGAGGGGCCATTACCTTGCAGCCTTACTCCAGAGTTGCCCATGCTGCTGCAGCTGCTCTTTCCTACAAACAGCCCTGTGCACACACGCACTTGACACAGGCTCCTCGGGGGCCTCTTCATCACTGCTGCCAGGCCCCACAATCTCTGAAGGCAGCAGTCCACTTCTTAATGGTCCTGACCCCTCATCTGAGTCCTCGCTCTCCTCGGCCATCTGCACCTGCTGCTAGGTAACCACAACAGCGGCTAATTCTGAAAGGGTTCCAAATGATTCGAGTTGACTGAGCTCTGCTCTAATTTTCAGTGCTGGATGTTAGTCCAGCCAGGTCTGGAAAAGCCTAACCTGACGAGTCTCAGATTCCAGGCCGCCACTCTTGTGACTTGTTTCCTGCCAGTCATCTCTCCTCTCTACTGCCTTCAATCTTGGCAGAACAAGAATTGGATGTTTTTGACCTTTTCTTTCCTCTTCTTAAAGCACATCAATGGATCTTCCACCACTTGGTTTAGAATGAACTTGGCTGTCAGAGGTGGGCTTCAAAAATTTTAGTAAAGGGTTATCTGCTTGGCTGCTGAGTGGGTGTGGCCATGGTGGGCGTGGCCTAGTCAGCCTCCTGCACCATGGCAGGGGGTTGTTTTTGCCCTCTCCGGGTTCCGGAGGCTTTCCTTGAGCCTCCGGGAAGGCGAAAACGGCCTCCCCGAGCTCTGGAGGCTCTCTGGAAAGGGGCCAATTTCCACAGAGGTGGGTATTCAGCAGGTTCTGACCAGTTCTGGAGAACCGGTAGCGGACATTTTGTGTAGTTCGGAGAACCAGCAAATGCCACCTTTGACTGGCCCCTCCCCCATCTCTTCTCTGCCTCCCATTGAGTCCCAGCTGATCGGCTGGGTCTTCTTTGGTTGCTCTGCACAGGAGAACGGAGCTGAAAAGCAGGTTAGTGGGGTGGGGAGGGAAGGGGGATTTTGCACTATCCTTCCCCTGCCACTCCCACTAAGCCACGCCCACAGAACCGGTAGCAAAATAAATTGAATCCCACCAATGAATTTCCGGCCTTCCTGAACTTCCAGGAGGCCCATTTTTCGCCCTTCCCGAGCCTCACGCGTGCCCTGCAGCTACCCTGCTGTCAAAACGGGCCACGTGGGGACCCCTGGGAGAAGCGGGGAGGGGAAGGCAGGCCCAGCCAGGAGTGGGATTTGGGGGTTCTCTGAACGGCACAGAATCTTACCTAGCGGCTCTCCCGAATCCCCAGCAGCCCATCCCTGTGGCTGTCAGACTTCAAGAACTGAGCTTCGTGCTCAGGTTGAGAAGTCCTTTGACCAAGCCCGAACATACCCGGCAGCTGTTAAGTAGAGCAGGATATCCTATTTCAAGATTTACAATGCAATTGGTATTTTTGGTTTATTCATTTGTCGGAAGTTATGTCAGAATTGTAGAAACATGCTGAATTAGGAGGTTTTTGTGTCTTCTGCTGTAAGCGGAGATCCATTCTTGCTCCGATCTCTAGACTATCCTGAAAACGGTATGGGTTTCCATCTCCATTTCTTAAACACAAGAAGGAGCATTTTGAGAGTTTCATGGGATAGAAATTATTGGTTTCCACCTTCATAGGAGTGGATCTCATGTTCATGATTGACCCCAGGAGAAGCTCTTTCCTATTGTGGGAAGAAATGTCCATCTGGTTCAGCTCCAAGCTGGGAGGAAGGCACTGGAAATAAAATGGAGGCTTGATTGAATAGTGAACAGTGTTTGTGATTCTGGGCAGCCGACAAAATGGAGTTGAGGAGGGGGTTATACTTTCTTTGAGCTTTGTATTTGAACTTCCTGTTCCTGTGCAAGAACATCTATTCTATGGGTTATTGCCAGATTCCTATGGGGTCGTGTGGGGGTTATGTAGGGATCATAGCTGGCTCTATAGGCAAAGTACAAATCCTAGGTGTTTGTCTGAGCTAAGTTTGGTTGAAGTTTGGACTGCTCTGAAATGATGCAATGAAGGGGCTTGTGTTCTGAAAGGATGTTGGATAATTTCTGTTGTGGCTTAATGGCTTTTGTCCTGTTTTGGCTGAGGGTATATGCTTATGAATAAAGCTATCTAGATACTTGTCTTCTTTTAATAAGCTATTTATCTCTTAAGTGCTGACATCTGCTGTGGGCTATTAAAGGAAAGTGAGGGTTGCATTCTGCCTCTAAAAAAACATGTTTCTTCATTTCTCCCTTTGGGAAATGTAATAATCTTTTTTTTAATATTCCTCAAAATATTTCATTACTCTAAGAGTGGGGAGGCTTCCCACACTATGTTATTTGCTAGGGGGAAAATGCCTAGTTTGGGAGAAAACAAAAGTAAAGGAGAAGCACTTCCAGGCTTGATTCTGTTGTTGTGATCTTATAATAAAGGGAGTGATCGTCCCCATGGTAGCAGCTTTTGGTCTAGAGGCAAGCTGTTGCGCCATGGATATTATCAGCCACATATTCTATGCAGATCCAATATGTCTCTTAATGACGGTAGCTTATGGAAAATTAATTTGTTCTTCTGTGTTCACTTGTTGCACCACCTATACCCAGGAGCCAGTTACTGGATGCTTCTTGCCCCGGAGGCTTTGTTTGGGAAGTGTGATGACCCAGGGCATGGCACAAAGGCCGCACAGTCACATAAGTAAGATACCTCCAACTTTGCCCCCAATGTGCAGTTACCTTCGGCTGGAGAAAAAACTCTCCCAAGAACAGTCTTTAAGTGGAGGAAATTCAATCCAAAAACAAAGAACGTACAAACTGTAACTAAAAATCCACACGAACCACGCTGTAGCAATTAACTGGACAGGGCAGGAGAAGGAATTGCAAAATTCAAAGCCCAATAAAACACAAACAGTTGGGAAGATGCCAGGAACCCAGATAAGCCTCGACAGTAAAAGATAACTCACAATTTGCTTCCCATGAGTTGGTGTGTGCAATCTCCGTTTTTAAACACTGTGTTCCCAGCTGTAGCTAATGAAGGGAATCAGGGCCCTTTCCTCCCCTGTAAGCCATGCAACTCACGTTGCTCCCTTCTCCATTCCTCCCTGCGTGCCCTAGGATGAAGAGGAGGTGGCCCTGGGTCTTCCTCTGAATTCCCTCTGCCTTGCTCTACCTCTCCCCTGCTCTGCCCAGCTGGACTGTGACCTTCCCCAGTTTCCTCCACAGCCAATGGAGCCACACTCCCACTCCCTGTCAGCTGCCTGGCCTCCCCCTTGGAATCAGATTCTGACAGAGGCATAACAGGAAGCCTCTACTCAAACTGTGAAATATTTCCATGTGTTTAATGCATCAACTGAAGCACCAACCTTGGAGCTGCTGCTGCGCATGATGCATCGACCTCCCTTTGGTGCTGCTTCAGGAATGCCCCGGCCCTTCCTGAAAGGCTGGTGACGAATAGCCAGGAACATTCTGTCCAAGAGGCAGACTGGTTGTGCTGCCATCCAAGCACAGGTCCACTACAGGTGCCTTGGGAACAGGTTGCTGCTGTCATCAGCACCTTTGTCTGGCATCTAAGCAGACTCCTCGGTTCTTCCTGAGGCATCACAGTTAGCTGCATGATTAACAGCTCAGATCCACCTTGCAGGCATTCATAGCGGCCCCCAAAGAGGCTGCAATCGGCAGGAACAGCTTGTTGATCAAGGGAAGAGGGCTGAAGTTCAGGGCCATCAAATGCCGACTGACAGGTTTGCTAATGGCAGGGGCGCACTGTTTTTTTTCACCCCATTAGAGGAGGCGGGACATTTTGAAGTGGGTCTTTCTCCCATGCTCCCTCCAGGGGGGAGAGCCAGAGGGAGCTCCCAGTGGGTTCTCTCTTCTGCTTCCCTCCCTTCTCTGACCTTTAAGGCCTGCACTATCTTTTACTATTCAGCCTTGACCTTCCTTTAATTTCCTTTAATTCTCCTTCCTTCTCTGCCTGGGAAGTGGGTGGAAATGCCCTTTTTCTTCTGAAGAGCAGGGGTGGGAGCCTACCGGTTCGGCTCTGTTTGAGCGAAGCAGTAGCTCCGACGATCAGCTGGGAGCAAACCAGTTCGCTCCAAAGATCAAGGTATTTCCTTTTTTTCCCCCAATGATCAGCTGTTTTCCAAAGATCAGCTGTGCCGCACGATTAAGATTAGCTAGAAAGCAGGAAATTGTCAGATTTTGTGCTTTCTAGCTAATCTAAATTGCGTGGCACAGCTGATCCTTCCCCCTTGCTGTTGTACTGCTTCCCTGAGGCAATTTTTTTTAATTTTTTTGCCTATTGGGCCTCAAAGAAGCTTCCTAAGAGCAAAAATAGGCCAGGGGAGCTGTGCAGCAAAAAAAAAAAAACCCCACACACATCCAGTCACATGACCTCCTGGCCATGCCCACCTGGCCACGCCCACAGAACCGGTCGTTTAAAAAATTGCATCCCACCCCTGCTGAAGAGGGTCAGTGAGGGCCCCCGCTCAGGTGCCAAGTCCTTCTTAAGACACACAGAATCGTGTACATTTTGCTTCTCTATCCATCCGGAGCAATGGCAAACATGCCCTCCATATTGTTTAATCAATACTGCTAAGCGTTAATATTTAATAATTATTATTTTTTTTAAAAAGCAATCAATGTCTCTGAACAAATCTGAGGAATGAGGAACGATCCCCTTGCAGTGGAACCGTCTGCAGTGTGTAGCCAAGCAAATCAAGATGGCGGCCACAAAGGTGTGGCCAACGCTCTTGCAGGACAACACAGAGTAGGCAGGTAAGATCGCCAGGAAGTTCTTTTCAAACTTTCTCGAAATAAAATGAAATACAGGTGAAAATCCCATGATCCCTACTGAAAATTAAGCTGAAGATTTCAGTGGCCTGAACGTCGCTTAAAAGCAGCATGTATGCTGCAGAAGAGAAAAATGTCATGTAATTTGCTCATTATTTCGTGAGTGAAACCATTCTAATCTTTTCCTGGAATGTATCCATGTGCGTGCTTTATATGCTTTATATATTTATAAAGGTCTTTACTGCCTTTTTTGAATTCAACCGAACAAGAGATTAATGATTAAACCAGGAAAATTGGGAGAAGGAGAAGTGTCAAATCAGAAAACGTCAAAAGCCGTTTTCTTCTCTGATTGCATTATTAAATTATTTTTCAATTCTGTTTTCATATTCTTAATTTTAATAACAAAGAAATAATATTGAAAAAAACATGTATTTGACTATGAAGATGAAAAGCAACAAAGTGTTTGCTTTTTTACGATCTTTAAGTTGACTTAATTAATATGGGTCAGCATCGATTTTGGATTTTTTTCCCTCATAGTCAGCCTAGCTACGTTTGCTGATTTATGATTTAGCATATTGTTTCATATCTCTGAGGAAGCCCCCTTCCACTTCTTTTCCTCTCCATAATAAATTGTTACTCCTTCATTGATCACAAGATGCTTTGTGCTGTTTTTCTTTCACTGAGAAACATAGCTATCAGTCTAAAAATGGGTAGAATTTCATTTTAATTACTTTCTTGCTTACTGTCTTCAGAAAACAAGTATAGAAAAGCTCAGCACATCATGTTTAGTAAATGCTCTTTTCAATTCAGCTGATTTTTCTTTCATTTAGAAATATTCAGCCTGACATTCCAGGAGATTCAATAGAGAAGTCTTCCCTTAAATATTTCATGAAGCTCCGTTGTGAACTGAGCTTAAACCTACAACTGTCAATATGGGTATGTTCAGGGTGATTAAGAACTATTTTTCCTTCAAAACACAACCATCTAATATAAATTGATTTTGCATGACGTGCTCACCCAATAGGTCTTACGTATAGTAGAGGTGATGGGTAGATGGTTGCTAGAAGGAACGAATCCTTTTTTTAAAGACCCTTGGCCAAATAAAGAGGAATAAACACATACATCGCACCAGGCAAGCAGATAACCCAGTCCAAACCAGCAACGGACCTCGGAGATCGTAGCAACATGGAATTACCTAACAGAGGAAAACAATATTTTTGATTTGCCTGTTTCAAAAGTTCCCAAGACTGGGATCAATCCATCAGGATGTGTACATATAATGCATTTTAGCAACAGACGGAGGATGTGAACCATCCAAGAATCATACAGATATTAATAAGTCTGATGCAACCATTCTGAAGGGAGAGATGGAGCTGCACCTTTTATTTTTATATACACACACGGCACAGTTGTGTAAACAACAGGCTGACTCTGGAAAACACACCTTCAGAAAGAGGACAAGGACAAAAGGACCGGGGGAGAAGAAGAAATTAATAGTGTGAGCCTCAGAGTTGAGTGAGAAAGGGAAGCGTGATCACAATCCGTGCCTGTTTGGAATCTGGGAGACTAGGCTAGTTGGTGCAATATATCAAGTCCCTGGCAAATGAGGAGAGGGTCTCCCCGCCCTCTTTAAAGAGCCATCGGAGTTGCAGACACATCAGGGCCACCAGCCAAGGCCACGTGCCCCCGCCTGGGCAGAGCTCCTCTTCTGCCACTCAGGGAATACACACAGCAGCTCATCCCACAAGGGGTCAGGGACAGGAGTGAGCGGAGGTTGCTGAACAGATGCACTCCAGACAGTGTGCCTGTGAGGAACACTGCAGGCACACCAGCACACAGCAAGTCTCATGCATTGATCAACTATTTCCAACCTTGGGTTGTGTATTCATCAACCGTTTTCGGTTCTCCCAATGTGGCTGATGATGTTGGGTGGCAGATTGACACCTATGAAGAACAGCAGACTGGGTGACAGAGGTGGGCCTTTGGAGAGAGCACATGTGACCTCTCTAACCTCTGCCTAATTCTTCTTGCAGTGTAGATTTTTCCCTCCTCCCCACCCCACAAAATGGAACGAATTCATGATGTTACGAACTTCATCTAATGGGAAGATGAATTTCTCCCGTCTCAGCCTAACACTCAACCAATCCTACCGTCCTGTGTAAGTAGGCAGCAAAAACGGGTAATTTCTTTCACGCTCACACCATTCAATGGTACGGGCACCCCTGTGTGTGCATGCACACAGACACACAATGGCAAGTTGGGTGATGGGCACATCTGAAAATGGATGTTTAATTAACACCATGCAAGAGTTCAGATCTGGGCATCTCTGCCCATGAAAAGAGATCCTGCAACAACAAAAATCAAGCACAGAACTACAGCAGCCATTTGTTAAAAGAAGGCCCCATAAAAGTGGCAGAAGACTTTTAGAAAATCAAGCAGCTCTCAGCCAATTTAAATCTAGCAGACCACCTTTGTAGCCTCACAGTGACCTCCTGACAGAGTTTGGCCAGATAATCCCCAGCTGGCTAGAGAGCTCTCTGCCAACATCCCTACCTAGTAAGCATTCTTTTTTGGGTTCAGTTTCTGATCAATGCAAGTAATCTTTATGGATCTGAGACAAAGGTGGTATTCAACAGGTTCTGACCAGTTCTGGAGACCTGGTAGCGGAAATTTTGAGTACTTTGGAGAACCAGCCAATCCCACCTCTGACTGGCCCTGCCCCCATCTCTTCTCTGCCTCCCGTTGAGTCCCAGCTGATCGGCTGGGTCTTCTTTGGTTGCTCTGCACAGGAGAACGGAGCTGGAAAGCAGGTGAGTGGAGTGGGGAGGGAAGGGGGATTTTGCAATATCCTTTCCCTGCCACACCCACCAAGCCATGACAAGCCCACCAAGCCACACCCACAGAACCGGTAGTAAAAAAAATTTGAATCCCACCACTGATCTGGGCAGGGGGTGTTTCTCCTGTATCCACCCAAAGGAAATGAAAGCCAAATGCCCACTTTCCGTCCCAACCTGAGTTCAAAGACAAGAGCTGCATCTTTCAAACCGAGAGGGGAAAGAGATGAGCCAGTGCAGTGTTTCTCAACCTTGTCGCCTTTAAGAAATGTGGACTTCAACTTCCATAATTCCCCAGCCAGCAGTATTCTGGGAGTTCAAATCCAGTTCTCTTAAAGGTGACAAAGCTGAGAAGCACAGATCTGATGCTCTTACAGAGGCGTGCCTGGGAGGAGGCAGCAGCGAAGAGAATGAAAACATGTGAGTCATTTCTAGTCCGGTGCCAGTATGTATAAACACGCTCCTTTTCCACAGATACTGCACTCCTTTGTCACTCACAGTGAGAAAAGAAGCTTTGGTCTGTCATTGTGGTCTTGATCAAAGCAAAAGAACATTTCTGTGGCCCAAAGGTAGACATCACCCTTAGTTTCATAATACCTGGAGTTCAAACCAGGGGAAAAAACAAGGCTAACTTCAAGGCTTCAATTATTTTGTTTACCATTCCTAAAAAGGGAAGACTCTGTTCCTTAGGAACAAAGAGAACATATGCTCAGTTCAAAAATTATTATTGACGTGTTTGATATCTGGGTGGGAGAGGGGACCTTATCAGTCCACCAGCGGCATTCAAGGAGTTAAGGCATCAGATGTCAACGATGTTCACGACAACCACCAGGAATTCACCCAATATGGTTGCTAAGGATGATGGAAGATGTAGTCCCCACACATCTGAAGGCACCGTAGCAGGAAAGTCACAGAAGCACTGAAATGAAGTAACTGACAACGTTATGTGTTCTTCTGAGGTTAATAATAATAATAAATCTATAGAATTCTTAATTGGCCAAGTGTGATTGGACACACAAGGAATTTGTCTTGGTGCAAATACTCTCAGTATACATAAAGATAAATTCGTCAAGAGTCAAGAATCATAAGGTACAACACTTAAAGGGTTAGATTTATAATGCCAATCTGGTTCCTGCGTCCCCCCTTCTGAAAGTGGGATTCACCCTAGCCAAAGATCAGTGAGCAAATGACTCAGACAGGCAGACTCCCCCTGTCCTTGGTCATTCTCCTCTTTTCAGAAACAATGCAGGGAAAACCTTCAACTGCACTACCTGTGGCACCCCATTCTGGACCCAAAGGTCTCCAGACGGTAGGCATGTGGGGAGCAGGAGGAGAGATGGCTGCCTCTTCTAAGAGCAACTGAAAGAAAAAAAACGGTCGAATAGCTGTAGAAAAAATAATTTGAATAGAACAGAACAGAATAGGAGCTGGAAGGGACCTTGGAGGTCTTCTAGTCCAGCCCTCTGCTCAAGCAAGAGAACCTATACCAGGAGTCTGCAACCTTAAACACCCAAAAGAGCCATTTGGACCCATTTCCCACAGAAAAGAAAACACTAGGAGCCAATAATTTAACAACCGGTGTAACTGGGTGGTGGGTGGCCAACTCGATGTCACTCCCTCCCACCCAGTCACCTCCTGCTCTGGAATATGGAGCGAGTCTCCATCCCCTGCCATCACCCTTACCTTCTCAGGCCAGGTGAGATGGGGAGGGGCCAGCCAGTGGTGGGACCAGCTGACAGGGAGCCACAGGGGAGGGCCTAAAGAGCCGCATGTGGCTCCAGAGCCACAGGTTACAGACCCCTGACCATTTCAGATGTCTCAATTAAGAAAGCAATAATTTAATTTTACATAGACAAGTTTCTCTTGAGCCTACTTACAGGGGGACGATGGAGCTGAAGGAACTTACAATATTTGTTCACATGCTGATATGCAGCCTCAGAAGGCGGCCAAACCCAGCTGGCCTTGGCTGGTCTCAGAAGCTAAGGAGCAAAAACCCTGGTTTGCCCTGAGATGAAGAAATTCTGGGATGTTGGCTAGTCTGGTGAAGTGAAAAGCACCTGGAAGTAGGTCCTCTCAACGCCTTCAGAAGCCCATCCTCAAAGCTACACCTGGACAGCCCTGAGGAGACCTAGCAGTGGTCCTAAGAAGGCCATTTCTCCTGTCCCCAAAGTCTGGTTTTCATTCTGCTCAAACATTTCACCTCTCTTCACTAAAAACTAATCAAAATAACCCCAGGACTTTCTTTCCAAGGCATAATACAATTCCAGGATGGATATTAAGAATCTATATTTTATAACTCCATATTTTAAAAATAGATCTCTTCTAACTGGAAATCATTTTTGGGACTGCAAAGTTTACACACAGAATTGGATTTTAGAATTCGTATCTTAATTTGATGCACAAGTCACGGTATTAATTAAATGTATTGTTTACTGCCTACTACCTGGAGTTGTATTTTAGCAACCTGAACTGTGTTAACTGAGCACATCTGCTTTATAGTTCAACGGGGACATGCAGAAGTATCTGATAATAACCTGAACTTCGAATGATGCATATGGATAGATATTGTTGTGGTTCGCCAGCAGCCTGTACAGACAGCAGCAGAATTGGACAGTGAGGAAGAAAGGTGATCAGCCTGGGAGTCTAGGGAGGACTCGGACAAGGGATCTGCGTCCAATACAGAGATGGGGCCAGGACCATCTGGGAGTGGGGTGCTGCCTCCAGAGCCTCCAGAATTTGGCAGCAGTGAGGCAGAGGAACAAGGGAAGCCTGTTCCCAGTGTGCGCTTGCGCAGAGCTGCCAGAAGGCAAGAGCAGCTAAGACAAAAGGGGAGACTCAGGAGTAAGGCTTGGAGGTGATTGTCCCTCCCATAAGGTACAAAGGAAGTGCAAAGGTAAGAAAACTTTTGCAGGAAGCAATGTCGTTCACTCTGATCAGTTTGGACTCTGAAATCTCGGTGGTGAATTTGTTCTGTTTGGTTTTGAAAGACTAATTGGGACTTTAGTCGTTGGAAGCACTTCAAGTCAGATAAAGGTGTGTTCTTATCAGACGTCTCTTGAAGAACTTTGGCAGACGTCCCTGGGACTAATTATAACAGGTTAAGATTCATTCTGGGCAGTGAATGACAATAATTCACAGCCATTGAATTAAAATAAAAAGGGTCTTGGATTTTATGTGTGTTTGTTGGTGTCTTAGGAAGCCTTGGTCAGAACAGATATATTAATTGAATGTTATGTCAGGTTTGTTTTTTATCCACCCATAATTCATTACCTGTACCTGATTTTCTTATTAGTATTCTTTATTTCCTCTTTGTGTGTGGGGGTGTGGGGGTGGGCGTGTATGTGTGTCTATTATATATCCCATATTTTGCTCAGCAAGCACTAAACACAGTAGTGCAGAACTGCAGTGACACCAGGTAGCCTTGTGATAAATAATGTAGAAAAACCCAGCAGGGAGACTTTCAGCTGACCTTTCAATGAAATCTCAGAACACGCCATTACTGGGGCTCGCCACCCATCTTTTTAAGGGAAACTTTAGAACCAGAATGGTCCCAACTGTATAATTAACACTGACATGGAAGGCAAAGTACATGGAAGTAATCAGAGCCAAAGACTAGTGACATCTGTGGAGTTCACACCAAAAAAAGTCACAAAAGCCAGTCCAAAACCTTTACAAGTCATTTATAATCTTTAATTGCCGGTCTTAATCAGCCCACTCTCTCACGTTTTAAGCATACGGAGTAAGGCTGCCTGTGTACCCATTAAGTAAAATGCATTGTGGGTGTGAATTGGTGGAATGGACTGATCTCTTCAAACTACCGAACAGGGTGAAATGCCACTTCTGAAGGCCACTGTTGTTGTAGTTGTTTAAAAAAAGGGTCCTTGCAAAGAGAGAAGGAGCACTCATTCGTTCATTACTCACACAACGGTGCTTATTTTTCTCAGCAATACAAAATGAAGCAGAACTATCTAATCTAAATATAAGTCTTCTACTCATAGTTCAAGCTGCTCCAGCATCTGTTGAGCATCATAACAAAGCCAAAACCTACCCAAAAGTATTGAGTAGTCATCCCACAGAATGATACTACAAGCCAGGATCTGCATTTAGGAGGAGGTAGACTGGTTTATTTGGAATGATAACCCAAAGTCATATCAGACTGGAATGATAACCCAAAGTCATATCAGACTGACGCAAGGGATTCATTCATTGTTCACTTGATTCATTTATTGATTGGTTGATTGATTGATTCAGTCATTCATTCATTCTTCGAGTCTCTGCATGTATCCTTCTGTTTTACACTAAGTCCTCAAGTTCCATCTGGAATCTCCTTCATTTACTAGAAAAGGAGAACAAAAAAAGGGACAACGTAGGAAAGCTGAAGGATACGACCTACACCATCAGTGGATACCTTCTGAGAACCTGACACAAAGAGAATATCTACCCCCCATGGATTCTCCCATGAATCCATGACAAAGTCTTTAATTCTTCAAGAAAGGAAGTGGGCATCAAAACAAGAATAGAAGATACATGAAATGTGAAAACTCTAAATGGATAGAAAACAATGGTGATATTTGCTTGTTTGGTAGGACATTGTCTATGCCAGGGGTCTTCAACCTTGACAGCTTGAAGATTTGTGGACTTCAACTCCCAGAATTCCTCATCCAGTCATGTTAGCTCAGGAATTCTGGGAGTCGAAGTCCACAAGTCTTAAACTTGCCCAGTTTGAAGACCCCTGGTCTATGCTTTGACAATGCATGGAGGTCCCACAGATTTTCTAAGATTTCTGAATCTATCTGGAACTCTGCCAAAGCAACAGAAATTCTTGTCCCAGTTGTCATAAACTGAGGGCTAACTGTATGCGGGCAATTCTTCTAAGCAATTAGAAGAATGCAATGCTGGCTGAGTATGGCTCATGACTGAACACAACTATTCCCTCTTGCCAACTCTCTTTTATTTATTTAGCATTATTTTATTTATTCAATTTGTATGGCTGTCCATCTCAAACAAGTGACTCTGGGGAGCAAACAGTCATAAAATCAATTCAAAAGTCACAGTGGTAAAAATTAAACACATGCAGCAGCTGAGAAAAAAAGATTACAGTCCGCCGATGTCAACGTGACCAGGAAACAGGGCCTTTTGCGCATTTGGGGTGGCAGGCGGGGCACAGACCCAGGTCCTCAAGGCCTTGCGAATAGCCAAGGGAGGGGGGGTTTCAGGGCAGGAGGGCAACCAGCCTCTCAGGGCTCGGAAGTGGCGGAAGTGCTGGGATTAAGTCAGTTATTTCAACCCTTTACCGGATGAAACATCATGCCTTCTTATAAATCTTCCTGTCACATTCATGAGGCACGGTGGGTGTCTGTCTGAAAATAAAATGTTGCTTTGCAGCCTGTCTGGAGTTTAAGAGCCACCCGGTACTTTGAGCACTAAAAACATTAGATTGGCATTAGATTTCTCCGCACCCCCATCCTTGAAAAGTGTATTTATTTACTCACTGCTATTTATGGCATTTTATATCCCATTTTTCTCTATGGAATCAAAGCACCGAAAACGCACCCCTCATGAAAGAACAAGAGCTACCAGTCGCTGTAAATTGACCACCCCAAAATATTTCCTTCTAAAGTTTGCTTTTTTAAAAAAGGGTATTCTGGAATAAATCCTTCAGCTCGAAGGAGAATCTCCTTGGAAAAGGAACCCTGTGACTCCACAAGGATCGCCACAATGATGCCCACCAACTGTTCTGACCCAAACCTTGTTCCAAGGAAACGAACACAAAATGGAGGTAACAACAAAACCTTTTAATGATTCTTTACGAGTTCCGTTCCTTCACAGTTAAAAGGCTGTTTCAAACTAATTGTCTCTGGTAAGAACAAGCCTTGCCAAGGTTGTGCAAGGCTGCCAAGAACACTAGATAAAGTTGCTAAGAAATAGTTCAAACGCAAAGAGTCTCCAAACACCAACCAAGATATTCCGAACGTCCACAAGGCTTGAGTGCAAAAACTTCTTTGCTTCCTGCAAAGAACTCCAGTTTCTCAGCTGGCTTTTATTCTCTTAAGGGAGGGGCCATTACTTTGCAGCCTTACTCCCGAGTCACCTGTGCTGCTGCAGCTGCTCTTTCCTTTGAGCAGCTCTGGGCACACTGGGCACAGGCTCCTCGGGGGCCTCTTCATCACTGCTGCCAGCCTCCACAAGCTCCGAAGGCAGCATTCCACTCCCTGATGGTCCTGGCCCCATCCCTGCATCACACGCAGGCCCCTCATCTGAGTCCTCGCTCTCCGAGACCTCAGCCGTCCGCACCTGCTGCCGGCAAACCACAACACCAACTGAGCGGTG
Organism: Pseudonaja textilis; assembly: GCF_900518735.1. The sequence goes on along the minus strand of NW_020769358.1, from coordinate 2,051,941 downwards.
TCTGGTACCTTTCGGGTCTTTGAGAGGGCAAGGTTATCCCCCTCTGCCCCTAGTTTGTTGTGCCACCTGGAGTGATAGTGCTGAGGAAAGTCCACACTTTCCCAATATCTTTACAGAGTAGCTTCCCAAAAGGAGACAGGATCATTCGTCTCGGGGCTTAATGCTTCAAACTGAGGGATCCGGTGAAGACCTAAGATGTTCAGTAAGGATGGGAAAGTCAGCTTCTGTGATCACCCAAAGGGGTGCGGCACAAAAGCAACGAAGTCACAAAAATAGGTAAAGTCCCTTTAATTCCTCCAACTTGGCCTCCAATGTCCAGTTATCATCAGCAGGAGAAAAAACTCTCCCAAGAACAGTTTTTAAAGGGAAGAAATTCAGTCCGAACCCAAAGTACATATAAATTATAAATAAAAACCAACACAAACCATGCTGCAGCAATTAACGAGACAGGGCAGGATAAGGAATTGCAGACTTCAAAAGATAATGCAACACACACAGTTGGGAGGATGCCAGAACCCAGATAAGGCTTGACAAAGAAAGATAATTCACGCTTTGCTTCCAGCAAGGTGCTGTGCGCAAATGCCTTTTTAAATCCTGTTTTCCCAGCTGCAGCTAATGAAGGGAATCAGGGCCTTTTTCTTCCCCGTAATCCACATTGCTTCCTTCTCCATTCCTTCCTGCATGCCCTAGGATGAATAGGGGGTGGGCCTGGGTCTTCTTCTGAATGCCCAGCCAGACTGTGTCCTTCCCCAGTTTCTTCCACATCCACCAGAGCCACATTCCCACTCCCTGTCAGCCATTCCACCTCTCCCTCAGAATCAGATTCCAACAGGGGCATGACAGCTTCCCCATTTCTGCTGGAATTTAGCATCCCATTTAAAACTGTGTCAGTTTTATGACAAGATGACATTGGCACTATTAGTGGCTTCCTAATTAAAGGCGGTGGTGGATGCACATGTAAGAATAATCCTATTTGCCTCTCAGTTGGAAAACAATCCTTTTGCAGGATCTCTGAAGAAAATGTTGGATTTTGATGTGAAAGAGTACCACTGTCATAAAAGCAGGACTACATTGCTTTGTTCCTTGCCACAGTGTGCAGTGAGAAGGCCAGGGTCCCTGGCATTCTTCCCACTGATGCCATAAGATTTTCTGAAATGTCCAATTGGGAACCGGGCTGGGGAAAATTAACTAAGTGAAAGAAAAGCTAATCCTCTCCTGTATCATTTAAACTGAAATGATCATCAATCTTTGTAAGTATAACTCAGCCTGCAGCAAACAAAGTGATCTTCTTAATACTGTGTGGTATTAGTATTTGTGCAAGAAGTAAATTCCTGTGCCATTCACTACGAGTAATATTTACATAATTCATGAATATTGTCTTAACAAAGAATGTCTTTCCTCGTGAAAGATGAATATTATAAACAAGCAGTCAGTTTGTATTCATCAGCTTTACAGCCAAAACTAGCATGGGTGCAGAAAAGTGAAGCCCTGAAACAAAATTTAAAAAAAATAAAACATTAAGGAAAAAACTTAAAGGAACAAATTTCTATATAGATCATTGTCCTCCTTCCCTTCCATTGTCCCTAGCAGCCAACACCCTATTACGTATTTCTTGAAATTTTGAAGATTGTTGCTTACATTTATTTAAATCATTTTGCCTGACTTTATAAAATTAATCTCTTAACTTTTTCCCTAAAAAAATCATATTCCAAACGTTTATAACCCTTCCTTGCTTTGTGGTGTATCATCTAAAAGGAACCGTTCCTATTTGAATTTAGGTAAACTGTTATGATGGATGGATGGATGGATGGATGGATGGATGGATGGATGGATGGATGCATGGATGCATGCATGAATGGATGGATGGATGCATGCATGAATGAATGATTGGACGCATGGACGCATGAACGGACTAGGTCAGTTTTTGCCATGACTGTGCATTCTCCAGTTTTGGCCTCTTATTCTTGTATTCTTGCATGTAAATAGAAAATGAAAAGGAGAAACATCATAACCTGTCAACTGTAAACCTGAAATTACACACAGATACGACCATCTGCAGTTGAAACACAACCAATTCTCTTGCAACTTGGTTAAGGAAAAGGGCTTTGTGCTGAGCATGTCAGCCCCAGCCTCCAAGCGAAGAGCAAAGCAAACTAAGCTTAGGAATTGCCACCACTCTAAACAGGGTGTGTGTGTTTGTGTTTGTGTTTGTGTGTGTGTGTGTGTGTGTGTGTGTTTGTGTGCGTGTAGGTGGTGGGCTCTTCCTAAAGTTCCTTCATTTGTTGCCCAGCCTTCCATGCCCGACTGAAAACCAGGCTACAACGAGAGCTAAGAGGCACGTACTGGGAAAGGCACCTGCCCGACAGCAAGGTTGCTTGCTCTATGCCCAAAGGCGGAAAGAAGGGAATGAATAAATCGACAGTGGAAGAATGGCTTTTGAGAGGAATGGAGCTGGCCGAGGTGGCAAAATTGATTGCTTTGCTTTAGAGATAATAACTTGACTGAATTCCTTACGACATGGAGACCGCGGCTGGATTTCCTACCAGACAAGGAGAAAAATCAGCTTTTGATTTTGGGATTTCAGGATTGAATTGAACTGGATTGGAGAAATGTTGAGCTTTTTAAATGTAAGATTGACACTGATTATCTGTTGAATTAAAATGAAAAGAAGAACATTTTATTAATATTGGTATTTTAGAACATTGATTATTAGGATTTTAAGGTATTGGTATCACTTGTTAAAATGTATAGAGAGGTTGTTGTATTGTCTCTGGAACAAAAAAAAGTCAGAGTCATCTTTGTTATAATTTTGTTTGTTGTATTTTTTTTGTTACTTTCAGTTTGTTTTTCACCACCATGACTTGACAGGGACCAGCCAACATTATCCATGCTAATAGCATGAATGCAAAAGGAGATCAGGATGGCTTGTGAAGACCACTTAGTTTGCGCCAGTGTGGTATCTTGCTTGGCCTTGAAGAAGCAGGTCAAGAGATCCCTCCCAGAAACTGTTCCAACATCTGATGACATCACACACACACACACACACACACACACACACACACACCAGACATCTTCGCCTGGGGCTGAATAATGTCACTGATTTCCAAGACAGAATCACGGCTTTTAAAATTTTCCCTCTGGCACATTGCTTCGCATTCATTTTTTTAAAAAAATATCCCAGAAAAGCAATTTAATTTGAAACCATTCAGGATACAATTGAAGGTCTCCGATTGCTGTTTTTCAAACAACTTTCTCTTTCTTGTAAGGGAAGGTCCACCCAAACAGTAAGCTCATTTTGTAAAAGGCCTGGAAGCTTCTCACCCCTTCCTGAACACCTGCCGTGGACCGCAGAAACCAAAGCAAAAGGATTTCTGCTTTGTGAGCAAAATCCACAACCCACAAGTTAATTTTCATTGCAAGCCTGCACACCTGCCTAGGGGTAGTTAGCACGGCCCCACCATTCCTGCTTAAGGGCTCATCCAGGTTTCTCGACCTTAGCAACTTTTAGGTGTATGGACTTCAACTCCCAGAATTCCCCCACCCGCATGCTAAAGTAGATGTCCACCCATCTGAAAGTTGCTTAGGTTGAGAAACGCTACAACAATAGACAGAATCCAGCCAGTTTCAGGCACAGCCAAATCCCAACCACAGGCAGGCATCCCAAGGGTCTTCTAAGCGGAGGTGAAGACCCCTCCAGACACAAGAGACTCTTGATGATTACATGGACCCCAACAACTTGTTCTCCTGGCAACAAAGTGGAGATTTCCTGCTTTGTCATGGTCTCTCCTTCCATAAAAATTAGGCCTGACTCTGCTTCCCCCATCCCAATTCCCTGCAAGCTCATGTTAGCTACATGAGGTTCCCTGCCACGATGCCAGTTTGCCTAAGAGGAGAGCCAACTGATCGAGGTGCTTGCTATCAGGTAATTCCCTGATGCCTCTGAGCAGCAATAAAAGCATCTCCTCCGTCCTCCTGAACGAAATGGGAGAAAGGAAAGTTCTGAGCAGCCAGAACATCAGCCAACTCTAGGACTAGCTGGCACTTGCCCTCCAACCAAGCCCTTGAGCCAACATCCTCCCCCTCCCATTTTATAGCTGTGGTTACAACATTGCCACAAAAAGGTAAGTGTTCTAGAAATATGTTGAGGCCAAGAGAAGGACATTTAAAGGTTGACTGTTTTCCCATTTATGTCCAATAAAACTGCCAACTTCTAATTGCTATTGGAAGACCACCTGAGGTAGCTTATTGAATTGTAAGTATCTTATTTACTTACTTACTTAATGTGTATGTCATCTGTTCCCAAAGGCCTTGGGTAGCATTTGGTCCAAAACAACCCACCCCTCAAAACTAATACACAAATCCATACATACAATAAACAGAATATCAAAATTATGCCCCCAATATAAAATATAGGAACATTTTCTATACAAAGCTATGAGTCCATCAGATTCAAGCTGAAAGCGCCTTATAAAAACCTATCTTGAAATGAAGCCTACTGATGTCAACAGAACTTCTAACCAAAGATGTTTCCAGAGCAGATCCAAAACATGTTGTTGAACACTAGAGGGCAATGTAGAAATGGAGTTATATCAATGTGACCAGGACCTGGAGGCTTTGATGCACTATTAATTGCAGCGCCTGCCTCCACAGGTGGATTTTTAAAATGTCCTTATGGGGTTCAGCATGCCTGATCAACAAAATCATAAAGAATAAAATGTTGTTGATAGCTGCGATCTACCCAATGGCAGCACCTAGAACACCTTGGCACATCTTGGCAAGTGATGAAAAGTTGGGATTTGTTCATATGACCAAGAAAGCCCAGGTTTCTAACCCAGACCCGGAGATCGGGGGAGCGGGGAATCCCAAAATAAGGCAATGATAAACTGCAGAAGTGGAGAGTCTGAGAAGACCCAAGCTTAACCAAGGATCCATTATGGCTAAGAAACTTAAATCAGGGCTATCCCTGAACTTCTCAAATGCGTTTTAAGTGAAGGAGATTTTCTGTTGCTTCTCTTGCTGTAAACACTGTAGCTTCCTGTTAAGTTGACACTTATCTGAACTCTTAAAAATTATGCAGACATGTTTTAAAAGCCACCAGTACCATATTGCAGCAGACTCGTCCTACTTAACAACCTCCTACAGGATTCATCACTAATCTTTTAGATAAAAGAATGTTTCCCACAAGAGTATTAAAGAGGTGGTGTTGGGTTCTGATGGTTGTTTCCTAAGTCTTAGTTTACTTTATTGTCATTACACCTCGTACAACGAAATCGAACACCATCTTCAGTGCACATCATGACCATGACCGTGAAAACAAACACACACATCCTTCACCCTTCACACATTGAACCAGAAACCCCGGACACCACACCAACACTGCACTATACAGCAGAATTCAAAAGCGCTACTGCCCTGGGACAGAAGCTGTTTTTCAGCCTATTTGTCCTTGTTTTTATTATTCTGTACCGTCTGCCAGATGGTAATCGTTTAAAAAAAAGGGTGCCCAGGATGAGATGGATCTTTGAGAATGTTTTGAATTTTCTTAAGACAGCGGGAGCTCTAAAGCTCTTCCAAAGAGGGGAGAAGGCAACCAATGATCCTCTGGGCAATGACGTTCACCCTCTGGAGTGCTTTCCTATCTGCCCCTGTGCAACTGGCAAACCATACAGAGGTGCAGTAAGTTAAAATACTCTGTATGGTGCAGCGATAGAAGGTCACCAGCAGTTTCTCATTCAGTTGTTGTTTCCTGAGAAGTCTCAGGTAGTATAATCATTGCTGAGCCCTTTTGACCAGGGCTACAATGGGTCAGGTCAGGTCCTCTTTTAGGGTAACACCCAGAAACTTAAAACTGGCCACTTGCTCCACTCAGTCTCCATTGATAAGCAAGGACTGGATGTCTGATCTGTTCCTTCTATAGTCCTCTATAAGCTCCTTGGTCTTATTGGTGTTGAGGACCATGTTATTGTCTCCACGCCACAAAAACAACCGGTCCACCTCATTTCAGTAGGCAGACTCCATTTCTGTTTTGGCCCATTAATTGCATAGGTCTCCCTTTGCTCTTTCAAAGAATCAATTAAATATCTGGATAAAAATGGTTAAAGATAATGCAATCTACGGAGCACCACATAAATATTCTGCATTTGATATGAATTCCTAACCTTGGCTTGGCTAAGGAGCTCAGGCATGGTCCTTATCTCAAGAGGAAGAGAAATCAGGGTGTGGTCAGGACCTTGGAGAGCTCAGCATAGCCTGGTCTCTCTCTCTCTCTCTCTCTCTCTCTCTCTCTCTCCCTCCCTCCCTCTCTCTCTCTCTTTCTCTCTCTCTCACTCTCTCCCTCCCTCCCTCTCTCTCTCTCAATAAAAGCCATTGTTTTAGCACTCCCCTCTGCTCAACTCAAACCTTAAGAAGGCATCTCTGGAGTAACTGATTCCTTAAATCCACCCCTGGCTGCTACCCAAATCTGGTCTCCAAGAGCCCTTGATCCTTTCTGAAATTTAAGGCTTCTTTTCACAAGCCAAGGCCAAATCTGAAGCTGAGTGTTCAGATGAAAGGAAGACCACACCCTCAGGCTGGGAAGGCAAAATATGGAGGTGTTGAGGGCTTCTTTGGAAGTAAGGCTTATCACATTCAGATCTCAAGGAATAGCATGTATTTATTTTGCAAAGTAACGTGCATTTATTTCCCCCAAAAATCCAACCATGAAAAGTAACAACAGGCCTCCACAAATTTCATCTTATCTGTGAATCCATTACTTGACTGAAGGAAAACATTTCTGGCATGCAGTGTGTTCTTCTTGAGGACGAAATTGAAAATCCCCATTTAGTAGAGATGAAGTATGACTGGAAAAAAAAGTAACTATAAATTATTATTTTTTTCTGGCATCAAATTGAGCTACGACAACCTCGTCTGAAAAGTCTCTTATAAGAACGCATGACAATTTTGCTGAACTTGAATTCCAAGGACGATCTAATCTATCATCCACCATGTAATAGGGGTCACTTAAAGGCTAAATGAAGCCTACACTACAGCCTTATGGTGGAATAAATAACCCTACTGAAGATCTTCAACCAAGTGAGCAGCATCAACGGCGTAACCGGCGTGTTTGCTAAAGAATATAGACCTGAGAAAGGGGAGGAACGCTCAAACGCTTCTCGAGGAGTTTCAGAAAATATTATCTTGAAGGTGGAAACTGTGACCGAGAAGCTGAAAAACAACCCTGCCTGGATTTTGTTTGGAGTAGAGAGAGAAACTCCTGCAGGCTTTCAAGATTCTGTTACTCTTCTCTTACATCACTGCAGTCAGGCTTCACTTGGCCTACCTCACAGGACTGTCAGTGTCAGATAACTAGGAAGCAAGGCAGCAAAACTCAACCCATGGGGCGATTTCAAAATGTGCCCCTGAGGAGCAACGCATAGAAAAGCAGATCCCTTGACCTGCTTAATCCAGCTCGGGGGTGTCAAACTCGATTTCCGTGAGGGCGGCATCAGGGTTGTGTTGGACCTCGAGGGCTGGGGTGGGCGGGGCCAGCTCAATGGCACTCGTGTTGGGGGCGCCTGTAGTGGCCTGAGCGTTCTGCCAGTGAAAACGGCGCTCAGGAGGGCAGCCCTCCCAAGCTCCATTTTCGCTGGCAGAGGCACCGCAGGCCAGTCCTTCGCTGTTTCCAGGGCGGCCCCATGGGCCAGATCTAAGCACCCTGTGGGCCAGATCCGGCGCCCGGGCCTTGAGTTAGACACCCCTGATCTAGCTAAAATCAAGGGTCTCCAACCTTGTCAAGTTTAAGACTTGTGGACTTCAACTCCCAGAATTCCTGAGCTAACATGACTGGAGGAGGAATTATGGGAGTTGAAGTCTACTGCTGTCAAGTTTGAAGACCCCTGAGCTAAATCATGGAAACAGCAACCTTAACTCAAGCAGAAGAGATATACTTCATCACTGGGAAAGGCGTTTGTTTTCCCTTTGTCAAAAATATCCTGCAACTGCTGTCCCTTGTAGGACCCTACTGCTGTCCCAGTAGGACCCTACTGTTCGTTCTCCTGCCAAATTTCTCAAATGCCGACAAATTGCATTAATAGCAATAGCACTTAGACTTATATACCGCTTCACAGTGCTTTCCAGCCCTTTCTAAGCTGTTTACAGAATCAGCCTCTGGCCCCCAACAATCTGGGTCCTCATTTGACCCACCTCGGAAGGATGGAAGGCTCAGTCAATCTTGAGCCTGATGAGACTCGATCTGCCAAATTGCAGGCAGCTGGCAGGCAGCCGAAGCAGTCTGCAGTACTACACTCTAACCACTGCGCCACAGAGCCTCCTGCCTCTTTTAAGGTTTGCCTTGGCCTCTCTAAAGGCAGAATCCCAGGCTCTCAGAAGTGTCCATGCCTCGACAGTCATCCAGGGTTTACAATTCCCATAGATTCTGATGCACTTTTCCGTTGTTACACAGTCAGTGCACACTTCCGGTGTAAGAGAGTACGGCATCCTTGTATTCATGCAGGTCTTGATGTTCAAATACACTCCACTCAGTGGTTTGAAAACAGTCCTGCAGCTGACTGAGAGCACCGTTAATGCCATCATGTCAACCTAAACATTCTCTCTTTTTTGGGTGACCCCACCCAGGACCCGCTCTGCCCACAGGTGAGCAAAATGGATGTCCCTGCTACTGGTTTTTAACAGAAGGACATGAAGGTAGGTAGGTATAGACAATGGGAGGCGATTTCCTCCACCCTGTTTGAAATGAATGCTTGCATGGGGACCACACGGCACAAACCATAGACTCCGCAACCCTGGGGTTAAGATTTGGCTTTTTGTTGCAGACTGGCTTAACGATCATGGCTTCTGACGAGCATCTTTCTGTTCATAAGGGTGTTCCAACAAGAGAATCCTCCAGACCTTCCCGTGTCTATATCAAGGCATAACAACAACTTTGTGTGTAATTTTCCATGAAACTGGCGTTATTTTAGTGCACCATCATCTTTTCATGCCATATAAATAACACACAGCAGGGAAGCAGACACTTCAAGAAACTGGTCCTGAACCAATTTATACTTTAAGTAATCTTTCCACATGATCCTTATTTATTTATTTGATTTATTTGATTTGTCAATCGCTTACAAGGTAATAGGAATAAGCATAAAGATGAGTAAGAGTACAGGAAATAGGTGAGAATAAATGGGGACAATAGGACAGGGACGGGAGCCATGATGGTGCACTTGTGCGTGCCATCTATCAGCAAAGAGGAAGAAACTCGTTCCTTTGCACATTCCTAAAAGTCAGCAGCAAATATCAACTCCTTCACAGCTTCCAGACTGCAATGTCTCCCCCAGGGATACTTGTGCATACCCAGCTTATTCTCTTGTACGGCTGGATGAAGCTTTGGGGACACCTAGGGTGACCTTATTTCCAAGCAGGGCTTGTCAGCATGATTGCAAGCCCACAAACAAAACTGTGGGGGAAATGAGACAGATAACCGATCATCAGAGTTGGAAAGGACCTTGTAGGTCATCTAGTCCAACCCCCTGCCCAAGCAGGAGACCCTATACCATTTCTCACAGATGGCAGTCCAGTCTCTTCTTGAAAGCCTCCAGTGATGAAGCTCCCACGACTTCCGAAGGCAACTTCTGTTCCATGGGTTGATTGTTCTCCCTGTCAGAAAGTTTCTCCTTATTTCCAGGTTGAATCTCTCCTTGTTCAGTTTCCATCCATTGTTCCTTGTCTGGCCTACAGGCGCTTTAGAAAATAGCTTGACCCCCTTCCTCCTCCCTGTGGCAGCCCCTCAAATATTGGACATTTGAAGACTGTGGGGAAAAAAACCCAAGCATTTAAGCCACGGCCCTCTTTCCAAGGATGAAAAGGCCCTCAGCCCCTTCGAGAGGGACATTTTAAAGGGGAGTTTTAGGCTGTAACCCTTTGCTTCGTCTCTCCAGTTCAATCCCACTTCCGCAGAGGAGAACACCAGAGAGCAGCATGTCGTCATATCAAATGGCCAGTGGTGAGATCTGAACTTCACTCTGCCCGAGGCCGTGTCCCTCACCTAAGACCAGCCGGCTTTATTGGAATCTGGCACTTCCGAGAAGCAGCTAGTCAGCCTTTCCTCTCACACACTCTTTATCAGGCTTGCCTGCTCTTACATCTCTGCCAAATGCCTTCTCCTGTTTCTGATGAGAGCTTGAAATTTTCTTGCCTGACTTTCTACAACACCATTTCTCCTCCTCCTTCTCTTTGGCCTGGCAGTTCTTGTCATGACTTTGCACTCTCTGTCTAAAAAGGCTGAATTAAAACCAGATCCAGTAAGGGACCAGCACAACTTTAACGCTTGCCTAGTTTCTCACAAGTCTTACAAAATAAAATGCAGTTTGTGCCCTAAATTTGATTTTTTTTTAATGAATAAGTCAAGAGCATCCTTCTCCATTTCCCTCCATGCTATGCAGGCCCAAAACCTAAAATGAAATTAAAGCCAGAATAAATTTGAACAAAATTTAGTTCTCACATTCCCTTTTTTGGCATGCCGGTATTAGATTAGGAAGCACCCGCAGGATGTGCCAACTATGTCATGCTAGTATCATGTCTCCTTTTATAAATAAACCACAGGAAACTGCTGTAGGTTCCGCTTGGTTTTTCCAGATACAGTCTCAAGTCTGGACATTTCTAAAATGCCGGTTTCATAAAAAGAAGCTTATTTATTTGGCTCTCAGTTATGCAGCTTCCTTCCAAAAACTTTGGGAATTTTTCCTCTGTTAATTAAAGTGAGTGCTTCAGTGTATCATCCATTATTTTTCATCATCTCAAGTCTTTTCCAAGATTCACAAAATAGCAAAGTCAACTAGGCAGAGAACTAACTAACCTCAATATTATGAAGGAGCAACTGCTGGACTTTCTACCAAGGGATTAATCCAGTTCTCATAACCCTCTGATAACAAGCTGGGTTTATTAGAAGAAGGAAGTTTCTGACAGCTTCATTCCAAGCCATTATTTACAAAGAAGAGTCAAAGGGGCAAAATGCAACATCCCAGAGTTTTCTATTTTAAACAGAGAAAAAGGCTCCTTTTTTAGATCCTGAAATGTTGTGCCATGTTAAAATAAACATGGAGATGAGCCTTGCAAAAGTATCGCTTGTTAGCCAACTCCCCACCCGACCTCTCTTAGCTCTGCTCAACGGGCCCCCATGATATGCAAGAGGTAAGAAAGGGCATTGCAAGCTGGAAAACAATGACTAAGCACCTCGTTTTGGGTACTTCCCTAGTGGTCGTAGCACGAAACATCACAACGTCATAAGCGAGGACATACAGGAGGCCGCAAGAAGAAAAGAGGTTCTCAAAGATCACAAAACATGGATGTCCAATTTGGCATTGGAACGGTTGTCTCTGAAGCTCCAGAGGGTCACATTTTGGCATTGGATATGACCTTGCTGTCCTAACCCATCCAATCTTCCCTAAGAAAGCATCCTGAGGGACACACATGGTGTCTACAGGTTAGATCCATCTTAACCGCAAGAACCGAGTTTGGGAGGTAAGGTCATGGCTGCTCTTGGACCTGAATTATTCTCAAGGCAACTGGACCTTCAAGATCCTGGAACAGGAACCCCTCCATGTTTAATGGACGTAGCCACCCTTCCTCAAAGTTCAGAGATATTTCTCCAGCGCACAGGGATTTCTAGCAGAGACATTTGCTTCGTGTTATTTTGCATGTAAAAAACAGCTGTAAACACCTTACAGTAACATACATTAAAGAAGAAAAAAAACCCCACACAATCTTTCAAAATATATAAACCTACAGCAAGTCATTTGCCCAGCCCTTAAAATGCTATCAAGAGAAATGCTCCAATAATATGGATTGATCATTAAGAATGTTCTCTGGCTTTTTCCTTTGAAATAAAATAGAGAATATGTTTTTAAGATGTTTATCTAATTTCCTTTTCAAATGCCCATCGATACCTCTGTAAAATGTGCATTTTCTCTGCACTAATTTATTACGTAGGCGATCTCACCTGTGGAAGAGATCAGTTAAACCCCACTGTTTGGATTTATTCTGAGAGGCTGATGGAAAAAAAAAAATAGCCTTCAGTATTTACCAGGGAGCTCCAGCAGGCATATCTCCACCTCAGTGTCCATGGGAATTGGGACCTTCCACCCGATAAGGTGGCTTGCAAGAAGAAAGACCACCCAGTGATGTCAGTTTTACCCTCCAAAGTAGCTCCATTTAGTGGAATTGCATGGATTGATAAGGGCTTGAGGGTTGCAACTGGTGTCATGGGAAGTCACTAACATGTTTACCTGCTTTTAATATACCGAATATTTCATAGAAGGGCTCAACCAAAGCCAAGTATCCATACGGAAAGCAAACCCTCCCTTCTGGCAATTCACTCAAGAGCCATCTGCGAGATTCTCCTCCGTTAAAAACAAAACAAAACGCCCATCCTCAAAGCCAGGTTTTGGAGAGAAAGTTGCTTTCCCTCTCGGAACAGAGCCTGAAAAAAACAAAAAGAAAGAAAGAAAAACCCTGCCCAAATTAAAAAAGGCTTTGCTTGATGAAAGCTCTGCTTGGGTGGGATGGGCAGGTGGCGGGGGGGGGGGGTGTCTCTGCGCCCAGGCAGAGATCTTGAAGCCTCTCCCGAGCCTTTCATCTCAGCAATTCGACCACACAAAAGCCATCGCAAAGCAACACTTGCTTCCCGGCAAGGGAACACACCCATCGGTGCCTCCTTGCAACAAACAACAGCCAGCATCTTCTGTCCTCTTGCCAGAAAACCCGCACTCGCGACAGGAGAAAATAAGAGATAAGGGGAAAGGGTGGGGTTTTTTTTGTGTGTGTGTTGGTTTATTTACCTTTTTGCCCTTCTTCTTCCGATGGGCAGGTTTCGCTGGCTTCTCTTTGGCTTCTTCACTCATTTTTCAGCCCAGCCAATACTCCTCCACCGATCTCTCCTGGGCATGCCAAGATCCAGAGGCGATGGAAACCAAAGCCCATGTGCCGAGGTCGTTTCTCAGACAAGAAACCAGCTAAGTCTGCTTGAACCCGGCCCCGGCTCTTCCCCAGGAGAGCCCACCGCCTGCCGGCCACTCGGGAGTTGCCTTGTTGGCTTGCTTGCTTGTTTGTCGCCTCTCTCTCTCTCTCTCTCTCTCTGCTCAGGAGCCGAGACAAGCCACGATTCCCCGGCCCCTCCTCGCTTGCTTTGTTCGCCCGCCGTCGTCCCCGGGGCAGGTTCTTGGCAAGAGTCCGCTCGCTCGGTCCGCCCAGACAGCCGCCTCCACTCCGAAGGCGACCGGGCCAGCCAATGATCGGCTCCTCCTGCGGGATGGAGAAGCCGGCGGCGCTGGAGGCGCTCCGCTTGCCCGCGCACGAAACGCCAGCCCCGCGTGCTGGGAAAGCGACTCCCGCCGCCGGAGCCGGGAAAGGGAGACGGGCGGGGTTGGGGATGATCTGCAGCCGGATCTATTCCTGCTTGCCCGATCGGTTCGACAACGGCTCTGCGCTCGCGGGGGAGATCAGATGCCCAGAGAACCTGCCCCGAAGGGCGGCCGCTCCCGTCTCCACCCCTCCCCGACGCGGACTTCCCTTCCCCTGGGAAGAGTCGGCCTGACGTGTCCACAAAACAGGTTGGCTGTGGCCCTCCCTGTGCTGCCGGTCAGTGGGGTATTTGCTGGTATTTACTCCCTGGCTCCCCTCTCACTGCGCCACCGCCCCTTAGAGAAAAAGGGCAGATCCCCAGGCATTGGGGGGGGAGGATGGGGGGTGTCAGGACCAAACCCCACCCACACACACACACACAGAGAGATGGGATTTGTCCAGAAAACGGCTTTGGCAAAGCACACCTCAGGACTCTCAGGTCATCCAGAAAATGGTCAGCACCACGATTGCGTCACTCCTAGACCCTGCCCCCTTTCAAAAGTGGGGTGGTGGTGGTGGTGGGAAACCCCTTTTTTGTCGTCGTTGTCGCCCCCCCCCCCCCCCCCCCCCCTCTCACCCCCCCCCCCCCCGGGAGGGGGGCCGCCCCCCCGGCCCCCTTCCCGGCCCCCCCCCCCCCCCCCCCGCCAACCCCCATTCAGGACCCTCCAGCGTGGCAAGACAGGAGGGGCGTCACTGCAATGCAGGTCCTCTCATTAGCCTCCAGGTGGAGGCAACCAATCCTCGCTTCATCTGAAGGCCAAGCAGGCCACCAGCCCAGGTCACAAAGGGGAGGCATCCAGCCAGCAACATCTGGCTTAGCGTTCTGCAACTGAGAGAAGACATGTGACACCAAAGGAAGGAATGTCCTTTTGCTGCCAGGCTGAATCTAGATGGTGATGGTGATGGTGATGGTGATGGAGGAGGAGGAGGAGGAGGAATGGAATGGAATGGAATGGAATAGAATAGAATAGAATAGAATAGAATAGAATAGAATAGAATAGAATAGAATAGAATAGAATAGAATAGAATAGCTTTCTTGGCCAAGTGTGATTGGACACACAAGGAATTTGTCTTTGGTGCAGATGCTCTCAGTGTGCATAAAAGAAAAGATACATTCGTCAAGAGCCAAGAGTCATCGGTTCCAACACTTAATAATAGTCATAGGGTACAATAAGCAAGAAGGAGAAGGTTTATTCCAACTAGTAATTGACTTCCATGGGATCAGCAGGGCTTCCTTTGAGCTCATCTCTCTGACAACTTTTGGAACTCAATCTAGTTTCAAGGCCTTCCTAGACAGCGGTTTCATTGCTCTGTTCCTCTCCTAAGCCAACCTGTGGGCAGAATAACCTGCATCTTCCACCCATTAAGCCTCTCTAGCTCTAGATCAGCTGGCATCCTTCTGAAGCTCTGGTTGGCCATGCCAAAGGCTCCGAGGCCTGGGAGAGGAAGGGAGTTGAAGATCAAGATTTCTGTATAACATCTCCTTGGGCTGGCTGCTCAGCATCTTGTGCAGCTCCAAATCCTTAATAATCTGGCAGAGTGCTGGATTACCACTTGAAGGGTGTGCAATGTACTGTATATGCATTCTTTGCTGGTTCCAGTAAGCAACTGTATTCAGTACTAGGTATGTAGCTCTAAGAAGACTGATGACATTTTCACACACAAAAACTCATTTATGATGTGACCAGTGTATTTACAATCAGTGTATATACAATCAGTGTATTTGCTAGAATCAGAAAAAGCTTTAGAGGTAGACATTATTATATACAATCTATAAATCATTGAATCTTCTAACAACATTTGATTAAGTATTATTTTCTATAGATTCTTTTTATCCAGAGAAGAAAAACTCAAAAGTACTGAGTGAAAACCAAGTGCTCTACAGGACTGGAAATATTCTGTGGGTCAAAGTAGACCAAGAAACACTTAACTGAAGAACCAGGAACAAAGACATGTTGATGTTCTCCTGACTTATCATTCCCAGCACCGCCATGACTGTGGCAAAAGAGAGAGAGTGACTTCCAGTCTAAAATCTGTAATCTTTGACAAAAAGCACTTGGTCTTCCTTGGTTCCAACAGTCCGGAATGCACTTGGTCACACAATGGAATCTCTCTCCTCTATATGTGTGCTTCCCTCTCCACCCCTAGAAAGATCAGTCTGTAGGTGGAAAACCAAACATCAGACAGACATATCCACTCTACCCTTACACATCCAACTACTAGCCGTTGGTGCTAGATGGGAGCATCTGTTCCAGAAGGATGAAGGGGCATAGTCCAGAGCAGTGCTTCTCAACCTTGGCCACTTGAAGGTGGGTGGACATCTATTCCCCAGCCAGCATAGGTAAAGCATAGCTGGCTGAGGAATTCTGGGAGTTGAAGTCCACCCATTTTTTAAGTGGCCAAGGTTGAGAAACATTGATCCAAATGAAGGTTCATTCTCTCAAGATGAAAGAAACAGACAAAACCCATTTATTCTGCCTTCCTTTTTACTCTTTAACAGACTAAACAGTCTCTTCCCTTGATTTGATTTCTTCCTTCTGATATTAAGCTGTAGGAAGTGCTCTCTGCTGGCTGATTTGGAAAAAAAATAACACTTAAATAAAAATAACACTTAAATAAAAAATAAAGCTACCAACTCAAAAACAAACAAACAAAGCCAAGTGACTTTGCTGTGGAAAAACAGGGAGGCCACTTCACAAGGGGAGCCCTAAAATATTTTAGGTGTCTATGTGGGAAAAGGTTTAAATGGCTAAAAATGACGCAGAGAGTTACCCAAGTCACACTTGCAAAGCCACAAAGAAAGGCTCCTTGTTAAACACAGACTTTAATTAAACCAACCAGATACGTAATTTGACCGTAGGAAATATTGAAACTCGTGTAATTTCAATAGGCACAAAGACTCACAAGTGCTCTATGTTCCCTAGATGTACAATTTCCAAAGCTGCTGGCTAAATTCAAGTTGTACTCTTTAAATTCAGATTTCTTTAAACGCGCACATATATTTTACGAGAAGACCCATCAGCCTTGGAGGATGCTTTAGTTATAATTATTTCTTAAATGCCCTGATATGATGTTCCTTCACATGTTCCTTCTCTCCCCGAGCATCACAAGGCCCCGGTTCTCCGAAGGGCAAGCATAAATGGCGGCCATTCCCTTTGCTAAGACGTAGCTTGAGTGTAACTTGGTTTATGCAAGAACCTCTCAAAATCCCGGCAATGCAGATCCACTGGCAGATTTCTATTTTGGGATCAAACATAACTCGCCTAAGAGGACAACAGGGGAAGCCAAGAGAGGTCCACCAGGACAGTTCTATTTATAGACTGGACTCGTGGAGCAGGGGGAGGCATGTTAACCCTGGGAGGGAGAAGGCGGCCTTGAGGGAGAGAAATGCGCCTTGGGCCACCTCCACCAGCAACAAGGGGGCACCTTCGTCCCTGGGGCAAGAGGGGGGAGCGATGGGCAGCTTCTTCCCAGGGTTGTTGAAGCCCCAACAGGGGCTGATCTGAATTCTTTGGAAGGCCCCAATGTCCTTGCAGAAACTCCCTTGCCAGTAGCTTGAGTGGACCTGGCTGCCCTGAGGCCCCAGTGCTGCTCTCTTGGCCATTTGCTTAGCCTGGTAGGGGTGAGGCCACCTTCCCAACAGCTGTGGCAAGCTTCCCAGAGAGAAGGGGGAGGCAGGCAGGCAAGGAGCCGCCCCAATAAAATGGACTTTCTTCATTAATCCAAATACAAATGTATTGTTCTGTGAAACTGAGCCTCCTAACTATAAAGACATACTAAAATCATAACTCTCAAAGCTGCAAGGACAGCTCGGTGTATTTTGACTCACAATTCCATCATTACTTGCGTGTAACATTCAGGTTTCCCCCTCGTTTTAATTGTTCCATTACTCAATTAAAGCACTGATTGATCAAGGAAACGGTGGCCAAGACCCCTCCATACATATTCTGGAAAGGCAGAGCTGGAAAGGAACAGAAGGATCATTTTGTCCAACCCTCTGCAAAGTTCAGGGAAACCCATAAAACTGTCCCTCCATGGGGTCTGCATAGGTAACCATGGGGAGGCTATGACTATTAATCAATGTCTTCTATCCCAGAAAGTGCAGGTAGAGCTCTGTGTGATTTGTATAAAACCCCCAAATAAATAAGTAAAGACAAAGAAAGTATCCTGGCTGACACTGTGCTAACCTGTTCTCCCCTTCCAAGTTTTTTGTCATTTATATATACAATTTTACAGAGGGGAGGAGGGAGGGAGGGAGGGTGGGAGATTTGGTTGAGTTGACTTTTCCAAAGCTAAAGTTATCCAATTTTAGAATGCTGTTTACATCATTTTTTATTGTTAATTTATATAATTTAGAACAGGGGTCTCCAACCTTGGCAACTTTAAGCCTGACAGACTTCAACTCCCAGAATTCCTTTGCTGGCTGGGTAATTCTGGGAGTTGAAGTCTGCCAGGCTTAAAGTTGCCACGGTTGGAGACCCCTGATTTAGAAGGCACCTGATTACAAATGTCTTTGAACAGCTTAGTCTTTAAAAGCAAGGAATGATGATGATGATGATGATGATGATGATGATGATGATGATGAGAAGAAGAAGAAGAAGAAGAAGAAGAAGAAGAAGAAGAAGAAGAAG